>JAVJIF010001079.1:0-83154 GCA_038442645.1 Agave tequilana
TGTAATACCCCGTTCCCCGGAATACGTACTTAATTGCGTATTCAGTTTTTCGATCGTATTTTTCGATTTACTTTCCGTATTTGACCGATTTAAATTTTAAATATCATTTTCCAATATAATATATTTTATATGATTTTCTGGAATTTTCCGGAATTAAAAGGAATTTCTTCAAAACCGGTGTCGACCAGTGCCGCTGATCGATTCCCGAATTTTTATCTTGCAAAATGTTTAGAATTTTAGAGGATTCTTTAGACATTTCTTCTTAGAATTATGTTTAATACTTAAATACTTTTTCTGAAGATTTTACGAATTTATGGATATCCCACCGGAGTCGGTAGAAGACTGATTCCAGTATTTTTAATTCACAAACTGTTAGGACTTTCTAGAAAGGCCTTTAGGCATTATCTCTTAGAATCATATTTTCTACCTACATTCTTTTTCTGAGAATTTTATGATTTTATGAAAATTCTTTCGGAGTCGGTAGGTAACTGATT
The DNA here is from genome assembly GCA_038442645.1 of Agave tequilana. Taxonomy (NCBI): domain Eukaryota; kingdom Viridiplantae; phylum Streptophyta; class Magnoliopsida; order Asparagales; family Asparagaceae; genus Agave; species Agave tequilana. The sequence continues at coordinate 495 of JAVJIF010001079.1, forward strand.
CCGGGATTTTTAGATTTAAAACTATAAAGTATTTCTTAAAAAGGATTTTACTATGAGTCTTCATATATTATTATTGATTTTTGGTGAAAATTGCGAGTCGTTCCGAGATACTTGAATTTCGGACGATTTCGGTATTTTCCGAAATGTTTTCCGTATCTTAGACTTAAACCCAGGAACCTGTGTTTCCGATATTTTCATTTTGGAGATCAAGAAAATATCTTCTCATTTCATTTCTTTTTCCTTTTTCCTTTCTCTATTTTCCTTTCCTTCATCTCTAAGCCAAAGGATTTTCCAATTTCCAAAAATTCCAACAATTCAAATTTTCCAACAAATATCTCAAATTCCACACTCTTCCTCATTAATGCCCTCTTTTTCTCTCTCTCTCCATGGCCGGCCACCATTGGCCAAGGGAGACACTCTCACTCCCCCCTTTTTACACAAAAACCCCTCTCAATTTCTTTATTTGCATTCTCTTTACAAAAATCAAATCCTATATAAACATCTCCTTTACACTTTTATCTCTTTTCTTCACTTCCAAAAAGAATTAGCCTTCACACTACCTCCTCCATCTCAAACCCTAATTCCAAAGAACACCTCAAGGTCTTCCTCTCCTTCTCAAGCAACCACAACTCTTAGATTTGGGATCGTATCGTATATCCCCAAAGATCAAGTTGGTGATATCGTCGACTACGACCTTTCGGAACTCGTATAAAAAGCTTCTCATAACCATTCCTTGTGAGTATATCTACTCACCAAGACTAGACAACTTCCTTGTTTACTTGTGTTGATCTTTCATGTACACTTGTGCCATAAAAATCGTATTTTTAGCCCATCAAACAACCATTAGAAAATCTGTTCTGTTACTGTTTTTCCCACGATTAGTCGACTTAACCTAGGGACCAGTCGACTAATCCACCTTAGCTGAAACTTAACCCTTTTCTGATTTCACAGTTTTAGTCGACTAAGCCATATTACCAGTCGACTAGACCACCCTAGTCGACTACATTTTTTCTAGTCGACTAATTTTCCTTGGACCAGAAAATACCAACTCTCGGTTCCAGTCGACTCATCCAAAATAATAGTCGACTTAGGACCCCTAGTCGACTACCCATTTCCCCATAGTCGACTCCTGTATCCCTGATATAAATCCCAACTTCTGTATCACAATTTTAGTCGACTTAGCCCCTCTTTTAGTCGACTTAGGTATCTGTTAGTCGACTACACATCTCACCCTAGTCGACTAACTTTTCCTGAAACAGAAACCCAACTCTCTGTTTCCCAGTTTTAGTCGACTCATCTAGGCTATTAGTCGACTTAAGACCCCTATTAGTCGACTAACCCTTCCACCTAGTCGACTAATTCTGACTGTTTGACTTAGTTAATTCTGTTCTGAACTTGGGTCTTATCCTTGATACCTGTGTGATATATTATCCTTGTTAACACTTCATAACTGATACTTCATGACTTGTTATTACATGTTCTTACTTCATAACATGTTATTATATGTATTCTCACTCCTTGACTTGTTACTTGATATACATCACTCCTCGCCATGTCATTACTTCATGCATGTCAATTACATGTTACCGATTCATATCTGATTATATCACATGACTATTATCCATCACTTGTATGACTTGTTGCTTGCTAATATCATCACCTTGTCATGCTATCTTTTAAAACCAAGCATGATATACTTGACCTTGAGATTATTATGTTTACGGGAATCCTGACTTGTTTATGGAACTAAGTGCCACACCATACGGTGGGGGCCACCTCTAGAATCCATTCCCTCAGAACAAAGTGCCACATGGAACAAAGTGCCACACCACACTATACGGTGGGGGCCACCTCTTGAATCTGTGGGGGCCACCTCTTGAATCTGTTGGGCTATTACTGTTATGTTTATTCTTACCCGTAATCTGATAATTCTTATTAAGCTACAACTTGTATGGGGAATGGGAGGGAGTGATGGATGCCGGAATGATACCTTGCTTATAGTGATGGATTAAAAGTATATATATATAAATATATATATATATACTGGCGGTAGTGAATCTGTTTACTGACTCGGGGGACTTTGGGCCTCCAAAGCTGGTTCCAGGTGTATGGAAACCACTATAAGGAGTGATATCAGTTCTCCATCTACTTCCGGTAACGACCCTCGACTCTCCAATATATGGATGTATGTGAGTCGGGATATATACCGAGACACATACCTAGATATATGGGTCAGACGAGTAATAATAATAATTAGATGCCCGTTGTATTTAAATCATGATTCCAGTGATGATTCCGGTTATGTCTTAGTTATGTTTCCTGTTATAGTTTCCGTTATGTGTACCTATTATGATTCCTGTCTTAGTTCCTGTTATGTCTCATATTATAGACCCTGATCATTATTGTTATGCATTCCTGTTTTGACTATGATACGGTTTGCAACTCTGATTCTATACGTTTGGATTTATGTGGCATGAGACAAGGGTATATATATGAGGGTTTCCTTGTTTGGATTATTCCTTCGATGTACTAGTCTCATGTGACCGTGACTTAAGCGTATACAATCAGTCTTGCTTATATTCAGCTTTACTTGGGACTTCCTGATTTATGATTATGCTATACCTGTCCGTGTATATCACACTTGTGTTCTAACCCCCTATTCTTATATCATTGCCACTTGGCTGTAGCTCATTATTGTTTTATGTCTTGATTCCTTGGATTTGCATATTCAGATTTCGAAGCCGGATCGAAGTAGAGTTGTCCTCCGTAGATTGAGCTTCCCTTAGCGGGCAGACATCCTAGTCCCAGTTCCTCGTGCCATACTCTTCTTTTGGACTCACGGGATCTTCTTTCTACTCGTGAGCTTTTTGTATACATATTTGTAGATTTCACTTTTGGACTTGGTTATGATGTAATACACATGTAATGTGTAATACTTTATAATATCATGTGATAACTTTGTGTATGTACTTTCATGTTGGCATATGTATGATACCACGCTTTGGCGTGTACTCTGATTCTTGTCTGTACTGATGCTTAGCGTATATACGGGAGGGTAGTTCTGACCTACGTATATACGTCGCAGTGACGTTCCCGTATCCGTGGAATCGGGGCGTTACAGGTTGGTATCAGAGCTTAGGCTCTCACACCTAAAGTACAATCAAGCAGCAAATTCCAGTAATTTGCTAATGCCAACTACAATATACAAAGTTATCTAGTCTTTCTTGAATTCCTTCCTTGATTAATTCTTTCGTGTCCTAAACTCCTTCCATTTGTTTCCAATTCCAGTTATCCTATTCCAATTCGGTATGGAGAGACGATCGGGTCGTAACAATATCGGGCAAGTACCGAATGGACCTGTAGGAGGAGAGAATGCCGATGTCCTGAGAGTTATTCAGGCCATGATGGAGAACCAGCAGCAGCAGACTGAACTCCTCAGGCAGGAGTTAGCAGCCCCGAAGGAGCAGAGACCGGGAAACATTTCAGATTTCCGACGGCTGCAACCAGCAATTTTCACAGGAGGAGAGAAGCCATTGGATGCAGAGCAATGGCTGACGGACACCACTGATTTGCTGAATGCAGCCCGTGTCTCGAAGGAGAACCAAGTAGAGGTTGCCAAGATTCAGCTGAAAGACATAGCTAGAACTTGGTGGTTAGCTGAGGAGGCCAGATTGGAGAGACCTGTCACTTGGGACACGTTCTCCAAGAGCTTCTACAGTAGGTTCTTCCCTGTCACAGCTCAGAAGGACATGGAGGAACAGTTCATCAGACTTCGGCAAGGGAATAAGTCCGTGGACGAGTATGCCGCGGAATTTCTCAGACTAGTCGCTTTGCTCCTTACATGGTAACGGATGAGGAGAAGCGAGCGAGCAGATTCCAGCAGGGCTTACAGATGGATATCCAAGTTTTCTTGATGCCCCAACAGCTGAAGACTTATTCGGAAGTTCTCACCATAGCTCGAGAAGTGGAGCGTGGATTAGAGAAGAAAGAGAACCTGATAAGGAACCAGGCTAAGAAGAGGCCTTTTCAGTTCTTGGATGAGGATGATGAAGTTAGGGTAACCCAAGGCCCGATGATCAGGGACCATTCCAACCTCCTCTGTCTCAGATTGTATGCAATTATTGCCACAGACCGGGCATTATAAGAGAGATTGTCGAGTAGCCAAGAGATTATGTTTGGCATGTGGGTCAGGGGGACATATGCTAAGGGATTGCCCACACAGAAAGTTTATACCCGTAGCTCCAATCAGACCAGCTCTTCCAGCTCCAGCTCATCCAGCCCCAGCACTTCCAGCTCCACCACTAAGGAGGAATCCAGAACCTGTTGATCGGAGAGTTCCATTTCCACCTCAGCAGTATGATTATCAGCAGAGGGGAATGAGAACAAGAGCAGATCAAGGTAGAGGTCAAGGTTACATCATGGCGGCAGAGGCATTAGATGATGCAGCAGAACGTGAAGACCAGCATCCAGATCAGGAGCCTTAGGATATCATGGTAACCACTACCCCAGATCTTGTATTGAGTTGGTTATCATTCTAAATATTTTCCCTTATCATTCTTTCATTGTTCTCTGGTCTTCATGTGTTTTATCTTATATTCTGTTTTGGTTTTATGAGACCTTTATTCCAGCCATGTCTCCTTGTGTTCAATTTGCCCCTTAACGAAATTGCGAGGACGCAATTTTTTGTAAGGTGGGTGGATTGTAATACCCCGTTCCCGGAATACGTACTTAATTGCGTATTCAGTTTTTCGATCGTATTTTTTTCGATTTACTTTCCGTATTTGACCGATTTAAATTTTAAATATCATTTTCCAATATAATATATTTTATATGATTTTCTGGAATTTTCCGGAATTAAAAGGAATTTCTTCAAAACCGGTGTCGACCAGTGCCGCTGATCGATTCCCGAATTTTTATCTTGCAAACTGTTTAGAATTTCTAGAGGATTCTTTAGACATTTCTTCTTAGAATTATGTTTAATACTTAAATACTTTTTCTGAAGATTTTACGAATTTATGGATATCCCACCGGAGTCGGTAGAAGACTGATTCCAGTATTTTTAATTCACAAACTGTTAGGACTTTCTAGAAAGGCCTTTAGGCATTATCTCTTAGAATCATATTTCTACCTACATTCTTTTTCTGAGAATTTTATGATTTTATGAAAATTCTTTCGGAGTCGGTAGGTAACTGATTCCGGGATTTTTAGATTTAAAACTATAAAGTATTTCTTAAAAAGGATTTTACTACGAGTCTTCATATATTATTATTGATTTTTTTGGTGAAAATTGCGAGTCGTTCCGAGATACTTGAATTTCGGACGATTTCGGTATTTTCCGAAATGTTTTCCGTATCTTAGACTTAAACCCAGGAACCTGTGTTTCCGATATTTTCATTTTTGGAGATCAAGAAATATCTTCTCATTTCATTTCTTTTTCCTTTTTCCTTTCTCTATTTTCCTTTCCTTCATCTCTAAGCCAAAGGATTTTCCAATTTCCAAAAATTCCAACAATTCAAATTTCCAACAAATATCTCAAATTCCACACTCTTCCTCATTAATGCCCTCTTTTTCTCTCTCTCTCCATGGCCGGCCACCATTGGCCAAGGGAGACACCTCACTCCCCCCTTTTTACACAAAAACCCCTCTCAATTTCTTTATTTGCATTCTCTTTACAAAAATCAAATCCTATATAAACATCTCCTTTACACTTTTATCTCTTTTCTTCACTTCCAAAAAGAATTAGCCTTCACACTACCTCCTCCATCTCAAACCCTAATTCCAAAGAACACTCAAGGTCTTCCTCTCCTTCTCAAGCAACCACAACTCTTAGATTTGGGATCGTATCGTATATCCCCAAAGATCAAGTTGGTGATATCGTCGACTACGACCTTTCGGAACTCGTATAAAGCTTCTCATAACCATTCCTTGTGAGTATATCTACTCACCAAGACTAGACAACTTCCTTGTTTACTTGTGTTGATCTTTCATGTACACTTGTGCCATAAAAATCGTATTTTTAGCCCATCAAACAACCATTAGAAAATCTGTTCTGTTACTGTTTTTTCCCCCACGATTAGTCGACTTAACCTAGGGACCAGTCGACTAATCCACCTTAGCTGAAACTTAACCCTTTTCTGATTTCACAGTTTTAGTCGACTAAGCCATATTACCAGTCGACTAGACCACCCTAGTCGACTACATTTTTAATCTAGTCGACTAATTTTCCTTGGACCAGAAAATACCAACTCTCGGTTCCAGTCGACTCATCCAAAATAATAGTCGACTTAGGACCCCTAGTCGACTACCCATTTCCCATAGTCGACTCCTGTATCCCTGATATAAATCCCAACTTTCTGTATCACAATTTTAGTCGACTTAGCCCCCTTTTAGTCGACTTAGGTATCTGTTAGTCGACTACACATCTCACCCTAGTCGACTAACTTTTCCTGAAACAGAAACCCAACTCTCTGTTTCCCAGTTTTAGTCGACTCATCTAGGCTATTAGTCGACTTAAGACCCCTATTAGTCGACTAACCCTTCCACCTAGTCGACTAATTCTGACTGTTTGACTTAGTTATTCTGTTCTGAACTTGGGTCTTATCCTTGATACCTGTGTGATATATTATCCTTGTTAACACTTCATAACTGATACTTCATGACTTGTTATTACATGTTCTTACTTCATAACATGTTATTATATGTATTCTCACTCCTTGACTTGTTACTTGATATACATCACTCCTCGCCATGTCATTACTTCATGCATGTCAATTACATGTTACCGATTCATATCTGATTATATCACATGACTATTATCCATCACTTGTATGACTTGTTGCTTGCTAATATCATCACCTTGTCATGCTATCTTTTAAAACCAAGCATGATATACTTGACCTTGAGATTATTATGTTTACGGGAATCCTGACTTGTTTATGGAACTAAGTGCCACACCATACGGTGGGGGCCACCTCTAGAATCCATTCCCTCAGAACAAAGTGCCACATGGAACAAAGTGCCACACCACACTATACGGTGGGGGCCACCTCTTGAATCTGTGGGGGCCACCTCTTGAATCTGTTGGGCTATTACTGTTATGTTTATTCTTACCCGTAATCTGATAATTCTTATTAAGCTACAACTTGTATGGGGAATGGGAGGGAGTGATGGATGCCGGAATGATACCTTGCTTATAGTGATGGATTAAAAGTATATATATATAAATATATATATATATATATACTGGCGGTAGTGAATCTGTTTACTGACTCGGGGGACTTTGGGCCTCCAAAGCTGGTTCCAGGTGTATGGAAACCACTATAAGGAGTGATATCAGTTCTCCATCTACTTCCGGTAACGACCCTCGACTCTCCAATATATGGATGTATGTGAGTCGGGATATATACCGAGACACATACCTAGATATATGGGTCAGACGAGTAATAATAATAATTAGATGCCCGTTGTATTTAAATCATGATTCCAGTGATGATTCCGTTATGTCTTAGTTATGTTTCCTGTTATAGTTTCCGTTATGTGTACCTATTATGATTCCTGTCTTAGTTCCTGTTATGTCTCATATTATAGACCCTGATCATTATTGTTATGCATTCCTGTTTTGACTATGATACGGTTTGCAACTCTGATTCTATACGTTTGGATTTATGTGGCATGAGACAAGGGTATATATATGAGGGTTTCCTTGTTTGGATTATTCCTTCGATGTACTAGTCTCATGTGACCGTGACTTAAGCGTATACAATCAGTCTTGCTTATATTCAGCTTTACTTGGGACTTCCTGATTTATGATTATGCTATACCTGTCCGTGTATATCACACTTGTGTTCTAACCCCCTATTCTTATATCATTGCCACTTGGCTGTAGCTCATTATTGTTTTATGTCTTGATTCCTTGGATTTGCATATTCAGATTTCGAAGCCGGATCGAAGTAGAGTTGTCCTCCGTAGATTGAGCTTCCTTAGCGGGCAGACATCCTAGTCCCAGTTCCTCGTGCCATACTCTTCTTTTGGACTCACGGGATCTTCTTTCTACTCGTGAGCTTTTTGTATACATATTTGTAGATTTCACTTTTGGACTTGGTTATGATGTAATACGCATGTAATGTGTAATACTTTATAATATCATGTGATAACTTTGTGTATGTACTTTCATGTTGGCATATGTATGATACCACGCTTTGGCGTGTACTCTGATTCTTGTCTGTACTGATGCTTAGCGTATATACGGGAGGGTAGTTCTGACCTACGTATATACGTCGCAGTGACGTCCCCGTATCCGTGGAATCGGGGCGTTACACACGGTCAACCTTTGACCAATCAGATCTCCGAATGAGGTCGGATCCAATCAGATCAAATCCAATTAAAATCAAATCAGAGATCAATTTGGCAATTGATTGCCACAATCTCTTGACTCTTCTAAAACGAGTAAGAAGATCAGAGGAAATCTTCCAACGATATGGAAAGGATCAAAACAGATCAAGAGGATCAACCGACCTGCCAATTCTAGCTCCGCAGAAGCTATCTTAGCCTCGCAGCAAGGCTACTTTCCATATTAAACAGATTTGATTCAATCTGTTTCCATATCCTCAAGGGACGATTATACCTTGCTCTCCCTATAAATAGCCCGCCAGGGGTACAAGGAGAGAGGATCGATCGATCAATCGAGAGAGAGAGACCACGCACATATACTAGAGGACTCCACAAGCAGAGGTTTCTTCAAAAAGCACCGTGCGCTCTCGAATTCAGAGACCTTTTAGAGAATTGCTTTCTCTATCCAGGGTGTTGATACCCTAACATCGTCATTCTTCTCAAGGAATCTCCGGAATCAGGCGAGAAGAAATTCCTAATTGAAGGCGATTTTGAGAAGCAGCAAGAGGGTTCTACCAACCTTCTATTCTATGATTCCCCGAACCAGGCGAGAAGGGAATCTCATCGCTCGCATCGTCAAAGGGACAAAGTGGTCGCGCGCTGACCAGACTCCTATCGGCACACTTCTCCAGAATCTCTGAGGAGATCTACTTGTAATCTTTTTAAGAATACTTGTAATTTAGCTCCTCAACGCTTTTTTGTAATTTTTCCCCCTTTGCAAACATAATGGAAAACAGGCGCGTGTACCTTGCTTGGCACAGTTGGCAGCAGCAGCGCCCGAGAGAGCCACAGATCGGGCCTCGGGGCCATTCCCCGTCGAGACCCGGCGACAGACGCGGGTCTTTGGCTCTTGGAGCCGGAAGAGAGAAACTCTTCGTACTTCGCCTGGTCGAACTCGACAATGATCGATTCGACCATCTTCCCCTTACGGAGGACGTCATCCTGCGCCACGATTTGCTCATCAGTGACAAATGTAGTCCCCAGCGGAGTCGCCATCTCTTGTACGTGCCGGAAAAAAGAGAAAGAAGTCTTTACTGTAAAATTTTCCTTGAATCAGATGAAAAAATTACAACAAAACTACTTCTTCCTTCCAGTTACAAGGGAGGGAGGATGTTGAGTCTTGAATCCTCCCTTTGTTTAATGCTGGGTTCTGTCGTGTGGTGGTGGAGAGTGAATCTTGTTCTCCGTTGACCGGATGACCGTCGGGATCGTCAGGGAATCTTCTCTTTGGCTGGTAGAGGGAGTAACACAGCTCTTGTCTACCAAAACTCTCAAAGAGAAGGTAGGCAAAGGACAACTCGTACGCAGCGAGCTTGTTGAAGAGTTAGCTCTCTTTCTCCTGTCTCTGTCTTGTTGTCGTCTGACTAAAGAAAATCCGACCCTCTTTTTCTCCTCCGAAAATCCACTCCTTCTTCATAGCGACGGGGCTATTTATAGGGGTTCCAGGGTGAACGTGCCCCCTAAAAACGCTCCACAACGGGGGGCTGACCTCCCCGCTATGTGGGCGGCGACTGGCCCCATAACTAGGGCGGTTATAACCGAGACGCGGGTGTCGAGCCCACGCGCCTTGATGTTGAGACGCGGGTGTCGAGCCCACGCGCCTTGATGTTGAGACGCGGGTGTCGAGCCCACGCGCCTTGATGTTGAGACGCGGGTGTCGAGCCCACGCGTCTAGAACTTGAAACTCTGCTTTTTATGGCTTGTCTTTTAGTGATTTTTAGATAGCCTACATATATATAATGAAATATTGATAATTAAAAATTGGTTTAGTGTCATAGATATCATCTACTTAATAAAATGATGTAATATGCATGCCAAGACGGTAAAAAAACAATGTATATTTTCACGCAGTCATGCAATAAATAAGTTATTTCATATCGGGCGATATATCGGTCGATTTATCGTCCGATATCTGGTGATTTATCGGCCGATATCTCAAATATCGGCCGTTTTTTGCTGCAAACGATATGATGAACGATTTTATCATATCATATTGGCAGCAGGCAAAAAAGGAGATATCGGATGATATCTCGGCCGGTCCGTGAGCATAGCCAATCTCTAATTCCGTTATTTTCTAATTCCACCAGAATCTCACCGCAAACTCTAAAATCCCCTCTGTCTCATATCCGGTTGTCTTTTCAGCTTTCCCTTTTTTGCTTACGAAAGCCATCATTTTCACACAACATTGCTCTTATGTCAGATTGCTTTAGGACAAGTTAAGTTATATTTACCGATATGTTGGCAGCTACTTTATCGGAGTGCTGAACTTTCAACTGTTGTAACTTTCATTCTCTTGGTAGTTAATCATTTGACGTTCAGTATGGCCGTCTTTATTATTATTGGTATTTCTTGCTTTAATGACAGAATAACAGGAGGTTAGGCTAAAGAATGGACCTACTAAACATGACATGCACAAACATTCATTGAAAATGTTGAAAGAGGTAGCTTTTAACTATAGTACTATCCAGAGCAGTCCATGCATGGGGATAAATAATCTTAAAATTTGAGAAATATTTTGTAACTTTCAATTTCTGCAATTACGACTTAATTTAGGATTCCAAATTTATTTTTACTGAAAATAGCTAATTTCTATCGCCTGTTTCGGACCATAACTTATGGAACTTTGTGATTTATAAATTCAATCAATTTCCTGTCATATTTCAACTTCTATTAGGACCGCAATCAGGGTGACACAACGATTAGGTATCATTTGTCCCTTTGATTCCTTCATGCCTTTACAGCCATTACCATTATAATCATGGTTTCAAATCTTGGTTAATTTCGGTATATATCGGCAATATTGTCTTGGGTTTTCATATAGTCGATATGATTATTAATCCTATAATATCGGCTGATACTGTGGCCGATATTGCCAATACTAAAGGCCAATATTGACAATATTGACACTGAAAGTTATTGGGCGACACTGATAACGAGATTTTAAATCATGGTTAGGACATAACTGTTTCCCCTCATCAAAATGGAGTTGGCTTGAAATCTAAGTTCAGAAGCTCCACAGATTGGAAGACTGACAGAATTCTGCATCCATTTATTCTTAGTTGGTGCCTAGTACTATTTTCATCCTTTTATGCTTATTTGCTTTTAACTTTCTATTTCTTTCTCATCAATTTGTGGCCTTTATTCTTTTATTTGCAGGCTATCTCCTTGTCAACTGCAAATGAAGCCTCAACATTATCTAATAGATATATAGTAAGAGCTTTTTCAGCATCAGGACATACTAGTGTGAATACTTGTTCAGTTGTTGCATCAGGGGAAGTGAAAGAGGCCAGGGAACCAAATTTGACTGATCCTACAAAAAAAGGCTGTACGCGGTGGGGTAAGTTATATACTCACAACGTTTTTTTTTATTAAAGAAAACTTCTCATGTTGATTTGCTCCTTATGTTCATTTTATGGTTCCCTTTGTAGCCAATAGTTCTATGTCTGATCTATTTCTGTACTATTCTAGGAGAATAGTTGTTATTTATTGGAAAATCCATCGAACTTCTGAATATGGAACTTGATCGCAAACATCTTCAAGTTGACCTTACTCTGATACCAATTATTGAGAATTCAAGGAGATGCTCCCATAATCGGATCGATTGGGGCGGCGCAGCGAAAACTAACCTCAGAATCTACTAAAGCAACCAAAGAAGAGAAGAAGAAGATATTCGAAAGTAGATAGAAAGCCAACACACAATATAATGTGGTTCCATTGTACGTCCACGGGAGAAGAAGAATAAACTTTATTAAAACTTTAGGGAAGTATAATAAGAATTACTTACACCTCACGCTGAGAAGATACAAGCCCTTGATAGCCGTCAAGAATAGCGAACTCTTGTGGCTAACACGAATCTCTCACCTAAATGAATTACACCATTAGGAATTACAAATTCATTGGCTTACATTTAGGGCCACCTCCAAGGGGTTATTTATAAACTATAGAACTCTCCTAGTCCTAAACAAACTTCATCAATACGAACAATCATCGCTTTAGAATAAAGAAAACTCAAATTCAACTCGAATCTAAAAATAGATCCAGAAAAGTAACTGCCAGACCTGTCATTAGTCGACTAGGATAGGGTATTAGTCGACTAGACCCAAATACTAGTCGACTACTCTAATAAAATTCGAGAACCCCAACTCTTTGTCGGCCAATCTAATCGACTATACAATGTATTAGTCGCCCAATCATTGTGATTAGTCGACTGTACCCAGTATTAGTCGACTAGTAATGTACACAGCTCCTTGTGCACGTCCGTTCTTTGATCTCCAAAGTTTCGTCTACCTTCATGACGTATTCCAGTCACAAATTCTAACAACAGTAACGTGTCCAGGTGCCTCTAAATCAAAAATGCATCTTCAAAGCACTAGACACGTCCTGTATTCTCTAGATGCAACCTACATATCTATGTCATGCGTATGGATAACGAGCCAGGATTCCAGACATATATGATGTCAAGCTGCATGAGAAACTAATCATGAAAATTGCGCATATCAACACATGATTATCCAAACAATCTATAGTATTATGGATGACTCCTATATTCACAGCACTGCTACGAAAATTAGGACAGCCCTAATCATAGATTCTTTACCTTTTTCTGGAGATAATTACACATCTTCAAAGAAATGTCTAACTGATACAAGGTTACTTTCTTTAATTTGTTGAAGTCATTTGCTGATCTATTGTAATTGTATGATGAGTTCAGGTTTCCATTAGTTGTTTATTTCATAATAGTATTCTTGCTATTTATTAGTGTGAGACATTTTTATTTTACATGGCATGCTAAAAAGTTTTGCATGTTTCATGCAGAAGGAAAGGCTGGCATAGATATTGTGCCTGTTTTTATCTCAGTTGACACAGAGAGAGATACTGTTGAGCAAGTCCATGATTATGGCAAAGGTGGGTTTTTTCGAAACTCTCATTAAGCAATTAAGGCACACAATTACAACAAAATAATAGCCTTTGCTCCATTATTCCAAGTCATTGTGTGGGTTGCATGAATCCCTTTTCTCTGTTCAGCTGTATGATTCGTCATTTTTTCTGTCAAATTCAGTAACCAACCCTCTATATTAAGTTGATGAAGTGGGATACCAAATTATCAAACCTGCTCTTTTTCTATTGCTCAAATTTTATTTTCATGCTTTTAGACTTTTGTACACTGTTTTCTGTGTTGTTTATGGCTTCAATATACTGAGACCCGTGCTCCTGTCATGCAGAATTTCACTCAGATTTAGTAGGCTTAACTGGTACAGCAGATGAAATCAGACGAGTTGCTCGCGTTTCTGGAGTTTATTATATGAAAACAGAAGAGGAAGGTTCGCATTATCTCGTTGACTGCTCGATTGTATGTAAGATCTAGAAACTCAGTTTGCTCATCTTTTTCTCATTGCAGTCTTCCCCTCTTCCCATCGCACGCGTAGTTAAACTATTCATCATACCAATTTTAGACGATGCCAGATAAATCTGTTTCAAAGTTGTGGCTGTTTTGGGTAGATTCAGCTGCCCCTATCTCAGAAAAGGCTTAAATTCTGTTTCATCTCGGCTTGTAATAGGTATGGCCTGAGTAAACTATAAACTCAAATGAACACACTGGCAAAACTGCTCTGATATGCTTGTACTCATACATAGGACCTGCATTTAGATAGGTTCCTCAACACACTCTCTCTGCAGTTCAAGTTGTTCCTCAACCAAAAACATTTTTGAGCGCGTATATATATTGCTTTATGATTTATAATTTGCTTTTCAATTAAATGTATGAAGTGTATTCCTCGACTTTGTTTATAAAATTTTACTTGAACTAGTTGTTAGTCAAATCCTCTCTAAACTATAACTACTACGAATGGTACTTGGAGTTTGATGGTGTTGGTAATTATATTCTGGTAGTTAATTCCATACTGTCATGCTCATCAACTTCCAGGTACTTGATGGACCCAATTCTACGGCGAAATTGATGATGCTGATGCACTCTGGCTGAGGGCATAATCAAGGAAATATCAGAGCGCAGAAAGCAAGGGAAACGGTCATGACGTCTGCTTCTTCCTAGAATTATAGTTTTGTGAGATCATTTATTGTTGCAAAAACAGTTGTAATATTGTACTGAATGTCATTCTTAAATTTTCTTGTAGATATCAATTACACTCAATCTACTTGTAAACTGAGATATTTTTGCAGTTTTTAATTTTTGGGCCCCTTGATAATCAGTAATGACTGAAGTCTGATACAATGCTTGAGCAATTACAGACTGCTTTTTCCAGATTTGAATGCGCTGTTGAAGCTTCACGGTCCTTCATCGTGTGATCCTTGTTTCTTGTGAAGCAAAATGCGTTCTTTGACAAGAAATTTGACACTGATATAGATTCGATTTATGAAGACTTGCTGATTCTGAAGAAAAAAATAAAAATAAAAATAAAAGAGCTTGTCCTCAGGTTCGTAAAGGATAGGATTCGATTGATCAAGATCATATAATATATTGAAATGAGTGAATAATGTGAATTTTTGAATGGACTCAAGATTGAGCTACTGTTTGTTTAGTAAGGGGAAAAAAAATACGATATCATGAAGAGATTTTTGTTTTTTTTTTTGTTTTTTTTTTTTTTTCAATGTCAAATTATCCAAATATTCGTCGAAGTTGAAACATGTCACTGTCTTTTTCTATATAATAGTTCGTAGTATTTTGATATCCTCACTCTTAAATGAGAGTCACAAAGCCTCTGAATTTTTAATTTCAGTTTACGTCGTCATCCTCCCTAGGTAACAATCAACATTTTTGAATTTTGTAAGCCGAGTTTACCGTGTCATCAAATGCTCAAATGCATTGACCATTTCTCGGCCACGGTCTTTTTTTCCGTGCATTTTGGTGCACATAAATTTACTAATAATTAGTATATTATTCTAAACTATAAAAAAAAATTTATAATAATATTAATCAAACCGAGCAAAGTGATATTTCTCCCGCGACTGTCCTCCAAAAAAGAGAGCCACAGAGAACCGAGAGGCTTTCTCCTCCCCCTCTCCCCTGCCTCTCCCCTCCTTGCTTCTCTCTCCTTCTCTTTCCCTCCCTCTCCCATCTTCCCCACTCCTTCTTCTTCCTCTCCTCTCCTTTTCGCCGCTCGGTTTCACCTCAAGCGGTAATCTAGTATTATTAAAGCCGATTGAAGGAATATTTTCTCCTGTAACTCCTTCATGAATTTTATCCGTCCGTCTGTCAGTCCGTCTTTAGCAACCGAAAAGAGAGAGGGAGTATCCACTTTCATTCCTCCTCCTCCTCCTCCTTTCTCCCTCTCCCCCTTCCCTTCCTCCATACTCCTCCTTCTCCTGCTCCTCACCTCTGTCTCACAGTTCTGTTGGTCGGTTTTCGCCACTGACAAAACGGTATACTAGTAAGTACCGTTTGTGACGAGTCCTTCAACTAAATGGGCTCATTTTCTACGCACCCAGCCCGGCCGGTCTGGCCCATTGACGGATATAGAAAGGAAATCTTTTGAAAGAAGCAGTCACGAAGAAGCAGCGGACAACCAAAAAAAGTCCATCAAATTAACAAAGATCTGCCGCTCTCTCTCGAACCAAGAAGCCGACCGATCTGAGCAGCTGCTGCTGTACGGCGAAAACTTCTCTCTTTCCTCTTCTCAGGTGAGCGCCAGCTGATCTCTGTCTTCTCCTTTTTTGTGTTTTATCATCATTTTTGGTAGTTTTTCTGAGCTGGATCCGTTTCGATCCTCGTAGTAGAGATTGACTTTACTGTCGATCTCAGATCTGAAGAATTTGTCAGCAGCAATCGATTCAGAGATCTCGAGAATGCTGCAATTTATCATTTTCCGATGAGATCTGTTCTAATACACGGTGGAAATGAATTGGATCTGTGTCTTTCTTGTTATGGACTATGTGTTGATTTTTTTTTTTTGTTGGAATTCGAAGTTCTCATCTTTTGCTTCTGTTTGAATTGGTTGGAGTCTAAAGATTAGATCTTGTTTCTCTTTTACAAGGTTCATGGCTTTAGCTGTTCAAAATTGAAAAATTGGAGCTTTTCATCAATTTTATAGGCTTAATTGGAGTAAAAAAGCTTTGTTTTTGTTGTTGTATAGGCTTGTAGCTGTAATCTAACCAAGGGCTGGATCTGACTTGAATTGTGTTTATATGTTAGATTCTTGATAACAGAAGCTGTAATTTGTTGCTTGCTAACTAAGTGATCTGTTTTGGGATCTGCTTGTATTAGGTCGGAGAAGTCGCACTCGCTTTCGAGAGAGATTTATTTCTGAGGTTATCTTGGTATTTTTGAGATTGAGATTGTGAATGGCACCTAGCACCATACGAAAGGCCATTGGAGCAGTGAAGGATCAGACCAGCATTGGCTTGCCAAGGTTTCGAGCAATATCGCCCCTGAGCTGGATGTGGCCATTGTTAAGGCCACCAGCCATGACGATGACCCTGCTGACGAGAAGTACTTGAGGGAGATCCTCAACTTGACCTCCTACTCTCGGGGATACGTTAGTGCCTGCATTGGTATTGTGTCGAAGCGGTTGAGCAAGACACGGGACTGGATTGTTGCACTCAAGGCCCTTATGCTTGTCCACCGTCTCCTGTCCGATGGAGACCCTGCCTTTCAGCATGAGATACTATATGCCACTCCACTGCAGGGGGCACGCCTTCTCAATATGTCTGACTTCCGTGATGAAGCTCACTCTAATTCCTGGGACCATTCTGCGTTTGTCCGCACCTATGCACTTTACTTGGACCAGCGGCTTGAGCTCATTATCTACGAGCAGAAGCAGGGAGGAGGTGGTGGCAGTGCTGACAGCAATGGTGGTCGTCGCTCATACCAGTCTCCTCGGGACCAAGACTGGCGGTCACCCCATTCTGATTTTGGCGAGCCTGATCCTTATGGTGGTGGAAGTTATGGGAGGTCTTCTTATTCGTCACCTCCAGCACGGACCAATGGGGACTACAGATACGCTGATAGATACAAGAGCCCTGACCAGGGAGCAGAGGAGAAAAAGCCACGGACGCCACTGAGGGACATGAAGCCTGAGAGGGTGTTGGGTAAGATGCATCAACTGCAGCAGCTGCTTGATCGGTTCCTTCTTGTCGGCCCACAGGCACTGCAAAGAACAGCAGAATGGTCCTTGTTGCGCTCTACCCTGTTGTCAGGGAGAGCTTCCAGCTCTATGCTGACTTGTGTGATATATTGGCTGTTCTTCTTGATCGCTTCTTGACATGGAGTATCCTGACTGTGTTAAGTCGTTTGAGGCCTATGCCAGTGCCGCCAAACAGATTGATGAGCTTGCTGCCTTCTATAGGTGGTGCAAGGACATTGGGGTGGCCAGGTCGTCGGAGTTTCCAGAGGTGCAGCGCATAACCGACAAGCTCTTGGAGACATTGGAGGAATTTATGAGGGACAGGGGTAGAAGGCCGGTGGACCCCCCTAGAGAGAAGGAACCAGCCCCTGAGCCGACAGTTCAGGAAGAAGAACCGGTACAGGATATGAGCAGTATCAAAGCTCTTCCGGCACCTTCAGATTATGAGGAGCCACCTGTGGAGGAGAAAGTGGAACCTAAACAGCCGCAGCCACAACAGCAAGAGGGTGACCTGGTGAATCTCAGAGACGATGCCGTGTCTGCAGTTGATCAGGAAAATAGATTGGCACTAGCACTTTTCTCAGCAGGAGGGGCAACATCAGCTGGTAATGGATCGTGGGAAGCATTTCCCTCCACAAATGGTGCTTTCGGAGACTCTCAGGTGACATCTGCGTGGCAAACACCGGCAGCAGAGAACGGGAAGGCAGATTGGAACTTGCTCTTGTTGAGACTGCAAGCAATCTCAACAAGCAGAAAGCAAATTTGGCTGGAGGTTTCGACCCCTTGCTCTTGAATGGTATGTATGACCAGGGAGCAGTGAGGCAGCATGTCAGTGCCCAGGTGAGTGGAGGGAGTGCCAGCAGTGTGGCTTTGCCTGGCAAAAGCACCACTCCTGTTTTGGCCTTGCCTGCACCTGATGGCACAGTGCAGACCATAGGGGGGGATCCTTTCGCCGCTTCTGCTTCCATCCCCGCACCATCATATGTGCAGATGGCTGACATGGAGAAGAAACAACAGCTACTGACTCATGAACAACTGATGTGGCAGCAGTATGCAAGAAACGGAATGCAGGGACAAGCAACCTTGGCTAGGGTTGAAAATAGCTATGGTTACCCCAACCTACCTATTCCTTATGATGCAATGCCACCCATTCGTGGAAGCACTGGAGGATACTATTATCCACCCTACTGATTGTTCTTGTTCCATAATTTTCTTTTTGATCAAGGGGTGCGTGATTCTCTCTTTCTGAGATCTGTGAGTATGTAGGGTTAAACATTTGTTAGCCTGCCGGTTGTTTCGGGTTCCCTTCCTGTTTGTACACGCGTTGAAGAGTGAGCAGATGGTGGGAATGCAGGTTGCCTTGAAGTAGTTCTGTTCTCTCTGGAGTTTTGCATTTCTGTTACGCCTGCCTTTCATTTATCGGCTTTCTATATCACACATGTTGTTGGTAAGGGGGAATGGGTGCTCCAAAGCAAATGGCTGCTCAACAGCACTTGTACTACTTATGCTGACGTTTTATCCTTTTGATGGTGTCATAGTAAATATACATGTATCTGGATAATTTAATAAACCTTTGTTTCTGTTGCCTAGTACATTGGAAATTTTCATGTTGATAAATTGTGTTATGATTACTCTATGTTCTTGTGAATATTGATATTGTGCATTAATTGACATATTGTGTTTTGTTGTTCTAATTGTTAGAGCAACATTATCCTTAATCGATGTACTATTTATGCTGATGTTTTATCCTTTTGATGGTGTTTTACTAAATGAACATGTATTTGGATAATTTAATAAACCTATGGTTCTGTTGCCTAGTAGAGTACATTGGAAATTTTCGTGTCTGTAGATTCTGATAAATCTAGACTCTGGTGAATCTTAATATTATGTATTAGTTGACATATTATGTTATGTTATTTTAATTGTTAGATCAACATCATCCTTAATCTATGTGCTGCTTATGCTGATGTTTTGTCCTTTTGATGGTGTTTTAGTAAACATGCATGTATCTGGATAATCTAATAAACCTCTGTTTCTGTTGCCTAATATATTGGAAATTTTCCTGTCTTTAAATCGTGTTATAATTACTCTAGACTAGTGAATCCTGATAATATACATCAGTTGACATATTATGTTATGTTGTTTTAATTGTTAGAGCAACATTTTTCTTAATCTATGTGTGAACATTACAAAACTACAGCAAGTGGTGTCTCTGTCTTTCTTCACAAAATTTGGACATAGGGGAGTTCAATAATTGGACCCCCAAAGTGTCTGCAAGAGCTGCATTCTCAACCTTGAACCTCATTGGCTATTTTATATATATATATATATATATATATATATATATAAGCTAGAATTTTACAATTTTGGTGAAAAGTAGGCGCTTAACAATGTATCATCACATTGAAAGAGGCTAATTTCAGATGAAATAATCTTGTTGCAGGACTCTTGTCAAAACTTTTGCAATTGGATAAATGAAATAACTTATAACCTAGTTTCTTTATTGAATGTTAAATGCATCCTTTTACAATTGTCTGCTTTTAAATTCCTCCTCCTCTCTAGTGAATTTCACTACTTTTGTAGTTTTTAGTTCTTTCTCTTAATCAACTTTTGGTGAAGCCTCAGCTTTATCTTATTAAAGTCTTGTTAGTTCTCTTTCAGTTCCAGAAAGCGCCGGCATGTGTGATTCTTCTGTGGCTGCTCCTGATGAAGTAAAAGGAGCTGGTAAATCAAATTTGATTGATGGTCCTTAAAAGGAGGTCCTTTGCAGAGGGGTACGTTATATTACCCTGTTTGATGTTTTGGTTATTTTTGTTTTTAAATATAAGCTCCATTTGCTGCTCACAAAGATATGGTTATAACTAATATTTATTCCAATTGTATGTGCATAAAATAAATATTATTACTGAGATTTATTGGCAAGACGAGCATCATTGCAGATGGAATATTCATCTGTTGGAGTATTAAGGGGAACATTTGCTTCTTGAGTTGAATATACTTTTATCTTTTTGTTAGAAATCTGTAGCCAGGACTTAACCTAGGACTTCCGAGGACTCACCCCCCAATCCTTTATATCTGATCGATGCCTCAGTGGCCACCTGGATATACTTGGTGGACTTTGGTTTCTTAGAATATTGGACCTCCATGTGTCATTCAAATCTTTGATGTTATTGTTGATGTTTCACACTTAATATAGGGTCACACTTCTGCATCTTAAACAAAAATTGACCATTCCATGTTACTTGATCAATAACTTGCAATTTGTTAGGAGAAAATGGAATGAAATATGTTTTAAGGTCCTGTAAGTGAGTTAAAAGATGCACAGAAATTTCATTTGTTTGCATCTTGGGGATGCTCACATCCTGCTGAGTGATATCACTTGCTAATTTCATTATCTTTTGCGCTTGCATGTTCTTTATTTCCTTGCTCTCAAGCTAACTTTATGGGAGACGGAAGAAAACACTCTTTTAGCTAGTTTGCTGTGTGTTACCACATCCATTGTAGACTTTGGTTCATGGCACAAGTTTATGGCTGTATACGCTAGGCGGTGTACTGTAATTGTATGAGGATTTGGATTGTGGTGCTCTTGGGAATGTTTCACGGGTCATTTCAATAATTCTGCACGTATTCTTTTTTTTAATTTAGTATCGGTTGTATAAGCATTGATTTATACGAGTGTCGTCAATATCGCCAATTTTGGCAACGTCAGCTTATTTTTGGGGGTTGATATCGTTTGGGGTGCCTCAAAACCTGAAACAACATTTGAAACCTTGATATGGAGACTGGACAAACAAATACGTGCATATATGATGAGGATATCACTATTGCTAGTTATTTTCTATGTCTTAGTTTATTTTGAGATTGGTAATTTTCTTTTATGCGGGTGTTTAGTACCACATCGGTTATATCCGAGAAGTACTATTTTGTAAAGCCTATAAATAAGCCCCAGACTTCTATTATCAGTAGACAATGATGAATTAAAAAATTTATGTTAAAATTTCATGAGGCTTGAGTTCTTGAGATTGGTGTGTGAAGCCCGTGGTGTAAGGGGTGCGAAGCCCAAAATCTATCCAGTTCTTATCTTTATTTCTTAAACCCTAATTTCTCTTATTTATTTTCTTGTCAAAACCCTAGTTTCTTATTTCTTTAATTTGAAGGTGATCCTCCTGCTTTACATCAGATTGGTACCATTGCTTTGGTTTCAATCCTGTTCAAAAACTTTCCTTCCCCTCTTCAAAAAACTTTTCTTTCCCTCTTTAAAAAACTCTAGTTTCTCCTAAACCCTAATCTTTTTCTTTTCAAAAAAAGATCAAAAGCTTTGCATCAAATCTAAAAAAATTATAGCAAATTTCCCAAAATCCCACGAAAATCCCCCAAAATTCTAAATCCTTATTGTTCATCCATCTTCATCTCCTTCCTCCCTAGTTTCTTTACCATCTCCCTCGTCATCATCCTCTTCTTCCTTTTCTCTACCATCTCCCTCTTCACCACCCCACCACGACACCGCTTCTTCACCATGACTGCAAAATCTTCTCCATCGCCGCCTACTCTCCCTCCGCCGACGAAGTCAACACAACCCCACTTCTTCCTCCTTCAACCATTCTTCGCGCCACCTCGTCATCAACTGCCTTCGTTGATAAGCGTCGTTGCATCCCATCTACTATCCCCTCCCAACAAGCGCTAACAACATCAAATCTCGCCATTGACGCAACCTCGCTGCCGACAGCGCTTCCACCACATCACCGCCACATCTCCACCTCATCGTCGCCGTCGCCTATCATCCCGATCCACCTCGCCACTGCATCATCGCCACCTGCGAGATCTCCAGAGCCTGATCTCCCTCGTCATCAACTCACCGACTGCAACGACTTCACTCGATGACTTCAACAACCCTCAAGCGATCTAGACGATGGCCTAACCTTTGCCGTCCTTATCCTCGTCATCTCTGCCGCCCAGTCCTCGTCCACACTCGCGCTGTCTCGCCCGTGCTCCGCTGTCACCTGAGGGGTCTGCAAACCCTAATTCTCGAATAGGGACAAAGAGCAGAGTGGGTTTAAATCGGGTACATTTGGGTTTGTTTTTAAGCCCAACCCGAAAGCATTGGGTTTGGATTGTTGGATTTAAGCTGTCGGCCCAAAGGTCCATCACTCAAGTTTTGATGATGATTAACTCATGTAGTTATAGTACTAATGATCTTGTGTTATTTTTTTTTGAGAAAGATGACCTTGTGCTATTTCTGATATTAATCAAGATCTTAGTTCGGTGTTTAGTTTCTTCAAAAGACTCAAAGTCAAGTTTAAAGCTAACACTTGTTGATTCAAGAGCTCAAGCATAAAGATCATATCAAGTACTCAAGGAGTCAAGCTCGAAAGAATCAAGTTTGCTCGAGTCATGAAGAAGACGATTTGAAAAAGAAGACTCTAGTTTGTAAGGATGTTTACATTTTATAGAAATTTAGTTTGTGTTTTGGTTTTGTGAAAAGAAAATTTCAAAAACAAGTTAATATTTGTTTATATGTGTATTGGATTTTATCTAATATCCATACACATTGGTGCTTCAAATGAGTTTGAGAAACATGTTTTTGTATTTATACAAAGTTTTGAAAAAAACTTGTTTTTCAATTTAAAGTTTAGTTTTTGGAAAAATAATTTTTTAATAGTTTTTATCTCAAATTTTTTCAAGTTATTGAGTGATTTTGCGGGATCGTGCATAGTAAAATCCTTTATTGAGGTGTAGACGGGGACGTAGAGCAAGTGGCTCGAACTAAGTGGCTCGAACCTCAAAACATCTCTCTCTGAACTTAATTCAACTCTCTCTAGTTTATAGCTTGCTTCCTGTTACTTGCCTATCTTTACATGCTTGATATAGTTTCATGTGCTTATACTTGCTTGAACCAAGAGAGTAATTAAGCACCTCAACTCTTATTAAAGAGGAATCTGGAGGAGAAGTTGTAGAGCCCTTCATCGGAAATTCGGCTTTACTCTTTGGTATCTATTTGTGTGTTAGTTTTAGTTAGTATAAGTTTTAAATTTCGCATTTGAATAGCACATCACCTATTCACCCCTCTCTAGTTGATTTTACAATTAGTTTCAGAGCTTGGTGCTCTTGAGTTTAACCACCGTAGAGTGATCTTTAGTTTGCAAATCGCATGTTTGTTTATGCTCATATGGATTTTCTTGTTCCACTTATTTTTGATATTCTTAACTTTCAAACTAGGAACGTTAAGATGAGTATATATCTTAAGTTCCTTGGAATAGATGTTTACTTTGCCACAACTAAGTAATCATATCATGAAAATAACAAATATTTTAAGATTAATGCAAAAGCTATTCATGTTTTAAAGCTAGCCCTAAATGATGATTTTCTCTCTTGGGTTACTAATTTTGATTTTGATTGTGTTGGAATACATTGATCTCTCTTGGCGAACAAACTCCAAATGATAAGGAGAGACCCGGAAGAAGGAAGTGATACTTTCGACATGTGCTTCTTGGTCCAAGGGGATGACTCTCTTGAGGTAAACTCGGAATTCGATCTTGACGAAGATGAAAATATATCATATAATGATCTTGCCATGGTTTGTCAAGAACTATTTGAAAAATATGAATTAATAACAAGTAAAAACTTGAATTTGAAGAAAGAATTATTCATTGTCTCCAAAATTAAATACTATTTTTGAAGAAAATTAATATTTGAAAAACCAAGTTGATTCGATTTCAAAGAAACTGAAAATGTTTTGAAGGAAAAAGAAAAGATTTATACTTCTGATAAATTCGAAAATGTTTCTCGCAAGAACTCTAGTCATGCTAGTAAGGTTGTATCTCCTATAGGCAAAAATGAGATTTGTGTTTTAAAAAAGAGTATTGATGCTTTAGGCTCTACCTTGAGCCAATGTACTTTTGATCATAGTAGATGGGAATCCATGTTTCGCAAGAAACATGTGTTGGCCCGGAGGCCTTCCTCTCTAGTTTTGATGATGATTAACTCATGTAGTTATGTTTACTAATAATCTTGTGATTTTAAGTTTCAGATCATTTAGCAAGATATTAGTTGGTGATTAGCTTCAACAAGGAGTTTAGAAGCTTTTCATGGTGATTCCAGTGCCCGAGCATCAAGATCATACCTTTGCACTCGGTGGATCACGTTTGGGATCGAGTCGGCTTGAAGATTGAAGATCGTCAAGAAGACTTAGGTATCCTAGTTTTAGTTTAGTGTGTTTAGATCCATGTGTAAAGCTTAGAATAGTTGATATGCTCAAGTGCACAACACACACGTTTTATGTTTGGATATTGGTTTTTCGGTTTTGGTTTAACCAATATTTGTTTTCATAAATAGTTGATCAAAACAAGTTTAATTGGTTTATGTATAGTAGTTTCATTCTATACATGCATGCTTAACTTTTAAACAAACTTATTTTGACTTTCCTATTCATGTATTGAAAAATCAAAGTTTGATAAAATACAAGATTTGGTTTTTGATAAAATTTGCAAGACACGAAAATGATTCCAAATGTTTTGTTGGCCCAATGGCCTTCCACTCTAGTTTTGATGATGATCAACTCATGTAGTTATGTTTACTAATATTCTTGTGTTTCTAAGTTTCAGATCATTAACAGGATATTAGTTGGTGATTAGCTTCAACAAGATGATTAGAAGCTATTCATGATGATTCCGGTGCCAAAACTTAAAGATCATACCTTTGCACTTGGAGAATCACGGAGTTTGGACCGAGTCTACTTGAAGATGGAAGATCGACAAGAAGACTTAGGTATCCTAGTTTAGATAGAGTTTTTTAGATCCATTTGTAAAGCTTAGTTTAGTTGATATGCTCAAGTGAACACAAAACACACACGTTTCATGATTTGGTTTTTGGTTTTCATGAATAATAGATCAAAACAAGTTTACATATGTTATATGTATAGTAGATGTTTTCTATTTATACATACATGCTTTAACTTGGTAAACAAACTTATTTTGATATCCCTATTCATGTTTTGGAAAAATCAAGTTTGACAAAATACAAGGTTTTTGTTTTTGATAAAATTTGCAAGACTCAAAAATGAATTGATATGTTGATATATTGTCTTGAAATTTTTATCACATGTTTATGTTTTAACATAAAATGATAAAACAAGTTTTAGAAAAACATTTTTTAGAAAAACAGTTTTTATTGTGATTAAAACTATTTTTTAGATTTACTGTGAATTTATGGGATTTTTATTGAGTGAAAGACCTATTTTCAAATCCCGTATCTGTGCAGATCTGCACTGTGCCTGCCAGGCCAGTTCGGTCGACCGGACCGGTCGACCGCACCATGTGGCCGGTCGACCGGGTCGGTCGACCGATGTGCACAGACGTGCACGCTGGCTACACATTGTAGTCGGTCGACCGGACCGGTCGACCGAGTTGAGAGTTCAACTCTCAGGATGTTTCGGTCGACCGGGCCGGTCGACCGCTAGTGCCCAACGGTCACTTTTCTGACCGTTGGCGGTCGACCGGGCCGGTCGACCGGCAGTCTGTCAGGCTGCCACATCAGCCTAACGGCTAGTTTTTCCTAGGGGCTATATATACCCCATTTCTCCATTGTTTTGGAAAAGATTTTGAGAGCTAAAAATTCCAGACTTTCTCTAGTGTTTAAAAGAGTTTTAAAAGGGTTTTTAAGCCAAAAAGATTTCATCTTATTTGTTTTTGGGTTTTTGGAAAATCAAAGAAAGCTAGGGTTTTGGGATTTTGATTTGGTATTTCATTTTCTATCATATACAAGAGATTTCCCAAGTAGTTTTTCTTTGTTGCTTGTTTCCAAAAACACTTAGTTTCCACACTTGAGCTATCTTCTATCCTAAACTATTAGGATCTTGTTTTTGTGGAAAAAGATAAGAGAAAAAGAAAGAGAAGTGTTTGAGATTGTTTGTTGTAAACCTCATTGTTGTAAACCCTCCTTCATTTGTTGTATCCCTCTTCGGTAGAGGTGATCGGAGTGGTATTGGTGGTGAGCCTCTTTGGTAGAGGTGGAGTTTGGTTGTGAGCCTCTTCGGTAGAGGTGTGTGGATTGGTTGTTGTATTGGCTACGGGCCTAACCCCTCGGTTGTGAGGAGGTTGTTGTTTGAGAGAGGAGTTTGGTACTCCTAGAGTTGTAAGAAATCCTCTTCGGTAGAGGTTCTCTCGGTGGGAGTTGAGATAGTGGAAATCCTACACGGTGGTGTAGGCGGGGATGTAGAGCAAGGTGCTCGAACCTCGAAACAAATCTCGTTGTTTGCGATTGCTCCCATTGTCTCTCTAACTCTCTCTCATTTACTTTGTGCAAAGCATCATACTTCACATCATATCATATTTGCTTGTGTTGAGCATAACTCATATTGCCATATCATATTGCTTGTGTTGCCTTGCATTATTTCATATTGCTATATCCTTTATTGCTTGGCTTGATTGTGTGTGCACATATTTCATATTGCTTGGATTGCTTGTGTGTGTGTGCCTAACTTGTACTCATCCAACAAGAGCTTCACATAGCGCCTCAACCCATTTCAAGGGGAATCAAGGGGAGTTAGTCCAGAGCCTCGCAAGGGGAATTCGGCTACACTTGTTGTATTGTATTAGTTTGTGCATAATTTGCATTAGCTTCCGCATTTAGCGCACTTAGTTTGCATTAAGTTTCTTAGATTAGCAATTACACCTATTCACCCCCCCTCTAGGTGTTTTTCAATTGGTATCAGAGCTAGTGCTCCTGATATTAGGCTTAACATCCTAGGAGTGAGATCCATTTGCTTGCTAATCTCATTTGCATTTGTTTGTTTGCACATTCATATATAGTTTACCATGGACTTCATGACCCCTCCTAGCTTTGACCCTTCCAACATTGATGTTTGGAAGTATAGGATGTCCATGTACCTAAAGACCCTAGGTTTGCATGTCTTCCTTGCCGCCACCAAGAGATGTTATCTTGGTGATGGTAATCATATAGGGGCCAATGCACAAGCCCTAGAGGCTATTAGAAGCACATTAACTAAAGAATATCTTTTACGTGTTTCTAACTTTGATTCCGCTTTTGTAGTGTGGAACAAATTGACAACAACCACCACCTCGGAGCTTCAAGTTCAAATTCAAGAAGAGGAATCTAGTGGAGAATCCGATTCTCAATGCTTCATGGTCCAAGGGAATGACTCCCTTGAGGTACATTCGGAATCCCACCTAGATAGTGATTATGATGCTAGTTCTTCATGTGATGTTATTGTTGATCCCCATGCTTTGAATGAAGAACTATCTATTGTTTGTGAAAAACTAATTGAAAAATATAAGATTTTGAAAAAGAAAAGTCTAGTAATTGAAAAAGAAAATAAGTGTTTGCATTCTAGACTTGATTGTGTTTTGCAAGAAAAGGTTGAGGTCTATAATGAAAGGGATTCATTGAGATCTCAATTGGAACTTGCACTTAAAGAAAATGAATTTTTAAAATCTAAAAATGATTGCCATGCTATTTTAAAGAAAAATGAAAACTTGTCTTCTAGAGTTGATTTTGTTTTAAAAGAGAATGTTATTTTGAAAAACAAAATCATTTCTATTTCCAATGATTTAAATGTTTGCTTAGAGAAAAATATTGTTTTGCAAAATAAGATTGATTCTCATGTTTTCCATGCTAGGGTAGTTTCACCTAAATTACCCATTGCATGTTCCACTTCTTCTATGCTCGAAAATGATATAAATTTGTTAAAGAAGAAAATGGATTGTTTGGGCTCCACTATGAGCCAATGTGCCATGAACCACTCACGATTGGAAACCTTGGTTCGAAAGAAACAAGTTCCAACTTCTATGCATGCACACCCTCCACGGCATACACATGCTCCTCACGGACACCATCAACACATGTATGCTCATGTGTACTTATGTACACATTGTGGACGTAAGGGCCACCTTGCTAAATTTTGTTATGATAGGTTACATACTCCTAATTTAGCAAAGAATTTTGTTTGGGTTAGAGAAGGTACTAACCCCCATGGACCCAAGAAGATATGGGTACCAAAGACCACCCCTCCTATTGTTTTTGATGTAGGTGTGGGCTCTCACATGACGTGAGAGTGATGACACCTTAGAGTGGATGCGTTCCGGACTTAAAGGAAATCATATGGATGCATCACTTTCAAGGGAAGGTTTGGTGGAGAGGACCACCATATTTTGGAGACAAGGAGAGTTGCTTCTTCGGTTTTGGTAACAATCCTTTACTCCCATTTATTGTTTACATGCTTTCCATGTTTTAATGTTTATAGCATGTTTTTGATGTCTATGGATTAGTATGTTCATTCCATGTTTATTAGATCCTTGACATACATGTATAGTATTTGAGACACATATGCTTATTTGATTCACATTTAGTGTTCTCACTTTTGTTTAAGCTATAATGTACATCATGAATCTAATACATGTGAATTTACATGATGACTTTTATATTTGTTTTGATGCTTCATGTTTTGAATATATGTTTAGATGTTTGTTTTCATTAAGACTAGTTATATACTTGTACATAGAGTGGGCTACAAATAAATCTATATATGTTGAGCTTGATTGCATATTTGTACCCATTAGATGTGCTAGTATAGTCTTGTTTTGATGATTCATACATTTCAAACTTGTATTCCATTTTTGGATTTGTTTTATGATTGTGTATTTCATTTCATGTATATGTGTATTTTGCCAAACTTGAAGATATACATGTATACCCCTTGAGTCATTTGCCTTTCATGCAAATATCTATTATGGACTCAAAGTGTGTTTAAGGGATATGTATGTATACTTCTTGTGTTGACAAATCATACATATACCTTGAAAAGAATTGGTATCAAATTGTTTTAATGAAAAGCTAAATTTTCATACTTTTCATGCTTTTCATGTTTTCATGATTGTCATGTTTATTGTGTCAATATTTAACTTCATGTATATGTCCATCTTATCCAAACTATTGACTATACATGAGTATCCTTTTTGAGCCACGTGCCTTAATGCATATATTTTGTGGACTCGTTATGTTTTGGATATGTATGTATACTATAGTTTGTATTAGACATACATATGCCTTGAAGATTAGATAGTTTTGATGATTTCGTGTTTTAAGGAATAATTGAGTCTTATTTATGCCTAATTGAACTTGAGTGTTTGATATGATGTGGATTCCATGTTTATGAAAAACAATTTTGTTTTATTCCTTGCTTGAAGGATTTCGTACTAGTTAACAAATTTTTCCATTTAACTAGTTGCGATATTCTTCATTTGGTAGAGTTTTTCAAACAAAACTAAATTTTCAAATCTATTTTTGAAAACCCCTACCATCCAAGGGCGGTTGGATGGGAGATCATGTTCATGTATGCCTAAATTGAAAATCTTTAAAACTTGAATTATGATTGGGTGGTAGATAATATGATGTATACACTTGAACTTATTGTTATGTCAATTGGTATCATTGAACTCTTTCAATTGGTATCATTTTGATCTTCTTGTATACTCATATATGTTTTGTATGTATGTATGCTTTAAATTCCAAGTATATCAATTTCTATTGGTATCTATCTTTCATACATATATATGTTTGTGTTTATGCTAGTGCTTGAGTTTCAATTTTGTTTAAATTGATTACTTTTAAATTGTTATCAAGACTATGCATGTCTTTAGTTTGTTTTTCATAAAGGGGGAGAAAATTTGATTTTGTATTTCAATTGGTATTTGTACTCCCACTCTTTATGATTAAAAGTTGTTATTTTGAACATATGATATCAACATCAAATTTGTTTATATATTTTCAAAATGAAATATATTCTTACAATTGGTATCAAAATTTGTGTTTAGACATTCAAAATTTGTTATATTGTTTTACAATTGGTAATTTGTTATGTTTAATTACAATTGGTATTTTCAAAATTTTGTTTAAAGAAAATATTCAAAGTTTTGATTTGTATTTCCTATATGCAAGGAGAGCTTAACATCTCTCTTACATATAGATTCATGTTGAGTATATTATAAATTGAGGAGCTTGACAACTCTTCTTTATATGATATACGTGTGTAGGGGGAGCTTCACATCTCCTCTTATGCATTACATAATATGTGTTATGTGAATTGGGGCTTGTCATCCCTTCTTCATGTAATGCATATGTGTAGGGAAGCTAACTTAGCGTCTTCCTCTTCATGAATGTATATAGCATATAACATATATTGATCCTTGTTTATTGGTATCAAGATGCTTCATTGACATATTTTTTAATTGATATCATGTTTGTAGTCACCCCTTATTGACTTTGTTTTTTTGTTTTAGACAAAAAGGGGGAGAACATTGTTTGCATTGTTTTGATTGACCAAAAGGGGGAGAAAGATTTTTACCCCTCATTTTATCTATGGTTTTGATTGTTTACCCCTTTGTTGATGATTGACAAAAAGGGGGAGAAGTATTTGAGTTTTATATGCATGCTTATGTTCATGCATATATTATGTTTTAATCTCAAGAATCTCAAGAATATTAAGTTTAATTGATTTATAGAGTTTGCTTTGTAATTGGTATCTAGAGCTTATTTTGTTTTGAATATTCCATTTGATATCTAGAACCATTTATTGTTTATGCATATGCATGTTTCTTGTTTAATATTCATTGCATATATTTATTGTTTATCCCTATGCATGAGTTAAGGGGGAGCTTCCTTGAAGCTTATCTTTAATCCATGCATATATAACTCCATGAGTTTTGTCATCATCAAAAAGGGGAGATTGTTGGCCCAATGGCCTTCCACTCTAGTTTTGATGATGATCAACTCATGTAGTTATGTTTACTAATATTCTTGTGTTTCTAAGTTTCAGATCATTAACAGGATATTAGTTGGTGATTAGCTTCAACAAGATGATTAGAAGCTATTCATGATGATTCCGGTGCCAAAACTTAAAGATCATACCTTTGCACTTGGAGAATCACGGAGTTTGGACCGAGTCTACTTGAAGATGGAAGATCGACAAGAAGACTTAGGTATCCTAGTTTAGATAGAGTTTTTTAGATCCATTTGTAAAGCTTAGTTTAGTTGATATGCTCAAGTGAACACAAAACACACACGTTTCATGATTTGGTTTTTGGTTTTCATGAATAATAGATCAAAACAAGTTTACATATGTTATATGTATAGTAGATGTTTTCTATTTATACATACATGCTTTAACTTGGTAAACAAACTTATTTTGATATCCCTATTCATGTTTTAGAAAAATCAAGTTTGACAAAATACAAGGTTTTGTTTTTGATAAAATTTGCAAGACTCAAAAATGAATTGATATGTTGATATATTGTCTTGAAATTTTTATCACATGTTTATGTTTTAACATAAAATGATAAAACAAGTTTTAGAAAAACATTTTTTAGAAAAACAGTTTTTATTGTGATTAAAACTATTTTTTAGATTTACTGTGAATTTATGGGATTTTTATTGAGTGAAAAGACCTATTTTCAAATCCCGTATCTGTGCAGATCTGCACTGTGCCTGCCAGGCCAGTTCGGTCGACCGGACTGGTCAACCGCACCATGTGGCCGGTCGACCGGGTCGGTCGACCGATGTGCACAGACGTGCACGCTGGCTACACATTATAGTCGGTCGACCGGACCGGTCGACCGAGTTGAGAGTTCAACTCTCAGGATGTTTCGGTCGACCGGGCCGGTCGACCGCTAGTGCCCAACGGTCACTTTTCTGACCGTTGGCGGTCGACCGGGCCGGTCGACCGGCAGTCTGTCAGGCTGCCACATCAGCCTAACGGCTAGTTTTTCCTAGGGGCTATATATACCCCATTTCTCCATTGTTTTGGAAAAGATTTTGAGAGCTAAAAATTCCAGACTTTCTCTAGTGTTTAAAAGAGTTTTAAAAGGGTTTTTAAGCCAAAAAGATTTCATCTTATTTGTTTTTGGGTTTTTGGAAAATCAAAGAAAGCTAGGGTTTTGGGATTTTGATTTGGTATTTCATTTTCTATCATATACAAGAGATTTCCCAAGTAGTTTTTCTTTGTTGCTTGTTTCCAAAAACACTTAGTTTCCACACTTGAGCTATCTTCTATCCTAAACTATTAGGATCTTGTTTTTGTGGAAAAAGATAAGAGAAAAAGAAAGAGAAGTGTTTGAGGTTGTTTGTTGTAAACCTCATTGTTGTAAACCCTCCTTCATTTGTTGTATCCCTCTTCGGTAGAGGTGATCGGAGTGGTATTGGTGGTGAGCCTCTTTGGTAGAGGTGGAGTTTGGTTGTGAGCCTCTTCGGTAGAGGTGTGTGGATTGGTTGTTGTATTGGCTACGGGCCTAACCCCTCGGTTGTGAGGAGGTTGTTGTTTGAGAGAGGAGTTTGGTACTCCTAGAGTTGTAAGAAATCCTCTTCGGTAGAGGTTCCCTCGGTGGGAGTTGAGATAGTGGAAATCCTACACGGTGGTGTAGGCGGGGATGTAGAGCAAGGTGCTCGAACCTCGAAACAAATCTCGTTGTTTGCGATTGCTCCCATTGTCTCTCTAACTCTCTCTCATTTACTTTGTGCAAAGCATCATACTTCACATCATATCATATTTGCTTGTGTTGAGCATAACTCATATTGCCATATCATATTGCTTGTGTTGCCTTGCATTATTTCATATTGCTATATCCTTTATTGCTTGGCTTGATTGTGTGTGCACATATTTCATATTGCTTGGATTGCTTGTGTGTGTGTGCCTAACTTGTACTCATCCAACAAGAGCTTCACATAGCGCCTCAACCCATTTCAAGGGGAATCAAGGGGAGTTAGTCCAGAGCCTCGCAAGGGGAATTCGGCTACACTTGTTGTATTGTATTAGTTTGTGCATAATTTGCATTAGCTTCCGCATTTAGCGCACTTAGTTTGCATTAAGTTTCTTAGATTAGCAATTACACCTATTCACCCCCCCTCTAGGTGTTTTTCATGTTTTATATTTGTCTTGAAATTTTTATCACAAGTTTGTATTTCAGTACAAAATGATAAAACAATTTTTATGAATTTTTAGAAGATTTATGAGATTTATTAGAAATAATTTTAACCCCAGTTTCTGACCCAAAACAGTGACTGACAGGCCAGGTCGGCCGACCGCACGGTCGACCGAACCAAGGGCCGGCCGACCGAGCGGTCGACCGACGTGCACAGCCTTGTGCACGTCTGGCAGACACATGGGCCGGTCGACCGGTCGGTCGACCGGACCAGAGAGCTTTGCTCTTTGTATCTGGGCGGTCGACCGGGCGGTCGACCGGAAGCCCCAACGATCACATTTATGACCGTTGGCGGTCGACCGACCAGTCGACCGCAGGCCTGTCAGGCTGACAGATCAGCCTAACGGCTAGTTTTCTGTTTGGTCTATAAATACCCCGTTTCTTGGGGGTTTTAACTAAGATTTTCAAGAGGAAAAATTCCTACTTTTCTGAAGTGTTTTTACAAGTTTTAAAAAGTGTTTTAGAGCTTAAAAGATTTCATCTTTATTGTTTTTCAAGGGTTTTGGAAAATCAAAGAAAACTAGATTTTTGGGATATTGTTTTGGTTTTTCATTTCTATCACCTATCCTATTCTATTAGGATCATTTGTTTGTGGGAAAAAGGAATGGTTTGTGGTTGAGATATACCACTTGTTGGTTGCTCCCTCTTTGGTAGAGGTAGAGGATTGTGGTTTGCTCCCTCTATTGTGAGGTGGAGTTTGTTTGTTGGCTACGAGCCTTATCCCTCTTCGGTAGAGGTGGATTGTGGTTGTATTGCTTCGGTGGCATTGTAAGGTTGAGAGAGGAGTTCGGTACTCCTTTAGTGGATTAGAAATCCTTCTCGGTGAAGGCGGGGACGTAGAGCTAGGGGCTCGAACCTCAGAACGTATCATTGTGTTTGCGTTTGATCCAATTTCTCTTAACCCTCTCTCTTTATTTGTGTTGTGCATAGCATCATTCATATTGCCATATCATTCATATTGCTTGTATTGCCTTGCATCTTTCTTATTGTTGTATATCCATTATATGCTTGGCTTGCTTGTGTGCGCCTCACTTATACTTAAACCACAAGAGCTTCATATAGCACCTCAACCCTTATCTAGGGGAATCAAGAGGAGTTAGTCCAGAGCCCTTCACGGGGAATTCAGCTACACTTGTTGGTTGTATTAAGTGTGATTGCAAAATTTGTTTTAGCTTCCGCATTTAGTTTCTAGATTAGCATTTACACCTATTCACCCCCCCTCTACGTGTTTTTCAATTGGTATCAGAGCCTACGCTCCTGATACTTTAGGCTTAACATCCTAGGAGTGAGATCCTTGTTTGCTAGTCTACCATTTGCATTTGCTTGTTTGCATACATATAGTTTGGACCCATGGACTTCATGACCCCACCTATGTTTGACCCTTCCAACATTATTGTTTGGAAGACTAAGATGTCCATCTATTTACAAACCCTAGGATATAAGGTTCACCTTGCCATTACCAAGGAATCCTACCTTAGTGATAGCAAGCATATAGGGGCCAATGCACAAGCCCTTGAGGCTATTAGAAGCACGCTTTCAAAAGATTATCTTATGCATGTTTCTAATCTTGATTCCGCCTTTGCAGTGTGGAACAAGTTGACAACCACCACCACCTCCAAGCTTCAATTGCCAATCCAACAAGAGGAGGAATCTAGTGGAGAATCCGAGCCACAACAATGCCATATAATCCAAGGGAATGACTCCCTTGAGGTACAATCGGAAACTCAACTAGATATTTTTGATTCTAGTTCTTCATGTGATGAAAATATTGATGCCCATGCTTTGAATGAAGAACTATCTATTGTTTGTGAAAAATTGATTGAAAAATATAAAATTTTGAAAAAGAAAAGTCTAGGCCTTAACAATGAAAATAAAAATTTGCTTTCTAGACTTAACATGGTTTTGCAAGAAAAGGAGGAGATTTCTAATGAGAGGGATTCATTAAAATCTCAACTTAATCTTGCATTAAAAGAAAATAAATTTTTGAAAAATAAAAATGATTGTGAAACAATTTTGAAGAAAAATGAAAACTTGACTTCAAAAATTGATTTTGTTTTAAAAGAAAATGATTCTTTAAAAAGAGAAATTGATTTTATTTTAAAAGAATTAGAAATTTGTTTAAATAAAAATAAATCTTTGAAAAATGATATGGATGCACATGTTTGCCATGCTAGGGTAGTTTCACCTAGATCACCTATTGCTTGCCACTCTTCTTCTTTAATTGAGAAAGATGTATCCTTACTTAAGAAGAGTGTAGATTGTTTGGGCTCCACTTTGAGCCAATGTGTAGTGGGTCATACACGTTTGGAATCTTTGTTTCGAAAGAAACAAGTTCCATCTATTCATGCACACCCTCCACGGCATACACATGCTTCCCACGGTCACCACCATCACACATTGTATGCTCATGTGTACACTTGTACACATTGTGGACGTAAGGGCCACCTTGCTAAATTTTGTTATGATAGAATACATGTTTCAAATTTAGCAAATAAATTTGTTTGGGTTAGGAATGATACTAACCCCCATGGACCCAAAAAGTTGTGGGTACCAAAGACCACCCCTCTTGTTTATGATGTAGGTGTGGGCTCTCACATGACGTGAGAGCAGCGGTACCTTGGAGTGGATGCGTTCCGAGCTTAAAGGAGACTATTTGGATGCATCACTTTCAAGGGAAGGTTTGGTGGGAAGACCACCATGTTTTGGAGATAAGGAGAAGTTGCCTCATAAGTTTTGATAACGGTCTCTTACTCCTTATTTATTTATGCATGCTTTTCATGTTCATTATTTGTAGCATGTTTTGTTGTTTATATGATCATTATGAAAATGCCATGTTTATTAGACCCTTGACATGCATGTATAGCCTTTGAGACACCCATGTTTAATATGGATCATATTTTTGTGTTCTCACCTTTGTTTAGCTATCATGTTTATCATAGCTCTAATAACATGTGAATTTACATAATAATCATGTTTTTGTTTATCATGATGATTTTATCTTGTTTTATGCTTCATGTCTTGAATAGATGTTTAAATGTTAGTTTTCATTAAGATTAGGTATATATTTGTGCATATAGTGGGCCACAAATAAATTTATATATGTTTGTGCTTGAATGCTTATTTGTTCCCATTAGATGTGCTAGTATAGTCTAGTTTTGATGATCCATGCATTTTAAACTTGTATTCCCATTTTTGGATTTGTTTCATGTTTTTGTGTTTATGTTTAACTTCATGTATATGTCCATTTTATCCAAATTATTGTTATACATATACATCCTTTTGAGCCATGTGCCTTCATGCATATATCTTTGTGGACTCGTTGTGTTTGGATATGTATGTATACTTTAGTTTGTATACGACATATATATACCTTGAAGATTAAATAGTTTTGATGATTTTCATGTTTTCATGTTTCAAGGAATATCGTGCTTAAGTGCTTATTTTCATGATTATGTTCTTCACATCTTATTTGTACACTCACACTTCTTGTTTACTCATGTTTTGTTTTCATGAGTTATATTTATACTTAATTGATTATGAGTGTTGACTATTTTGTGAATTTCATATTTTCATGAAAAATATTTTTGTTTTTATTCCTTACTTGAAGGATTTCGTACTAGTTAACAAGTTTTTCATTTGACTAGTTCGTATTCTTCGTTATGGTAGATGTTTTCAAGCATATTATATTTTTTTCAAATCTATTTTTGAAAACCCCTACCTTCCAAGGGCGGATGGATGGGCGATCATGCTCATGTATACTTTATATTGAAAATCATTTTAAACTTGAACATGATTAGGAGGATAGGTTATATGAGATATACACTTGATAGTATTGTTGTTTCAATTGGTATCATTGGATTCTTTCAATTGGTATCAATATTGACATTTTTGTATACTCATATATATTTTTATGTATGTATGCTTTCAATTCCAATAGTATCAATTTCGATTGGTATCTAACTTTTCATACATAT
Source organism: Agave tequilana (assembly GCA_038442645.1). Taxonomy (NCBI): domain Eukaryota; kingdom Viridiplantae; phylum Streptophyta; class Magnoliopsida; order Asparagales; family Asparagaceae; genus Agave; species Agave tequilana. Next base: position 37,920 of record JAVJIF010001079.1, read on the forward strand.
ATATGTTTTATTTGTGCTTATTATATCCCTATATCTTTAAGCAAAAAATTTTGTTTATGCTAAAGCTCGAATTTTAACTTTGTTTCAATTGATTCAATTTTCAATTGGTATCTTATTTCGAGCCTACGCATTGTTTTAGTTGGTATTTCATAAAGGGGGAGAAAATTTGATTTTGTATTTCAATTAGTATTTTGTTTCCACTCCCACACTTTATGATTGGAAATTTGATGTTTATTTTAAGCATATGATATCACAATCAAAATTATTTATATGGCTTAAAAAGAAAATACCTTCTTTTGATATCAAGATGTTTATTTGAATGTTTTAATTTGGTATCTCAAAATTTGTTTAAAAATAAATACAAAAGTTTTGATTTGTATTGCATATATGCAAGGAGAGCTTAACATCTCTTCTACATATAGATTCATGTTGAGTGTATCTTATATTGAGGAGCTTGACATCTCTTCTTTATGTGGTACACGTGTGTAGGGGGAGCTTCACATCTCCTCTTATGCATTGCATAGTGTACGTTATGTGAATTAGGGCTTGTCATCCCTCCTTCATGTAATGTATCTATGTAGGGAAGCTTCACATCTTCCTCTTCATGAATGTATATCGCATATACCATTTGTTGATTGATCTATGTTTACTTTCAATTGGTATCAAGATGCTATTTTGACATATTTTTCAATTGATATCTTAATTGATTGTCACCCCTATATTGATATTTTTTGTTTTAGACAAAAAGGGGGAGAAAAATTTATTGATTTGGTTTTGGTTTTTACCCCTTTATTGATGATTGACAAAAAGGGGGAGAATTATTTGAGAGTTTAACATGCATATAAAACATGTACCTTCTCTATGTTTTTGCATGATTGAGTTTGAATTTTATATGCATAGTTATGTTTTTGCATATATTAAGTTTAATTTGTATCTAGATGTTTTAATTGGTATCTAGAGCATTGATATCTAGAGCATCTAGAACATGTTTTGTTTAAGTTTAATTGGTATCTAGATGTTTTAATTGGTATCTAGAGCATTGGTATTTAGAGCATCTAGAACATGTTTTGTTTTTGTTTTGAAAATTTCAAATGGTATAGGAACATGTTTTATTTGTTTTATGCATGTTGATGCATTGCATATATTTATATTTATTGTTTATTTGTTTATGCATGAGTTAAGGGGGAGCTTCTTTGAAGCTTAACTTTAATCCATGCATATATAACTCCATGAGTTTTGTCATCATCAAAAAGGGGGAGATTGTTGGCCCGGAGGCCTTTCTCTCTAGTTTTGATGATGATTAACTCATGTAGTTATGTTTACTAATAATCTTGTGATTTTAAGTTTCAGATCATTTAGCAAGATATTAGTTGGTGATTAGCTTCAACAAGGAGTTTAGAAGCTTTTCATGGTGATTCCAGTGCCCGAGCATCAAGATCATACCTTTGCACTCGGTGGATCACGTTTGGGATGAGTCGGCTTGAAGATTGAAGATCGTCAAGAAGACTTAGGTATCCTAGTTTTAGTTTAGTGTGTTTAGATCCATGTGTAAAGCTTAGAATAGTTGATATGCTCAAGTGCACAACACACACGTTTTATGTTTGGATATTGATTTTTCGGTTTTGGTTTAACCAATATTTGTTTTCATGAATAGTTGATCAAAACAAGTTTAATTGGTTTATGTATAGTAGTTTCATTCTATACATGCATGCTTAACTTTTAAACAAACTTATTTTGACTTTCCTATTCATGTATTGAAAAATCAAAGTTTGATAAAATACAAGATTTGGTTTTTGATAAAATTTGCAAGACACGAAAATGATTCCAAATGTTTTATATTTGTCTTGAAATTTTTATCACAAGTTTGTATTTCAGTACAAAATGATAAAACAATTTTTATGAATTTTTAGAAGATTTATGAGATTTATTAGAAATAATTTTAACCCCAGTTTCTGACCCAGAACAGTGACTGACAGGCCAGGTCGGCCGACCGCACGGTCGACCGAACCAAGGGCCGGTTGACCGAGCGGTCGACCGACGTGCACCGACGTGCACAGCCTTGTGTGTTTTCCGTCGGATTAGCAAAGGGGAAAACTTACAATAAAAAGGGTTGAGGAGCTAAATTACAAGTATTCTTAAAAAGATTACAAGTAGATCTCCTCAGAGATTCTGGAGAAGTGTGCCGATAGGAGTCTGGTCAGCGCGCGACCACTTTGTACCTTTGACGATGTAATACCCCGTTCCCGGAATACGTACTTAATTTCGTATTCAGATTTTCGGTCGTATTTTTCGATTTGTTTCCCGTATTTATTCTGTATTATGAATTCCTTATATGATTGTTTTACCTTGGATGTGGATCGGTGAACTCGGAGTCAGCCTTAGTCTGAGCCGGGGACTCGATCTCAGAATTTTACTTGTTTTAGACATTCTGGTTATCCGATTCGACCGGTTTCAGTTTCAAACATCGTTTTCCAATATTTTGGATTTTCTATGATTTTCTAGATTTTTCTGGAATTAAAATAAAAATCTTCAAAACCGGTGTCGGCCAGTGCCGCTGACCGATTCCTGGATTTTTATTTCACAAACGGTTTGGAATTTCTAAATAATTCTTTAGACTTTATTTCTTAGAATAATATTTTCTACCTACATTCGTTTTCTGAGGATTTTATAATTTTATGAAAATTCCAACGGAGTCGGTAAATAACTGGTTCCGGGATTTTTAGTTCTAAAACTATAAAGTATTTCTTAAAACGGATTTCACCATTATTCTTAATATAATATTATGGATTTTTGATAATTATTTCGGGTCGTTCCGAGATACTTGAATTTCGGACGATTCCGGTATTTTCCGAAATGTTTTCCGTATCCTCGATTTAAACCCGGGTATCTGTCCTTTCAATATTTTCCAATTCTAATTCCAAGAAAATATCTTCTCATTTCAATTTCTTTTCCATTTTTCCTTTTCCTTTATTTCCTTCTTTCCTCCACAAGCTAAAGCATTTCCATTTTTCCAAAATTCCAATAATTCCACACTTTTCCACACACTTCCCACAAAAATATCTCCCTTTCTCTCTCTCTTCCTTGGCCGGCCAAGTGGCCAAGAGAAGGACACTCACCCCTTCCTCCACTTTGCAATTAACCCCCTCTCATCTACCCTAATTTCACTTCCTTCACAAATTCCAAATCATATATAAACATTCCTTTACATTTCCTTTTCCTTTTTTTCTTCACTTCACCAAAAGAAATCTCTTCACCAAAATCCTCCTCCATCTCAACTCAACCTCCAACTTCAAGAGCTTCATCTAGGGCATCATCAAGGTCTTCATCTTCAACCACCAACTCCCAAAGCAACACCAAGATCATCTTCTCCACATCAAGCAACTTCAACTTCAACAACTACTCTTGGATTGAGGCCATCATCTCCACCTTGGGATCTTTTCAAGACTACAAAGCTTCACCTAACCAATCCTTGTGAGTATTTCTACTCACCAAGACTTGTTTCTTTCCTAAGCATACTTGTATCTCCATATCTTGTGTTCATATGTCATAAAAATCCTATTTTTAGACCATCCAACACAACCAGCAGATTCTGCTCTGCATTCTGTTTTTCCCCACGATTAGTCGACTTGACCTAGATATTAGTCGACTAACCCTTCTGTTTTTAACTTAGACTTTCAGGGTTTCACAGTTTTAGTCGACTAGTCCCTTTTACCAGTCGACTAAATATCCCTAGTCGACTACTAGAATTCCCCTAGTCGACTCCTGAAATAAGCTCAACTCTCTGTATCACAGTTTTAGTCGACTTAACATAACTGTTAGTCGACTTGACATGTCTGTTAGTCGACTACTATTTCAACCTAGTCGACTAAGTTTCCCTGAATCAGAAACCCAACTCTCTGGAACACAGTATTAGTCGACTACCTCATTTTCCTAGTCGACTAACCCTTCTACTAGTCGACTACTATTTCAACTTAGCCGACTAACTTATGGTTGTCTGTTATAGTTAATTACCTCCTTGACTTTGTATCTTATCCTTGATACATATACTATATATTGTTCTTACTTGTACTTCATAACTTGTACTTTATGACCTATTACTTGATGTATGCCATCTCTAGTCACTTCATATTTCCATTGATATGCTACTGCTTGTTTCATTCTTGTTCATGTACTCTATCTGTGTTATGCCTACTTTCTTATCGTACACTATGCGTGGTTGACCCTTCGAGGTCATTGAACTCTGGGTTTCTATTATATTATCATTGCTATATCGTTGCTTCAGACCGTCAGTTTCATGTTTCCTTTTAACACATGTATATCATCTAACTCCCACTATGTTATCACCTGACCACTTGGCATGTTACTACCTAGTAAGAACCACTTGTTATGACATGACTTGCCCTGATTAATATCAATCTCTTGACTTGATTGGTTACTTGTTGGATATCATCATCTTGTCATGCTATCACTCTATACCCAGCATGATACACTCTTCTCACTCGCTACCCTCTTGCTTTACCATTCCATTGATTATGATAGTATCCTCGCTCTAGTCTTCATGTATTGTATTTCATGCTTTATATCTTTTATTGCTTTATGCTATGCGTGGCCGACCCTTCGTGGTCGTTGGACTTGTTGGACTGGGACCATTGCTTTTACATTACCACTTGGCATTATTTTAGACCTGTCAGCATGTGCTACCATTTATCATATGTATATCACTTGGCAACTGTGTTATCATCTAACCACCTGCCATGCCACTATTTGGCAAGACCCTTTTTATTATGTTATGACTTACCTGACTACTATCCATTCTTGATATGCTTGGTTGTTTACTAAATATCACCACTCTGTCATGCTATCACTTGACACTCAGCATGATGACTCGACTTGTGTTTGTCATCTTTACGGGAATCCTGATTTGTTATCCTGTATCATGATCAGTGACCTGTATATTGTATTCCTGCTTTACATGCAGTGACCTGACTGTATAGTACTTATGTACTCCAGATTTCCTGATCATGTCCTGATTCTATTATTCCCGTAAAGTGATAATTAAACTAATAAATCCTAAAATGGACCAACTTGTATTGGGTCGGGGGAAATATGCGGATATCGATATGTGTTCGTGTTTACAGTGGCTTTAGGTATTGTGCACTATATCCGGTCTGACCTGTGATACTCCAGGGGACCGAGGGGAGAGCTGGCTCCCTACACCCCAGTTTTAACGGGCATACATAAGTCCCTCCTCCTGGATAAGCCTTGCGGCTGGTTTCCGTTTCCATGCAACGGAACAACCCTGGACCGTAGTCCCGGGTATGTACGGGACCCACTGTAAACATAGTTCGTTGATACAACCGTTGTTTCCAATAACAACCTCGACTTTCTTATATATGGATGTATGTGAGTTGGGATATATACCGGGTATATACCGAGACACATACCTAGATATATGGGTTAGACGAGTAATAATAATAAGGCTTATTATAATTCCTGTTACAGTTTCCATTAGATACCTGATATGTTATGACTCCTACTATACCTGTTATGTCATAATCCTTGTTATGATTCCTGTATTCTTGTTAGACTTGATACATGATGATTCTAGTTCCTGTTATGCCTCCTACATGTTTCTATCGTAATCTACTATGTTTTCCGGACTTTGATTCATTATACTTCCATTACTCGCTGGTTCATGTTTCTATTACTGTTCCATCTTACTTATTCATGTCTCGTAGCCACTTGGCTATAGTTGTTTACTATTATATGTCTTGACCCTTTGGATTTGCATATTCAGATTTCGAAGCTTGGATCGTAGTGGAGCCATCCACTGTAGATTGAGCTTCCTCTAGTGAGCAGGCAGGCTAGCTCTTCTTCCTTCGTGCCGGGCTCTTCTTTTGACTCACGGAATCTCCATCCTACTCGTGAGCTTTTGTGTATATCTTGTATATTTCTCTTTTGGACTTGGTTATGATGTAATACACATGTAATGTGTAATACTTTATAATATCCTGTGATAACTTTGTATGTGTATTTCTTGTGTTGGCATATGTATGAATACCACGCCTCGTGTGTACTCTGATTTCTTGTTGTACTTTTGTGCTTAGCGTATATATGTGGGGGCACTTTCTGACCTACGTATATACGTCGCAGTGACGTCCTCGTATCCGTGGAATCGGGGCGTTACAGGTTGGTATCAGAGCTTAGGCTCTTACCTCTATAGTACAAACAAGCTGCAAATTCCAGTAATTTGCTAATGCCAACTGCAATGTACAAAGTTATCTAGTCCTTCTTGATTTATCTAGTTCTTCTTGATTCCTTCCTTCATATCCTGAAATCCTTCCATTCTTCCAACTCTTTCCAGTTATCTTTCATCAACTAAGGTATGGACGCTGGGCAAGCATCCAATGTTTCCCGTGGAGTGGAACGAGGATTGGAGCAGAAGAGTGAGAACCAAGTGCAGAATAAGTCAGTTAAGAGGGCCTTGCAGTTGATGGAGAGGGCTTTACAGTTGCTGAAGGAAGAAGATACGACCAGGGCAAACATTGGCCCAAAGACCAAGCGACCGTTCAAACGTCCTCTTCCTGGGAACACATGCAATTTCTGCCACAAACCCGGACATTTTAAGAGAGATTGTCGATTGGCTAAGGGATTGTGTTTAGTGTGTGGGTCAGGGAGACATATGCTAAGGAATTGCCCACACAGGAAGTTTGGACAGGTGGCACCAGTCAGACCAGCTCGTTCAGCCCCAGCTTTTCCAGCCCCGCCACCAAGGAGGAATCCAGAACCTGTTCCACCCCAACAGAATGATCAGCAGCAGAGGGGAGTGAAAACTGGAACAGATCAGGCAACCGAGACATCAGACGGTGCAGCACTGCGTGAGGACCAGTGTCCAGACCCGGAACCTTAGGGATATCAGGGTAACCACTACCCCAGATCTTGTATTTGAGTTGGTTATCATTCTAAATATTTTTTCCTTATCATTCTATCATTGTTCATTCTAGTCCCTCATGTGTTCATCCTATCCCCTGTTTTGGTTTTATGAGGCCTTTATTCCAGCCATTGTCCCCTTTGTGTTCAATTTACCCCTTAGCGAAATTGCGAGGACGCAATTTTTGTAAGGTGGGTGGATTGTAATACCCCGTTCCCGGAATACGTACTTAATTTCGTATTCAGATTTTCGGTCGTATTTTTCGATTTGTTTCCCGTATTTATTCTGTATTATGAATTCCTTATATGATTGTTTTACCTTGGATGTGGATCGGTGAACTCGGAGTCAGCCTTAGTCTGAGCCGGGGACTCGATCTCAGAATTTTACTTGTTTTAGACATTCTGGTTATCCGATTCGACCGGTTTCAGTTTCAAACATCGTTTTCCAATATTTTGGATTTTCTATGATTTTCTAGATTTTTCTGGAATTAAAATAAAAATCTTCAAAACCGGTGTCGGCCAGTGCCGCTGACCGATTCCTGGATTTTTATTTCACAAACGGTTTGGAATTTCTAAATGATTCTTTAGACTTTATTTCTTAGAATAATATTTTCTACCTACATTCTTTTTCTGAGGATTTTATAATTTTATGAAAATTCCAACGGAGTCGGTAAATAACTGGTTCCGGGATTTTTAGTTCTAAAACTATAAAGTATTTCTTAAAACGGATTTCACCATTATTCTTAATATAATATTATGGATTTTTGATAATTATTTTGGGTCGTTCCGAGATACTTGAATTTCGGACGATTCCGGTATTTTCCGAAATGTTTTCCGTATCCTCGATTTAAACCCGGGTATCTGTCCTTTCAATATTTTCCAATTCTAATTCCAAGAAAATATCTTCTCATTTCAATTTCTTTTCCATTTTTCCTTTTCCTTTATTTCCTTCTTTCCTCCACAAGCTAAAGCATTTCCATTTTTCCAAAATTCCAATAATTCCACACTTTTCCACACACTTCCCACAAAAATATCTCCCTTTCTCTCTCTCTTCCTTGGCCGGCCAAGTGGCCAAGAGAAGGACACTCACCCCTTCCTCCACTTTGCAATTAACCCCCTCTCATCTACCCTAATTTCACTTCCTTCACAAATTCCAAATCATATATAAACATTCCTTTACATTTCCTTTTCCTTTTTTTTCTTCACTTCACCAAAAGAAATCCCTTCACCAAAATCCTCCTCCATCTCAACTCAACCTCCAACTTCAAGAGCTTCATCTAGGGCATCATCAAGGTCTTCATCTTCAACCACCAACTCCCAAAGCAACACCAAGATCATCTTCTCCACATCAAGCAACTTCAACTTCAACAACTACTCTTGGATTGAGGCCATCATCTCCACCTTGGGATCTTTTCAAGACTACAAAGCTTCACCTAACCAATCCTTGTGAGTATTTCTACTCACCAAGACTTGTTTCTTTCCTAAGCATACTTGTATCTCCATATCTTGTGTTCATATGTCATAAAAATCCTATTTTTAGACCATCCAACACAACCAGCAGATTCTGCTCTGCATTCTGTTTTTCCCCACGATTAGTCGACTTGACCTAGATATTAGTCGACTAACCCTTCTGTTTTTAACTTAGACTTTCAGGGTTTCACAGTTTTAGTCGACTAGTCCCTTTTACCAGTCGACTAAATATCCCTAGTCGACTACTAGAATTCCCCTAGTCGACTCCTGAAATAAGCTCAACTCTCTGTATCACAGTTTTAGTCGACTTAACATAACTGTTAGTCGACTTGACATGTCTGTTAGTCGACTACTATTTCAACCTAGTCGACTAAGTTTCCCTGAATCAGAAACCCAACTCTCTGGAACACAGTATTAGTCGACTACCTCATTTTCCTAGTCGACTAACCCTTCTACTAGTCGACTACTATTTCAACTTAGCCGACTAACTTATGGTTGTCTGTTATAGTTAATTACCTCCTTGACTTTGTATCTTATCCTTGATACATATACTATATATTGTTCTTACTTGTACTTCATAACTTGTACTTTATGACCTATTACTTGATGTATGTCATCTCTAGTCACTTCATATTTCCATTGATATGCTACTGCTTGTTTCATTCTTGTTCATGTACTCTATCTGTGTTATGCCTACTTTCTTATCGTACACTATGCGTGGTTGACCCTTCGAGGTCATTGAACTCTGGGTTTCTATTATATTATCATTGCTATATCGTTGCTTCAGACCGTCAGTTTCATGTTTCCTTTTAACACATGTATATCATCTAACTCCCACTATGTTATCACCTGACCACTTGGCATGTTACTACCTAGTAAGAACCACTTGTTATGACATGACTTGCCCTGATTAATATCAATCTCTTGACTTGATTGGTTACTTGTTGGATATCATCATCTTGTCATGCTATCACTCTATACCCAGCATGATACACTCTTCTCACTCGCTACCCTCTTGCTTTACCATTCCATTGATTATGATAGTATCCTCGCTCTAGTCTTCATGTATTGTATTTCATGCTTTATATCTTTTATTGCTTTATGCTATGCGTGGCCGACCCTTCGTGGTCGTTGGACTTGTTGGACTGGGACCATTGCTTTTACATTACCACTTGGCATTATTTTAGACCTGTCAGCATGTGCTACCATTTATCATATGTATATCACTTGGCAACTGTGTTATCATCTAACCACCTGCCATGCCACTATTTGGCAAGACCCTTTTTATTATGTTATGACTTACCTGACTACTATCCATTCTTGATATGCTTGGTTGTTTACTAAATATCACCACTCTGTCATGCTATCACTTGACACTCAGCATGATGACTCGACTTGTGTTTGTCATCTTTACGGGAATCCTGATTTGTTATCCTGTATCATGATCAGTGACCTGTATATTGTATTCCTGCTTTACATGCAGTGACCTGACTGTATAGTACTTATGTACTCCAGATTTCCTGATCATGTCCTGATTCTATTATTCCCGTAAAGTGATAATTAAACTAATAAATCCTAAAATGGACCAACTTGTATTGGGTCGGGGGAAATATGCGGATATCGATATGTGTTCGTGTTTACAGTGGCTTTAGGTATTGTGCACTATATCCGGTCTGACCTGTGGTACTCCAGGGGACCGAGGGGAGAGCTGGCTCCCTACACCCCAGTTTTAACGGGCATACATAAGTCCCTCCTCCTGGATAAGCCTTGCGGCTGGTTTCCGTTTCCATGCAACGGAACAACCCTGGACCGTAGTCCCGGGTATGTACGGGACCCACTGTAAACATAGTTCGTTGATACAACCGTTGTTTCCAATAACAACCTCGACTTTCTTATATATGGATGTATGTGAGTTGGGATATATACCGGGTATATACCGAGACACATACCTAGATATATGGGTTAGACGAGTAATAATAATAAGGCTTATTATAATTCCTGTTACAGTTTCCATTAGATACCTGATATGTTATGACTCCTACTATACCTGTTATGTCATAATCCTTGTTATGATTCCTGTATTCTTGTTAGACTTGATACATGATGATTCTAGTTCCTGTTATGCCTCCTACATGTTTCTATCGTAATCTACTATGTTTTCCGGACTTTGATTCATTATACTTCCATTACTCGCTGGTTCATGTTTCTATTACTGTTCCATCTTACTTATTCATGTCTCGTAGCCACTTGGCTATAGTTGTTTACTATTATATGTCTTGACCCTTTGGATTTGCATATTCAGATTTCGAAGCTTGGATCGTAGTGGAGCCATCCACTGTAGATTGAGCTTCCTCTAGTGAGCAGGCAGGCTAGCTCTTCTTCCTTCGTGCCGGGCTCTTCTTTTGACTCACGGAATCTCCATCCTACTCGTGAGCTTTTGTGTATATCTTGTATATTTCTCTTTTGGACTTGGTTATGATGTAATACACATGTAATGTGTAATACTTTATAATATCCTGTGATAACTTTGTATGTGTATTTCTTGTGTTGGCATATGTATGAATACCACACCTCGTGTGTACTCTGATTTCTTGTTGTACTTTTGTGCTTAGCGTATATATGTGGGGGCACTTTCTGACCTACGTATATACGTCGCAGTGACGTCCTCGTATCCGTGGAATCGGGGCGTTACAGACGATGCGAGCGATGAGATTCCCTTCTCGCCTGGTTCGGGGAATCAGAGAACGGAAGGTTGGTAGAACCCTCTTGCTACGTCTCAAAACCGCCTTCAATTTAGGAATTCCTTCTCGCCTGGTTCCGGAGATTCCTTGAGAAGAAGGTATTTAGGGTATTAGCACCCTGATTAGAGAAGCAATTCTCTAAAAGTCTCTGAATTCAAGAGCGCACGGTGCCTCGTGAAGAAGCCTCTGCTTGTGGAGTCCTCTTGTGCGTGTCGTCTCAGAAAAGCTCTTCGAAGCCACCCTCTCTCCTTGTGCCCCTGATGGGCTATTTATAGGGAGAGCAAGGGTATAACCGTCCCTTGAAAATATGGAAACAGATTGAATCAAATCTGTTTAAATCTGGAAAGTAGCCTTGCTGCGAGGCTAGGATCAGCTTCTGCGAAGCTAGAAATGGCAGGTCGGTTGATCCTCTTGATCTGTTTTGATCCTTTCCATATCGTTGGAGGATTTCCCCTGATCTTCTTACTCGTTTTTAGAAGAGTCAAGAGATTGTGGTAATCAACTGCCGAATTTGATCTCCGATTTGATCTTAATTGGATTTGATCTGATTAGATCTGATCTCATCCGGAGATTTGATTGGTCAAAGGTTGACCGTAGCAGACCAATAGTGGCGCTGCCCGCCTTGAACTCACAGCAGAGCTGGAGGCAGTTTCTGGCGAAGTCCGAAAGAAACTCTTCGGCGGAGCTAGAAGTCATCTGTGGTGAGGCTATCATATACCCTTTCTGCGCAGTTGTGTATGGCTTCAGGGCGAAGCTGACTTCCTTTGGCGAAGCTATGAGTTAGCTTCCTGGCGAGGCTTTGAATGGCTTCAAGGCGAAGTCGGGTGATCTTAGCCTCTCAAGTGAGGCTATCCCTTTGGGCTCATGCGATGCTAAGTGCTAGCATCTTTAGACCTGCTGAGGTCTGTTTAGAAACAATCCGGGTTCACTGTCTGCTTGTTGGATCAGTGGAGTCCAAGTTGCTTCCCTGTCCCTCGGAGATGGGTGAAAACTGGTCTTCAGCTCGTCTGTCACTTGTCTTTTGTAAATGTCAATAAGTTTAGACATTGTTCGGACCAATAAGAATCTTGTCTTTTTTAAGTGTCAACAAGACCCCCTTCAAAGCTTTCAAAAGTCTGCGATGGCTCAGACTTTGAAATACTTTGAACTGCTTTGATTGGTGATGTGTGGAGTATGAACGTCGTCATGGTGGTTGAGTTCAGCTTCGCTTTTAATCCTGCTTTGGGATGTAGATTCGACGAAGAATCATGTAGATTCGCGTCTGGGTAGCTTCGCGGCTAGGTAGGTTCGCTCTGGAACATCTGTTGCTTTCCCAAGGCCAACTGTTGTGGGCCGGTTACGAGAAGGATTACTTCTTCTCTCGCACTATCGAGGGAGATATTCTTTTCTCGCGCGTTTCTAAGGGAGGATATTCCCTTTCTTCAAGGCGTCATGAGTGCCTTTATGAGGGAGACGTTTCTTCCTTTGCACGGTTCCAAGGGAAACCGTACCTTTTCTCAAGGCGCAGTAAATGCCTTAAATGCGCTCATGCTTCCACGCTTGAGGCGGCAGCGCTCAGGCCATGGGGCCTATAAATAGGACACTTGAGGTCCTCTGAAGAGAAGTGATCTGCTCTTCTCCTCTTCTCTTGGTTGAGAGAGATACTCAGATCTCTGAACTAGTGGGAATGCCCACTCTGGTCATTATCCGGCCAAGGACCGGTAAGTCTTGATCATTCAACGACTTCACCAAGTTTAGGGAATTCATCTCCCTTAATTTAGCTTTAACAACTGTTTCAGGGATTAGTTTCCCTTGTTCTTCATTTTGCAATTGGCTGATTGCATGTTAAGGATTTCAGCATAGCTTTCCAGCGAAGTTATCATCTTGACTTGATCAGAGAAAGATCACTGCATGTTAAGTCCGCTACACAGGCAGAACTCGGGACTTAGTTTCTTCAAGGTTAAACCAGTCTTGCCATATAGGTGGGGCTAAGACTGTGTCCCTCAGGATCAGTCTGGCTTAGCCATATAGGCGAGGCTAGGACTTGGCGTTTGCTAAGCTAGCCTATCACTGCTGTGCAAGCGAGGCTTATCCTCTGCTTTAACTGAAATCGGATTGCTTCGCCCCAAAGAATCTGACTTAGTGTTTTTGCAGCTTCTCCCGTGTTTAACTGCTAATCTGTTCTGATTTGCATTGCAGTGAACTATGTTCGCCAACTTTGTGACTTGATGAAAGAGACCGACAAGTTGCCTTATGCTTCCCCAGTTGAAGCTTTACTTTTAAGCAGGAGGAACAAACTGGGGCAGTTGATGTGTGTCCCAGAAGAGGTTGGCAGTCGCTTATCCGAGATAATTCACTTCGAGGCGAGGCTGGTAGCCGCTTATCCGAGATGATCCACTTGGGAAAGCGGACGTCACCTGTAAGGTCGCGGATCTTCCCATTGCCAATTTTCATCAAAGAAGATCCAACCTGCTGGTGGCGATCAGTCCTCTGCCAATTTTGATTGTGGAAGGTTCAACTTCCTGGTGGCACAATCTGTCCCGGTGGCACAATCTGTCCTGGTGGCACCTTCTATCATTATGTGAAGGATTACGGCCTTGTGCAGGAGGAAGGCCTTTCGTGTCCAGTTGGTCTGGCTTGAAAGTAGATAGGACCACTTGTATGCCTCTTGAGCAAATGATTCTGTTGTATGAAACACAACCTTGATATAGTATCAATGTACCTTTCCTTTTAAATTAATGAAAGTTCATTTTTTGCTCATCTGATTTTTGCTTTGCCTTCATCTTGAACTTGGCTCAGGGGAGCTAAACTCCATGCGGGGTTAAAGATAGAATTCTATCTGAAACAGGAACTAGCTTCCGGCGAAGCTAGCATATCTGCGAAGTTCGGCCTATGCCTTCAGCGGAGTTAAGGTAATCCTGTTGGCGAAGTCATTGATGTATTGTGCGAAGTCCGCGTTTTAACTCGTGACGAAGTTAGCCCTTAGTGGGACTGAATCAGCGCTTCTCGGGAAGGCGCTTTAGACGCTGTTTCAAATTAATTTGAAACGACAGCCTGTACTCTTTTCGAGGCGTCGTTTCAGGCGCTCATTGGCCTATAAAAGCCCGATTGGGCTGAGAGAGAACAGATCATTTCTCTTTTCCAGAAAACTTTGACTCTTTTTCTTCTTTCCTCTTTATTCAAGAGTTTAAGAACTTCCACAGTTCTTCAATGGCCCCCAAGAGACGAGCGGGAAAAGAAGTGGCAACTTCTGCAGCGGAGGGTCCTTCTCCTCCTCCGGTCATCGAACGACTAATCGCCGGTAGGGAACTTTCCCTTCTCTTTTAAAACCGATGTCTGGCTGTTTTTTGGATTAACCAAAAAAAATGATCAATTAAGATCTGATGCTCTTTAGGGAATTTGGTTCCCTGAATTTCCCCTTTGATTTCTTGATCGGGAGTCTAAGAACTGAAGAGTTCTTCTTTGAGCTTCCAGGCGAAGCTATCCCTTAGGTTGTCACATCCTGTTGAATGATAGGATGCGAAGCTATCCTTTGGAAAGGACCTTAATGCCCTTCTGACGAAGTTAATCCTTAGGGCTGTGCCGCCTTCTACTTAAGCTTTTCGAAGCGAAGCTAACTCTTGGACATTTTCTGCGAAATGTGGACTTGACTGTGAGGCTAAGCTTTGTTGAGGCTATCACCTTGCTAGCTTCGTTCAAAGGGCGAGACTATGCCTTGGCGAAACTTGTGTCTTTGTATTCGTTTGGCTGATGAACTAATTATGATTCTTCTTTACTTCTGCAGTGCACTACACTCCTGGTCCTCTGAACAGCTTATTCGGGATGACCGGGGGATTGGACGACAATATCAGTCTGCAATTTCAAGGGCAGGCTTCTCTGTTTAGTGAGGGGAGCTCTCTCGTCCGAGACACGCTTATTTATGGTGGTGATCAATACACCACGAGGAGTATTTTGACTACGGCTCCCCTTGAAGATATTGATCGTCGAACTTATAGGAAGCTCGACTTCATGTTCGGGGATGCCGCACCAGACCCTGATCATCAACTACTGGCAGGGGAAGGGCAGTGGATTTTCCAGTTGGATGGTGAGAAGTTCTACCTTCCGTCCAACAAGCGACATTTTTCTTTGTCTTCCTTCCAGTGCGTGACGCAGGCTCGGAAGATGTCATGGGAAGTGAGCCGGAGTACTGACTCTGTCCACATAGGAAAATTGATGCTTCAGTCTCCTGGCTACGCAAGAGCGGGGCCTCCTTGTTGCATAATGGGTCTACATCTTGGGAATGTGTCGCGAGAGATCCCAGTGGGAGAAAATCCTGCAGTGGCGCTGACCTTTGGCAACCAATTCTGCAAGGTCAATGGGAACTACCCAGCCACTGACTTCAGGACTCCAGGCTGGATTCACCCTCCGAAGGCATGGTGGAGGGATTTAACTGTATACATCCTCGCTCATTTCGAGGAGGATTTGGAGAGGTTGAACCTCTATGAGGCCGTCAGGGCGACCTGCTACGGCATTGAGATGAACGTGGCGTGCTTCTACGCCATCTTTGAATTGTATTGCCCAGCTTCAGGGACTTTCTTCACCCCTGTCGTTGAGTTGGGTATGGCCTTGCATGAGATGTGGGAAGTCTCTGCTCTGCCTTTGGGATCTATCCCGTATGAAGAATACTTCCCGTGCGAGGAAGAATTGACGCTTCTGGAGAAGCAGGAGCCTGCCTTGTTCGAGACTTACCGGGAGTTAATGTGCCATTTATACATTTGCTCCAGTATGCATGGGGGAAGTAAGGGAACCTCCTGTAGCTTGAAAAGCTGGGGAGATTATTTGTTCCCAGATATGGAGAACACTCCTGAAGCGGCTCACTGTGGAGTCACTGTCGAAGACATCTTTGACCGGATGCAAAAGTACTTCCAAGGGGATCTAGTTGTGAAGGAAGACGATGGTCCATATGAAAAGGGTGATGTCCTTCGGAGTTTCCATCATCAGGCTCGTCGGCCGATATCCCAGAAGGCACTGCTGGCTGGCTTCTTAACAATCTGGCTGAAGAGGTGCGTGGTGCCGTCTTCGTCGGGTGACGTCATTCATCTGAACGTCCTGCTGCCTACTGTTCGTTTGGTTCATGGTTGTCCTCTGGGTCTTCTACCAGCCATGGTGTGCTGTATCCAGAGAGGCCTTCGTGCATTAACGGAGGCTTTTTGCAGGCCGCCAGCAACGAAGCGTGGAAAGGGGGCCATTTCACCTCGCGACGATCCTAATCCTAGGATAGGTCTGCCGTACACTTACTTGATGGCGTGGTTTGCCCTGCATTGTCCTTCTTTGATTGAAGCTGGAGAGGATCCCCCGCAAGATGTTCGAATGGCGCTCCTCTGCCGATTCGAAGCATGCTCATGGCAAAAGACTTACGTGGCTGAGGCCCGTAAATTGGTACGTCGCTATGACGTCTATAGTCTCTTCCGCTGTTTTCCCCGTATTCGGGGTGCAGGCTATGGGGAAGAGTTCAAAGACGCGGGGGAGGGGCAGTCGTCCCTGAGCCGGGGAGTTTTTGAGTGGCTGGTCAGCATCCGGCCCTCACATTTATTGTATAGAAGCGGGGACACCTGCTATTTGGAGCCCTATGTTCCAAGTTGGTTTGCTCGGCAGTTTGGATATGACCAACTGTATGTGGGCAACCCAAATCTCAATCTGGCTTTCATGGGGAGTCTCATTGATGGAGCCCGTGCCTGGCGATTCTTCATCACAGGCTGTACTGGGGCGCGGCTGCGTACGCCATTGAGGACTCCCAATCTTCTAATGACCCTGTGCTTCTGCCAGTGGTATGCAACTTTCAACTCCACACCCCTTGGATTCAAGGCTAACAGTTCTGGTGTGAAGTTAATTTCTCAGCGGCTGAAGCGGAAGGTCTCTGAGAGAAGGGAAGGTAGGAGGGTTCGCGTCCCGGGCATAGAAGAATTCGTTGCTGTGGATGACAGCGAAGCCTCGGATGAGGAAAGTCCTCGCTTTGAAGCGGAGGCAGGTGCCGAGACTTTTGCAGCTGGTTCTGGCGTGATGGGGACGGCTCCCCCAAGACATGTAGAAGAAGCCGAGGAGGAAGGTTCTGATGCCTTTCTCAAGCGCAAACGGACAGGTGTGTCTCGTAGGAAGGAGTTGGTGAAGAAGCCCCGTCGCCAAGCTCCTACAATTGTCGTAGAGGGTGAACCCTCTGCAGTGTTTCCTCCTCTTGCCCCATTAGTAGTTGAACCGTCGGTTGCTGGACCGACTACTGGTGAAGTTGCTCCGGACTTAGGTAAGATCAGCTTCGTCTTTGTAATATATCTTCTATGTGTTCCGGACCACTTATTATCTGCTTCGTGATGTAGGAGCTGAGGCGGTGACGAGCCCGAGAGCTTAGGCCGTCAGAGAACAAGGGGAACATTATGATCCTCTGTTTGCTTACCACGAGGGTGATGAGGTCGGCTATTTTGCTGTCCCGGAGGAATCCGGAGGTGATGCAGCTGACGTTGGTCCTCCGGGCGTCGGGGCTTTCAAAGGAAGTCCTGTAGCGTCAAGCTCTTTTGGGTGGTCCACGGAAGATTCGGCAAGCGAAAGCGGGCCGGCCATTCGTGTTGACTCAGCAAAGGACTTTCCAATGGGGCCCGTAGAGACCGACGCGGCTGCCGAGATGTCTGAGGCGACATCATCCTTTGGTATTGTTCCGACCTTTTGGCTTTCACTATTTATTGTGTCTTGTGAAATCACCTAGAGGGGGGTGAATAGGTGATGTGGCTAATCTATGAACTAAATGCGGAATTTAAAAACTTAATGCAATACACACTCAAGTGCTATCAACAAGTGATGCACACAACCAAGCCAAGCAAATATGAATGAGCAATATAAATAGATGCAAGGCACAAAGTAAAGAGAGAGTTAGAGAGAGTCAATGGATCAAGCGCAAACAACAAGATATGTTCCGAGGTTCGAGCACCCAGCTCTACATCCCCGCCTTCGACACACGAAGGATTTCCAATCCACTAGCTTGTCCACAAAGGACTCCCACAAAGGGAACCTCCACCGAGGATTTGGGGCAATCACAATTACAAGGAGTACCCAACTCCTCTCCTTACAAACTCAACCTCTTCCTTGAGGCACAACACCAAACCAACAATCTCAACCTCCTCCTTGAGGCAAACACCAAACAATCACAACCTCCTTCTTGAGGCAAATTCCAAACCAGCAACAAACACCTCTCAACCAATACAAGGATCACCTCACAACTTGAGGGATACAACCCAAAGCACAAAGCAAGTAAAGATTGGGTTACAACTTGGTGGTTAACACAATAACCACAAACAATATCTTTTCCCACACAAATATCCTATAGATATAGATAGTAGATTTTTGCTCAAGTGTGGAAAAAACCAAGGGATTTGAAACCAGCAACTCACAGAAAATCTTTGGGAAATAAATGAAACCAAGATAGAGAAGTTCAATTCAAAAGCTTTTCCCAAAACCCTTTCTTTGATTTTTCAAACCCTAATGAAAACACCAAAAAGATTGTTCAAATTGAATCCAAAAACCTATTTTGATTGCAGCAAAAACACCAGAGAGAATGGAAAAATTCGCACAAAAAATCTTAGAGAAAAACTCTTTCCAATGGGGTATTTATAGACCCCAGAAAAATATAGCCGTTGGCAGCAGAAACTGCCAGAAATGAACTGGCGGTCGACCGCACGGTCGACCGTCCAACGGTCATTTTTTGACCGTTGACAGCAACCGGTCGACCGCCCCGGTCGACCGTAACAAACAGAGACCAATCTGCTTACAGTCGGTCGACCGCACGGTCGACCGTCTACAGAAACAGCCGACGTGCACGGTTTCGTGCACGTCCGGTCGACCGGCCCGGTCGACGGTCCACATGCACGGTCGACCGGACCTGTCGACCGGCCCAGTCTGGCTGTCAGCAAAATAGGTCAGATTGGAGCACATTTTTCAGGCTGAAAACGTTCGAATTCATAAAAAGGTATATAGGAATAATTTGTAGATCTTTAAGCTATCTTTTTAATGCAACTGAAATCAACTCAATATCAGTTTGGATGCGAAAGTTATTAATAAAACACTGACAGGTGTCAAAACAGAAACTGTAGGCTGTTTTCAGAACAAGAACAGATTTCAACCAAATATTTGACAACTTTAAAATTTGAATCTGAAAATGGTTATTAAACAAGAAATTTAGATCTGAAAGTTATCTTTGAAATGCAAGTTAAATCATATTGTTTGAATATAAGAATAAAAAGTTATGATAATAACTATAGAAGGGTGTCAAGCAGATCAGTAGAACTAAAACTGGTTCAAATCCAAAACCCGATATATGTATTTGAAATCCAAAACCGATTCAATCAAAAACCAAACATATTGAATTTATGTGTGTGTATTGTGAACTTGAGCATATCATACTATTCTAATCTTTACAATTTGGATCTAAATACAAAACTAAACTAGGATACCTAAGTCTTCTTGTAGAGCGCAATCTCCAAGTCGACTCGATCCAAAACTCCTTGATTCACCGAGCAAGTGCTATATATGATCTTTGACGCTCGGGCTCTTGAATCAACATGTGAAAGATGTGTGGAAGCTTTCACCAACTAATATCTTGTTAAATATCTGAAACTTAAACATTGCAAGATTATTAGTACACATAACTACATGAGTTAATCATCATCAAAACTAGAGTGGAAGGCCTTTGGGCCAACAATCTCCCCCTTTTTGATGATGACAAAACTCATGAAGTTATATATGCATGGATTAAAGTTAAGCTTCAAAGAAGCTCCCCCTTAACTCATGCATAGAATAAACATGTAAACAAGTATGCAATGAAACAATAAAATGCATATGAAACATGCTCTAGATTCCAATTGAAAATTGCATATTAAACATATTCTTGAAACCAATATGAAACATGCTCTTGATACCAATTGTATAAAACAAATCATTTACTAAAACATGCTCTTGATACCAATAAACTATTACCAATTGTTTTGATACTAATAAAAACAAAAGTAAACACAAAACTCATTGATATTAGAAAACAAAACTTGCATAAATCATGCATATAAACTCAAATTCTTCTCCCCCTTTTTGTCAATCATCAACAAAGGGGTAAACACGCTTCAAAGAATCAAATTTCAAATTTTTCTCCCCTTTTTCAAACACAATAGTCTTTATACAAGAAACAATAAACTACAAGGGGTGAAATCAAAATCAATATGATACCAATTAAAACATGTAGCAATGAAAGTGCATTAGGATATCAATTGAAAATAACAAATATTAATGAATGCCAAAACCAATTGAACTTAAACAAGGTATTGATACCAATTGAAAAATCACAAAGATTAATGAGTGCCAATACCAATGGAATTTAAAACAAGGCATTGAAATCAAATCATCATCTTACAAAAGTAAACATGTAAGGAAAACTTGATACCAATTGAAATAAATTTTTTTTTTTGTAAGCATATGATACCAATTTAAGAAATTTTAAAAAATGGCTTCTTGATACCAATTTAAGAAAATGGCATCTTGATACAAATCACACGAAAGTTAATTTTCCAATCATTTTTCATCATAAAGTTAGGGAGTGGAAAGCAAAACCAATGGTAAATCAAATACCAATTGAAATACAAAATACGAGTTTTCTCCCCCTTTATGAAATACCAAAGAGACGGATGCATAAGCTTGTATTAAGATACCAATTGAGAAATTCATCAATTGAAACAATATAGTCATTTAAAAATCAAGCTATGCAAAAACAAAATTTGTGCTTTAAGATATAGGGATATAATAAGAACAAACAAACATGTATATGTGTATGAAATAGGACAAGTACCAATCACGAAAGATGATACCAATTGAAATTATACATACACAATAAGAATATGAGTATACAAAAATGTCAAGATTGATACCAATTGAAAGGATTCAATGATACCAATTGAAACAACAAAAAGAGCAAGTGTATATCTCATATCAACTACCACCCATTCATGATCAAGTTTAAAATGATTTTCATAAAAAGCATACATGAGCATGATCTCCCATCCAACCACCCTTCATGGTAGGGGTTTTCAAAAATAGATTTAGAAATATAGTTAGTTTGAAAATCTCTACCAAATTGAAGAATATCGCAACTAGTTAAATGGAGGGTAAACTAGTACGAAATCCTTTAAGTAAGGAATAACATGAAAATATTTTTCATGAAACGTGAAAATCACATGATCACTAAACACTCAAATCTATAAAGCCCAAGTCAAAGTCTCATGAAAACAAAACATGAGTAAACTAATAAAGTGAGTGTACAAGTATAATGTGAAACCTCATAATCATGGAAATTGACAATCAAGCTCATTATGAAATTCCTTTAAAATATGAACACATGAAAAACTAAATCTTCATTACTAAAGGAAATTTCCTCAAAGACATGAAAATCATCATAACAATTTAAACTCCAAGGTATATGTATGTTTTGACAAAATAAAATTATACATACATATCCCTAAACACAATTGAGTCCAAAATATAGATTTGCATGAAAAGCAAATGACTCAAGGGGCATACATGTATATCTTAAGGTTTGGCAAAATAGACATATACATGAAGTGAAAACACTTTATCATAGAAAACATATCAAAAATAAGAATACATGTTTGAATGCACGAATCATCAAAACTAGACTATACTAGAACATCTAATGGGTACAAATAGGCATTCAAGCATAAACATATAAAGATTTACTTGTGGCCCATTCTATGTACAAGTATAAATCCTAGTTTTAATGAAAACTAACATCTAAGCATATATTCAAATCATAAAGCATAAAACGAGTCATTAATCAATGATATTCTAAAAATGATCATTATGTAAATCCACATGCTATAAAGATCATGATATACATCAAAACAATTGTGAAAACACAAAATATGGATTCATATAAACAATGGTGATTTCAAATTTTAAAACATGTATTGCAATAAACATACTATTCAAAACATGAATCATTAAAACAAAAATCATAGAATCATGAACATCATATGATCATTATGCATATGCATGTGCATTAGATCTAAAGCATACATGTTAGTTTAAACAAGGTGAGACACTAAATATAGATCCATATGAAGCATGGGTGCTCAAGTAGCTAAACATGTACAACCTTAATCTAATGAACATGGCACAAAGCATAATGAACAACAAAACACAACATGCTATAAAAGATGAACCTAGAAAGCATGTAAACACTAAATGGAGTAAGGGATTGTTACCAAAACAGAAGAGGCAACTTTCCATGTCTCCAAAACCCGGTGGTCCTCCCCCAATTCTCCTTAAGAGTGAAGCATCCAAAAGGTTCTCTTTTAAGCTTAGAATGCATCCACCTCAAGGCACCAATGCCCTCAAGTGATGCGAGAGCTCCCACCTACATCAAAAGTTAAAGCGGTGGTTTTTGGTACCCATTTTCTTGTGGGTCCACGGGGGTTAATATCTTTTCTCACCCAAACATAATTAGTTGCTAAATTTTCATTATAAATACGATCATAAAAAAATCTAGCAAGGTGGCCTTTACGACCACAATGTGTACATGTGTACACGTGAGCATACATATGATGATGGTGATCATGAAAAGCATGTGTATGCCTAGATGGGTGTGCATGCAAGGTTTGAACTTGTTTCTTGCGAACCAAGGTTTCCAAGCGTGAGTGATTCATGGCACAATGGCTCAAAGTGGAGCCCAAACAATCAACACTTTTCTTCAAATTATTTATATCATTTTCTATGCTAGAAGACAAAGTGGAGCATGCAATAGGTGTGCAAGAAGTAGAAGCTACACTAGCATGGCAAACATGAATATCAACATCATTTTGCAAAGATTTATTTTTAATCAAAACCAAATCCAATTCTTTTGTAATTGAATCAATTTATTTTTTAAAGTAAGATTTTCTTTAAAAACAAGATCCAATCTAGAAGACAAAACTTCATTGTGTTCTACAACATCATCACAATCATTTTTGTTTTTCAAAACTTCAATTCTTTTAAAGCAATTTCAAGTTGAGATTCAAGTGAGTCACGTTCACTAATAATCTCTTCCTTCTCTTGCAAAATCAATTCAAAATTAGAGCATAAATCCTTTAATTCATTTTCAACACAAGATTATCCTCTTTCAACAAATCATGTTTTTCCAACAAATTTTCAAGCTTTTGAGCAAGTTTCATATTTAAAGTTTGAACTTCAAAACAACTATGGCAATAGGAACTAGAGCTATCATCAATATGAGAATCCGATTGTACCTCAAGGGAGTTCTTCCCTTGGACCATGAGGCATTGCTCTTCGGACTTTTCTCTTTTAGATCTCCTCATCTTGTTAATTATCCTTGGAAGCTCGGGAGACGTCAAGATGCTCCAAACTGCAAAAGCCGAATCATAGTGATCAAAAATGGGTAATAGAAATTCATTTAGAGATGCTCTAAGTGCTCTAAGTGCTAATGCATTGGCCTTCTTATGCTTGCTACTGTTGGGAGGGTTTCTATAGTGATGGCTTGATAAACTAGATGACCTAGAGTTTTTAAATGCCTAGTCATGTCCACCTTCCAAGCATCAAGTCTAAAATGGTCAAACATAGGAGGGCTAGCCATGAGTGCAAATTAGATGAGTGCAAAAGAAATGCAAATGAAGATTAGCAAACCAAGATCTTAACTCCTAGGTGGTTAAACCTAAATATCAGGAGCACTAGCTCTGATACCAATTGAAATCACCTAGAGGGGGGTGAATAGGTGATGTGGCTAATCTATGAACTAAATGCGGAATTTAAAAACTTAATCCAGTACACACTCAAGTGCTATCAACAAGTGATGCACACAACCAAGCCAAGCAAATATGAATGAGCAATATAAATAGATGCAAGGTACAAAGTAAAGAGAGAGTTAGAGAGAGTCAATGGATCAAGCGCAAACAACAAGATATGTTCCGAGGTTCGAGCACCCAGCTCTACATCCCCGCCTTCGACACACGAAGGATTTCCAATCCACTAGCTTGTCCACAAAGGACTCCCACAAAGGGAACCTCCACCGAGGATTTGGGGCAATCACAATTACAAGGAGTACCCAACTCCTCTCCTTACAAACTCAACCTCTTCCTTGAGGCACAACACCAAACCAACAATCTCAACCTCCTCCTTGAGGCAAACACCAAACAATCACAACCTCCTTCTTGAGGCAAATTCCAAACCAACAACAAACACCTCTCAACCAATACAAGGATCACCTCACAACTTGAGGGATACAACCCAAAGCACAAAGCAAGTAAAGATTGGGTTACAACTTGGTGGTTAACACAACAACCACAAACAATATCTTTTCCCACACAAATATCCTATAGATATAGATAGTAGATTTTTGCTCAAGTGTGGAGAAAACCAAGGGATTTGAAACCAGCAACTCAAAGAAAATCTTTGGGAAATAAATGAAACCAAGATAGAGAAGTTCAATTCAAAAGCTTTTCCCAAAACCCTTTCCTTTGATTTTTCAAACCCTAATGAAAACACCAAAAAGATTGTTCAAATGAATCCAAAAACCTATTTTGATTGCAGCAAAAACACCAGAGAGAATGGAAAAATTCGCACAAAAATCTTAGAGAAAAACTCTTTCCAATGGGGTATTTATAGACCCCAGAAAAATATAGCCGTTGGCAGTAGAAACTGCCAGAAATGAACTGGCGGTCGACCGCACGGTCGACCGTCCAACGGTCATTTTTTGACCGTTGACAGCAACCGGTCGACCGCCCCGGTCGACCGTAACAAACAGAGACCAATCTGCTTACAGTCGGTCGACCGCACAGTCGACCGTCTACAGAAACAGCCGACGTACACGGTTTCGTGCACGTCCGGTCGATCGGCCCGGTCGACCGTCCACATGCACGGTCGACCGGACCTGTCGACCGGCCCAGTCTGGCTGTCAGCAAAATAGGTCAGATTGGAGCACATTTTTCAGACTGAAAACGTTCGAATTCATAAAAAGGTATATAGGAATAATTTGTAGATCTTTAAGTTATCTTCTTAATGCACCTGAAATCAACTCAATATCAGTTTGGATGCGAAAGTTATTAATAAAACACTGACAGGTGTCAAAACAGAAACTGTAGGCTGTTTTCAGAACAAGAACAGATTTCAACCAAATATTTGACAACTTTAAAATTTGAATCTGAAAATGGTTATTAAACAAGAAATTTAGATCTGAAAGTTATCTTTGAAATTCAAGTTAAATCATGTGTTTGAATATAAGAATAAAAAGTTATGATAATAACTATAGAAGGGTGTCAAGCAGATTAGTAGAACTAAAACTGGTTCAAATCCAAAACCGATATATGTATTTGAAATCCAAAACCGATTCAATCAAAAACCAAACATATTGAATTTATGTGTGTGTATTGTGAACTTGAGCATATCATACTATTCTAATCTTTACAATTTGGATCTAAACACAAAACTAAACTAGGATACCTAAGTCTTCTTGTAGAGCGCAATCTCCAAGTCGACTCGATCCAAAACTCCTTGATTCACCGAGCAAGTGCTATATATGATCTTTGACGCTCGGGCTCTTGAATCAACATGTGAAAGATGTGTGGAAGCTTTCACCAACTAATATCTTGTTAAATATCTGAAACTTAAACATTGCAAGATTATTAGTACACATAACTACATGAGTTAATCATCATCAAAACTAGAGTGGAAGGCCTTTGGGCCAACATCTTGCCTAAACACAATTTTGTTGCAGGTGTTCCGCCTCCGGGTGCGTCAACTTCAAGGGAACCGGAGGATCTTCCCGAGGGGTCAAAGGGTGGCATGAGCACTTCGACCGCGGCGGATGCTGCTGTGTTGGATGCTTTGTATGGTGACCTGCCCCCTTATCGGCCTGAGCCAGCCCGAGGAATAGAGGTTGAAGGGGTGGTAGTCCCGGAGGTGTCCTCACTCCCAACTATATCAACGAGTGAGGCGCCGTTAGCTGTGCCAGGTGCGGAGCTGAGAGTGATTACAAGCCCTACTTCCCCAACCCTGGTGGTTGAGCCTGCTGTTCAGGAGATGATCACTAGTCCTACCTCAGCGGTGGCTAGTGTACTGATTTCAATGAAGACTCCGCCGAGATCATTGATGACCTGTCATGCTGCTGCAGCCAGTGTTCCCGCCGTTCCTTCCACAATGGTGTCAACCAGGCTGGTGGACTTTTCTGAGGCTGTCTGTCTACCAGAAGTGGCCGAGGTTGAAATGATTTTATAGGTGACATAGTCGATAGCTTTTATAAAGGCTTAGGGCTGTAGGCTGTCTAAAAGTCACTAAAAGGCAAGCCAATAAAAGCAGAGTCTCAAGTTCTAGACGCGTTGGCTCGACACCCGCGTCTCAGCATCAAGGCGCGTTGGCTTGACACCCGCGTCTCAGCATCAAGGCGCGTGGGTCTAAACCGCGCCTCAGTTGCAACCACCCGGATTACGGGCCAGTCACCGCACAAGTAGCGGGAAGTGGCCCCTCATTGTGGAGCGTTTTCAGGGGGCACGTTCACCCCTGGGACCTCTATAAATAGCCTTGTTTGCATCAACAAACGGGAGGGCGGTAAAAAAAAAAGATCGGGCATCGACGATCGACAGGGCGACTATCATCACAGGCATCAAAGAGGAGATCATCAACAAAGAGAGAGAGAAGACTCTTCAGCAAGCTTGCTGCGTACCAGCTGCTCTTCGCCTACCTTCTCTTTGAGAGTTTTGGTAGACGGAGCTGTGTTACTCCTTCTACCTGCCGAAGAGAAGATCCCCGAAGGTCCAGACGGTCATCCGGTCAACGGAGAACAAGATTCACTCTCCACCGCCACACGAAGAACCCAGCACTAAACAAAGGGGATTCAAGACTCAACATCCTCCCTTGTAACTGGAAGGAAAAGTCTGGTTGTAATAGTTTCATTTGATTCAAGGAAATCTTTACACCCATCACTATCTCTTTTTTCTTTCCGGCGCGTACAAGAGATGGCGACTTCGCTGGGGACTACATTTGTCACTGAGGAGCAAATAGTGGCACAGGATGACGTCCACCATAAGGGGAAGATGGTCGAATCGCTCGTTGTCGAGTTCGACCAGGCGAAGTACGAAGAGTTTCTCTCTTCCGGCTCCAAGAGCCCAAAGACCCGCGTCTGCCGCCGGGTCTCGACGGGGAATGGCCTCGAGGCCCGATCTGTGGCTTTCTCGAGCTCCCCTGCTGCCGACTGTGCCAAGCAAGGTACACGCGCCAACGCCTCTCAGAAGGCCCGCGTGATCCCAGGCACATCTGCCTTTGCGACCAACCGCGTCGCACAGAACACCCGCGTCAGCGTCTCTCAGGAGACCCGCGTGGTCAAAGTCCCTGGTGTCCAGCATCAGGATGTCGTTGGTCTCTCTCCACCTCCTCGACGCGCAATCGAAACGCTGAGCGTCGACAGAGGAGACGTGCACGTCAGCTGCAAGTTGGAACCGTTGGTTGTCCAACTGAGGCTGGACGTGACGTACAATCTCGCGCCTTGCCCGCGCCACGTCCAGTATGTGAAATCCGCGTTTGGCGCCCCAAACGCAAGATTCCTTCAGTTAGGTCCTCTGAGGACCAACTCACCAAACGCCAAGATGAGACCTCTGCGCCTCGTCAAGCGCAAGAGGCACGAGCCCATAGGCGTGGGGCCCAGCAGCCCATCCTCTCTCAAGTGTCTCTGCTCCGACACACCAAACAGCAACGCGACCGGCGCGTTTTGTCTCAACAGAGACGCCAGACGCGCGCTGAACAGCTGCGGCGCAAGAACCGCGTCCCTGATGCCTGCGTCCAGGCTGTACAGCACATGGATGCCTCCCGTCTTCGACGTTGCGAGGCTAATCTTTTCGATCCCCCCCATGGATTTGAGGAATTATCTGACGAAGAAAAGAAGTGCCAATCAGACCACTTCGTCGTGTTGCTGCCAACGGTTCATCCATATGCTCTCTGAGTGCCGTTGCGGATCAGGCGTGCACCAGCAGTCTTTAGTCAGACAGCTGACCCTGATTCCCCCGTCAGCTAAAAGAA
This sequence comes from Agave tequilana, assembly GCA_038442645.1. Taxonomy (NCBI): domain Eukaryota; kingdom Viridiplantae; phylum Streptophyta; class Magnoliopsida; order Asparagales; family Asparagaceae; genus Agave; species Agave tequilana. The sequence goes on from JAVJIF010001079.1 coordinate 66,122, forward strand.
GACGCTCCCACAGAAGGAGAACCTTCTCTGACGTTGAGTACCCGGAGCTCGCTGCGAATATAACAAGTAGGAGCAAGGGAAAACAACCTGCAGTCAGCTCAGACGAGTCCGAGTCTGACTCTGAACCGGAAGGGGTGTATCGACACACTCGCACCCGGACTGGGGCCATTCCCCCAATTGACTATAATGCCTTGGCCCATGGCATTAAGTGAATGATTCTCACTCCGCCGTAGCGGAATCAAGGGCTTCGAACTCTTCTGTCGAGAAGGAGGCTTCTGCCTACATGACAGGCACTCCTGAGGAGACGGCTAGACGTTTGGAACAGATCCAGAAGGCGCAAATGGATATGATTCTTTCTCAGCAGGAATCTATCAACTCCCTCAAGCAGACGATTGCACAGCTGCTCAAAGACAGGAGGAGGTCTCCTCCTAAAAATCAAAGGGCAAAGGGAGAAAGGGAGAAAGCTCATCTTCCGAACCTTCTGAGGAGACACGGCGATCTACTTCCGGCTCGTCCAAGTCCTCGTCGCAAGTAAAGGGCGACCAAGATCCGGGGAAGGCTCATGCTAAAAGAATGAGTCAACTGGAGCGACGCCTCGAGGCCCTTGCCAATCGCAAAGACCTCCAAGAAGTAGGAGTGGTCCGGCCCTATCCTGCCGAGTGGGACTTAGTTCCATACCCTCCTAAGTTCAAAGCTCCAACCCTCCAAGCATTCGACGGGAAGGGGTCACCCAACTAGCACATCTACTACTTCAAATCTCAAATCGAAAATGTAGTAGACAACGATGCTATCCTGGCGCGTCTGTTCATCGGCACCCTGAAAGGGTTAGCCTTTGAATGGTTTATGAAGCTCCCAGAAGGTTCTATCAAGAACTGGGGCGATTTGGAGAAGCTTTTCTTAACACGCTTCTTCGAAGATGACTCTGAAGTCACGATGCCCACCCTTTTGGCTACCAAACAGCGAAAAGGGGAGTCCGTCAAATCTTTCGTGGAAAGATTTCGGAACATGGCACTCCGGTGTCCAAGCGGTATGACCCAGGCCACCCTGGTGGAAACATGCCGCCACAATCTCCAAACCTCACTTCTTGCTCAAATAGGAGTTGCTGAAAGCCGCACCTAGAAGGAATTAGTCCAACAAGGTGAACAGGCTGAGGAGATTGTCGCCCGCGTCAGAGTGGAGGAAGGTAAGCCTAGGCCAGAAAGATCGACAAGGCGTGCGCCAGACACATCCCTCCAAACAAAGCGGAAGGATAATTTGGCAACGGAGACTAAATCTCCCGCCAAACCTCAATCAAGCAAGGCGAGTGGCTCTTCAAGTCAGCCTCGCGCCAACAAGCAATATTCCTTTAAGGAGGAACATATCGATTCACTCTTCAAACTACTTAACAAGAGCAATCGACTGAAACTCCCTGAAGTTAGGCGCCCAGAGGAAGTCAGCAAGACCGACAATCCCAACTATTGCATGTATCACAGGATGTTGGGACACCCCACCAAAAGCTGCTACGTCTTCAAGGACATCCTTCAGGCTCTGATTGACGCGGAGGTGTTAAAGCTCCGACCAGAGCAGAAGAAGGTGACGGCTAATGTGACGTCGGTTCTCCAGTTCGGAAGATAACCTCCAACGCCTGCGGGGGTAACTCCTATTCCAAGAGGAGAGCTGAGAGTGGTCAACACAGACCCTCACCAGCAGCAAGAGAAAGGCTTGGTACCCGTCCCTACACCTCAAGGGGAAATTATGTGGGTCCACCCTGACCTTGTCAATGAACAGCAATGGACTACTGTGACCAACAGGAAATCCAAAGGCAAGGCAAAGGCCTCATCCTGCAATGTGGTGGGTGCCTCCTCTCGAGAAGCGGAGACTGATATCCCTTCACTGACCGACTCAGAGGAGGAAACGATAGTCTTGGCCGCAGAGCCCAACCAACCGATGGCGGGAACCCGTTCAGGACAAGCGTACTTGAAACAGTACGGCGAGACGGCAGTAGCCCCTCCACAACCAACTGCGGAGCCAGTCAGACTCTCCACAAAGCCACCTGTGGAGAAGCAGAAGGAGACTCGATTTTCTCGAGCCCTTCAAAGGGCATCGCGGAAGGATCTACGGCACCTTACCGCTTTGATGTCCTGGCTCAGTTGGCCAACATTCCGGCACGCATTACCTTGTATGAACTTCTTAGACTATCAAAGTCGACCAGGGAAGCTCTGCAAGAAGCTCTGGCAAATGCTGAGGTCTTCATGACCCAGGTGCCGAAGGAGGCAGATGTAGAGGATTGCCTCCACACATCCCAGAATGCCCCCTGCATCACCTTCACGGCAGATGATATGCAGGTGAAAGGGAAGCATGATCGACCCCTGTACTTCACAGGGTATATTGGATCGTCCGAGGTGAACCGCATCCAGGTAGATCCAGGGTCCGCGTTGAGCATCATGCCTCGCCGGGTCATGCAACATCTCGGCATTCCTACCCATCGTTTGAGCCCCACCCAGACGACTATCTATGGGTTCAATGCCAACCAGACCCGTCCGATGGGGAAGATCAAGCTCAGGTGTCAGATTGGAAGCCTCAAGTCGGAAGTGACATGCTACATCATCGACGCCGACACTTCCTACAATCTATTGCTGGGACGACCGTGGATTCACCGCAACTCCATCGTTCCCTCCACTCTCCACCAAGTCATGAAATACATTGACGGGAGTGGAAATGTGCAAACGTTGATCGCCGAAAGGTATCCGTTCAAAGGAGTCGAGAATTATTTCACCGACTCTTTGCTGTACCAAGATCCGGTGGAGACGGATAAAGCCCCACAACCAGAGGAGCCAGACTCTGGTAATGAGGCTGACAGTGAGCCTGAGAAAGAAGAGTGCCTGTGGGAGTTAGAACCACTTGTAACGGGCACTAATAAGCCCGATGTCGATAATACCATCAATGATGTAGGCGGTTGGTATATTAATGAAGATTTAGATTTTGCGTATTTTTCTGTGTGTGTGCTTCTGATTCAATACCGTCAGATACTAGCACTGATATAGATGACGATCTCTGGTCGGCAATGGGTGCCTTAACATCATTGCATGTACCAGTGAAATCGTCCTTCGAGACATACCAAGACAATGGTAATGCGCAAGAATCTACATTTATGGTTCCAGCAAGACGGAAAGGCCAAAACCAATTCTTTTTGCGCGAATCTCGTCTGAACCAACGCCCCGCGAAGAATCAGAAGGCGAGGAAGAATCCCCTCAGTTCGATCATTACGAACCAAAAGCGCTCAAAATAATGAGATGCATGGAGTACGACCTGACCAACAAACCCAGGTTGAACTTCGGCAAAGGAAGGAGGACGTTGCTTCAATCCTTTGTGCCGAAAGGGAAGGCCCCCGATTATTATCATCGGACGCGCCGGGGGTTGGGCTATGTATCAACTCCGGTCCCATCAGCCTCCGATTCTCAAGAATCGTCGAGCAACGATTACTCTTCAGACACATCATCTTGGGAGTCAGATGTCAGTGTCGGCAACATCTTCAAGGAACTTTCAGTGAACATGGTTTCGACAAGCCACCTGGAAGATGGAAATGAAGAAATGATCCAATCTGATACAGATCCTTGGATCAAACATTTAAATGTTCTTTGGGATACCCGCTTTGAACAGCGCGAGCCACCCACAGAAGACAAGGTTGTGCAGATCAACCTAGGAGATGGGGCTAACCCTAAGCCCATCTTCATAAGTGACGGCCTGTCACCTTCGGAGAAGAAAGATCTAATATCTCTTGTACAAGAGTATATAGACGTCTTCGCCTGGAATTATGAGGACATGCCAGGACTTGATCCTCAAGTGGCTATGCACCGCCTCAACATCAATCCGGACGTAAAACCTGTCAAACAACAGCAGCGACGGTTCCGTCAGAAATAATGGAGGCAATTCAATCAGAAGTCAGAAAACTTATTGATTCTGGCTTCATCAGGAAAGAACAACATCCCGACTGGGTAGCCAACATTGTCCCAGTTGCCAAGAAGAACGGGAAGATCCGGATCTGCATCGACTTCCGTGATCTAAACGAGGCTTGTCCCAAAGACGAATTCCCATTGCCAATCACAGATGTCATGATTGACAATACTTGTGGATTCGAACGAATGTCCTTCATGGATGGATTCTCAGGATACAATCAAATCAAAATGTATCCTGACGATGAAAAGCACACCTCCTTCAGGACACATTGGGGGTTTATTGCTATACCGTCATGCCCTTCAGACTGAAAATGCAGGGGCAACATACCAAAGGGCCATGAACGCCATTTTCCATCAGCAGATACGCAAAACGGTGGAATGTTATGTTGATGACATCGCGGTAAAAAGCCGCACTAAAGGTGATCACATAGCAGACCTGAAGGTGGTCTTCGACATTATGCGGGCTCATCAATTGAAGATGAATCCCACAAAGTCCTTCCTGGGGGTGGCCAGTGGCAAATTCTTAGGATTTGTTGTAACATCCACCGGAATTCACTTGGACCGGAAAAGGTTCGCGCTATCCAGGAGATACAACCTCCGAGAAATCTTAAGGAACTCAGGGGATTGCAAGGACGATTGGCGTACATCCGTAGGTTCATCTCAAACCTCTCCGGAAGATGCCAACCCTTCACTAAGCTAATGAAGAAGGGTGTCTCGTTCATTTGGGACGACGCTTGCCCACAAGCGTTCGAGGAATTAAATAATACCTCACCCAACCACCAGTCCTTGCAGCTCCGGTATCCGGAAAGCCTTTCCTGGTATACGTCCGAGCAATGGATCATTCTTTGGGAGCTCTACTAGCTCAGAATGACGATCAAGAACGTGAGCAAGCAATCTACTATCTGAGTAGAACAATGATCGGAGCCGAACATCGGTATAACCTGATCGAGAAGGAATGTTTGGCACTGTGTGTTCGCTATCCAGAAAATGCGACACATCTGGTAGGCCAAACTATAAACGTCATATCAAAAGTCAACCCCCTGAGGTTACTTATGACTAAACCTTCATCGCTAAATGGCCGACTGGCAAAATGGGCTATATTGCTCTCCCAATATGAGATGCGCTTTTTACCACAAAAGGCCATTAAGGGACAAGCAGTCGCGGATTTCCTAGCTGAGAACCCAGATCCGAGGGCAGCCAAAGTCTACGAGGATCTCCCAGATGAAGTTGCTGAAGTCTGCCTGACTCAGACATCGTTCGAAAGTCAAGTATGGCAACTTTTCTTCGACGGTGCATCAAGAACAAGCCCGAAGGGACACGTAGTAGCAGGGGTAGGAGTAGTACTCGTATCCCCACAAAATTATGTGATTCCTCGAGCTGTCTCATTAACTGAGCCTTGTTCCAACAATGTGGCAGAGTACAACGCTCTTTTGATTGGGATGCAATTCGCCGATGAGATTGGCGTTAAAAATCTCGAGGCATACGGCGACTCCAAGCTCATCGTCAGCCAAGTTCGCGGGGAGTACGAAGTCAGACATGAAGACTTAGTACCCTATTACAACGCGACTATCCGCATGGCCGAGGGGTTTACAAGCTTCTACATTGACCATGTACCGCGCAGGCAAAATGCGCACGCAGATGCACTCGCATCCCTGGCTGCCTCCTTAGCTCTTCCAGCTGGAGCAATGGAGAAGATATTCGTCTACAGCCACGACCTGTATTGCCCGAGAAATGCTCTCGAGGATTATCAGGAGTCAACGGGAGGTCGTCACCGCGAAGAAGCACTTGAAGCATCAACCGGTCCAGAGCTTAGAGACTGGCGATTCCCCTACATTGATTTCGTCTTATACGACATTCTGCCTGAAGACACCAGAGAGGCGGCTGCCATTAGAAGGAAAGCCCCCAAATTCTATTATAATGCGATTACGCGAACATTGTATCGTCGATCGCATGACGGGATCTTGCTCCGGTGCCTCTCACCAAAGGAGGCTCAAGAGGTATTGAAAGAAGCCCACGACGGCATGTGTGGAGCCCATCAACCTGGCCCAAAACTGGCACATCGACTCCAAAGATTGGATTACTACTGGCCCAAGATGATTGCCGATGCCGTCAATTATGCTAAAAGATGTCACGCTTGCCAAGTGCATGGCGATTTTATCCATCAAGCACCAGGCTACCTCCACTCTACAGCCTCTACCTGGCCATTTGAAATGTGGGGGATGGATGTGGTTGGCCCTATCAGCCCACCATCATCAAAAGGACATCGGTTCATTTTGGCAATAACCGATTATTTCTCTAAGTGGGCTGAGGCCATTCCTTTGAAGGAGTCAAATCGTCGAACGTGATCAAGTTCATGAAACATCACGTTATTTACCGTTTTGGTGTACCTCGGCGAATTGTCCATGACAATGGGCCTCAGTTCATTAGCCAGGCTTTCCAGAGATTCTGCGCTAAGTTCAGAATCCAGAGTGTATCCTCAACGGCATACTATCCCGCCGCTAATGGCCTCGCAGAAGCTTTCAACAAGACTATTGGCAAGCTTCTCAAAAAGTTCGTCTCGAAAAGTCAACGAGACTGGGACGACAAGTTGGGTGAATGCTTATGGGCTTACTGCACAACTGTGCGAACCCCACTAAAGCTACGCCATTTTCTTTGGTCTATGGGTGTGAAGCCGTGCTCCCATTAGAGATCCAAATTTCATCTCTACGCGTCGCCTTGACAGCGGAGATGACAATAGAGGAGAAGCATCGACAGCGACTCCAGGAACTGGATGCCTTAGACGATAAACGTCTGCAGGCCCAACAACAAATCGAGCTCTACCAAGCTCGAATTACTAGAGCCTTCAACAAGAAAGTTAAAATATGAACTTTCAAGAAAGGCGATCTTGTCTTAGCCGTCAGAAGACCCATGGTAATGACGCACAAGACAAAAGGAAAATTCCAACCCAAATGGGAAGGACCATTTGTAGTAGAGTCAGTCTACTCAATGGGTCATATCGCCTCATAACCTCGAATGGCGATACACTCATGATGCCGATCAATGGCAGGTTCCTAAAGAAATACTATCCTTAGATAGTATTCTTCCGCTGATCAAGTTAAAAATACACCTCTGATCAAACAAGAAGAGCTTCTTCATTTATATCCAACGCCTCCGACGGCTAAGGATAGAGGAAAATGTTGGCTTCTAAACCCAACATAAGTCTTCGACAACTCATCATGCTGAGGGGAATAGCATGGCTAGCCCAACTCAAACGGTAGTTGGTAAAGGCACCTCAAATCCGTTGACAGCTGAGGGTTTGCTAAAAATCCTGAGGACTTGGCTCCACTCCTTCCTACAAAATCCCTTACCAATTCTCATATACAGAATGGTAGGTCTACAAAATACAACCATTACTAAGTTAACACTATACCTCTGGTAATGGAAACTTTTCAATATTCCTTGTCGAGTACAAATTTTGCTTGTTAACTCTACACGGAGTATCAAATTTTTAAATTTGCCAAGTTAACACTACACCTCTGGCACTTCAAATTTTCACTTGTCAATTCTCACCAATAGAATGACAGGCCCTCAAATTACTCTTATCATGAGTCAATCTTTGTCAAGTTAATATCACACCTCTGACAAATTACTGTTAAAGTTTAACACACACCTCTAAACAGTAATCAAGTTTCTGCCAGGTTTAATATTACACCTCTGACAGTCACTTTTCTTCAGACTTTCATATCGAAGCTGAAATGGATGATGCTAAGTTAACACCACACCTCTAGCATCCAAGTCATTGCTAAGTTCAACAATACACCTATGGCCATGACTTTCCCTCGGACTTCCTTATGCAAGCCGAGATGACCAATGCCAAGTTCAACATTACACCTCTAGCATTACCCTCACTGTCAAGTTAAACATTACACCTATGACAGTGACACTTCTGAGTTAAGTAATATCACACCTCTGACTCACATCCTTGTCAAGTTAACATTACACTTCTGACAAGACCACTTTCAACCCGTTAAGTTAATATCACACCTCTGACGGTAACAAACTTTCCTAGATTCCCCACGAGTCTAGTCCTACTTGTTATTCTCTTCAACAGAATAACAAGTCTACCTAAAAACATTGTTAGGTTAATACTACACCATCAACAGTGTTTCCATCAAATCCCCAGTTGAGATCAATCAAGTTAATCTCAAACACTTGATAAAAGTTCACCCTCCCTGGGGGTACCAATTCTACTTGTCACTTTCTCTTATAAAGTGGCAGGTCCATCAAAACTTTCATCTCTGTCAAGTTAATATTACACCTCTGACAGTATCGTGAGAGTTCCTGAAATAGGATCTTTTCTCCACAAAGTTTGACTTATTAAAATTACCATCATAATTTTGACAAAGTCAAAGACTCTTTGCTTCTATGCGTCTAACTGAAGACAAAAAGTTCAAGACAATGAAAGAGGCAAAAAGAGAAGTGTCACTTTTATTTATTTCCAGGCATATGAAAGTGATACAAAAACGCTCTCTTATACAATAAGATTGAGTGTTACAGTCAAAACGCTCTCTTACAATAAGATGGAGTGTTACAAATAAGGAGTACAAAGAAGTCCCTCTCTCTCTCAGAGGTTGCACTCACTCCTTGAAGCCGCATCTGATTCCAAGTACAGGATGGTGCATGAAGTAAACATCGAAAGAGCCCTAGCTGACTAAGCTAAGAGCAATGGTGTTCTTGAGGTCCGGTGGCAGCAGAAAGTCCTGCAACCCTTCGTTCATGAGCATCTCTTTCCCCAGCAGGCCATCCAACAGACATGGAGAGTCCTCGATGTCACTTCTGGAGTGGGAGAGGAAGAGGATCCTATCTGCCGCCGTGTCCACCGTAACCTCCTCGCCGCCATACTTACCCTGACCATCTCTTGCCAGCAGGCATGATTGGTGCAGTGGATCTGAAGAGACCTTGGCGAGAGTTAAGTCCTCGTCAGGGACATAATATATTCCCTTGTAGATGACGAGGATCATAATATATTCCCTTGTGGACGAACATCGAACAAGTTCGCCGTCCGATATATTCCCCCACGGACTTGGCGAACATGAAGAAAAACGGCCAAGCCTACCTGCAAAAAAGCAAACAGGGAATCAGACAATTCAGAGCTTAGTACACTTCAACAGAAGAAAACTAAGTCACAGACGCGGCTATTATCAAAGACCGCAGACGCGGGAATGATCCGCGCAGCGAGCCAGATTTAGTCTAGTTTTAATTCTTTGTAGTTTAGTTTTTTCTTTCTTTTTATGTAACTTGTATGTAAACTTAGCGTAGAAGAAGATTCATGTAAGTAAGAGAGAGAGGCTGACGTTGAGAGTGACACCGATGTACCCTCCTCCTTTCTTTCATTGTCTCAGCAAGTAATAAAGGTAAATGCTTTGTTTGTTTTCTATTCTGCTTTACTTTACATTTGTTTTGCTTTCCTCTTCCTCTTCTACTTTACCTTGGTTGTATTTGTTGAGTCTACAAGTGAATTCCAAAGCAAGTATAACTAAGCTACGTGAGAGCCAGCGATAGTTCATGAAGACGTTCTCCTCTTCCAAGCTCCGCATCACTTCGTTCTTGATATGCTTGACGATATAATGTGCACGGGGACTGAGCTCGAGTTTATGATCTATGCGTTGAACGCCTCCGAAGCAAAAAGGTAGAACTTGCAAAAGGTTTCCAAGTAAGTCATCAATCAACCTAGGTAAGTATTTCTACACTTTTCTTTCTTTCTTTTCTTTTCTTTCTTAGTTTAGATCACCAACCACCTCCTCCAACTCTTTCTCCTCCACTTCATTGTACATAGTCGCTTTTATTGTTTTCTGATTTTCCACCTTCTTCATCTTTCATTTTCTTCTTAACTTTAACTATAACTTTCTTTTTCATTTTTGTAACTTTAAAACAGAGAAGAACTTTCGCTTATTTTTATAACGATTTCAATAAAACTGTAAACGCTTCTATCGCAAAACCCTCCTTATGGATCACGACCCGCATAGCCACTTGCTATAGCGGAAGAATTGAGCACTTGCACATTTCCTTTCTTAAGTTCTATAATTTCGTATTTTGTGTGCAGGTTTAGCCTCAATCAAATTTTGGCGCCATTGCCGGGGAGGGTTAAAACGGTTTTTATTGAAATCTGAATTTTTATTGCAAATTTTTTAGAACTAAACGAATTCTCTTCTCTGTTGCAGGTTGTAGGGCAAGTAAAGCAGGAAAATAAGTTTGCAGTGTCATACAAGTAGCCTTGGGCCTCTGCTCTAAAAAGTAGAGACCCATTGCCCTCTGAATTGCCGCGTTTCCACGGCAAAAGCCGCGGATCCGCGGCAAGGAAGAGCTGACTACTAACAGCTTTTTGCAGGGCTGCTTAGTTTGCAAATTCTAGTTTGCTGCAATTATTTATTTCTTATATGCCATCACAAAACCTGCTAATAATCAACAGTAAAACATTTGCTGCAAAGTTAAAAATTTAGCACTGAATAGCGCTTTAGTTCTAGCTTTGTCAATAGGCACGAACTTAGTGCTTGACGCACTGGAAAGCGGAGCACGTTGTGGTGCTTTACCCGCTATGCTGCTGCGAAGGGGATTAGCCTTAGATAATACTTTGGCTCTAGCTTCGCAGTCATGGACCCGGTGAGTACGCTGATATACAGTAGCTTCGCTCATATGAACGAGGCTGGCACAAGGCGTTGCTGTTCTTGAATTGGGTGACGGTATGATTGCCGTCATGACTTCATGGTCGGCAGCATTATTGGAGCAAACAGGCATCTTGCCTTTTTCTTCGCGAGAGAAACGCGGTTTTGGCGTAGCTACGCCCGAAGCTTCGGCCAGAGACTTCTGTTTAGGCCTCCACATTCGCTTTGGCAGAGGATACTTAGGTTCGCAAAGAACCTGATTAGCCACACGCGAGGCTGGAGGGTGTTGGCAGAATTTCGCTTCTGGTTTCTGTTCCGTAACCTTAGCCGTGGAGACCGTCCTATGCTTCCGTGCTCAAAGCATTAGGCCACCCCAGAGAGGACATCTTCAAATCTTCCTTGGTCAAATTGAACGACCAGGTTCTCAAAAGTGTTGGACTTGGACTGCGGGCGTGCTTCCTTGTTGCGCCAGAGAACCGCAGTAGGTTCGCAGAGAACCTTTTCTGTCTCCGCAGAGACTTTCCTTGAAGATTTAGCCAGAGAGGCTCTGGCTGCACCGGCTTTTCTGAATTCAGAGTTAGACCCGAAGGTCTGTTCGTCGCATTGCGACACTTGATTCTCGGCAGTGGAGAATTCTATCCCCAGCGGAGTCGCCATCTTGTTTTCCGTCGGATTAGCAAAGGGGAAAACTTACAATAAAAAGGGTTGAGGAGCTAAATTACAAGTATTCTTAAAAAGATTACAAGTAGATCTCCTCAGAGATTCTGGAGAAGTGTGACGATAGGAGTCTGGTCAGGCGCGACCACTTTGTCCCTTTGACGATGCGAGCGATGAGATTCCCTTCTCGCCTGGTTCGGGGAATCAGAGAACAAAAGGTTGGTAAAACCCTCTTGCTACTTCTCAAAACCGCCTTCAATTTAGGAATTCCTTCTCGCCTGGTTCCAGAGATTCCTTGAGAAGAAGGTATTTAGGGTATCAGCACCCTGATTAGAGAAGCAATTATCTAAAAGTCTCTGAATTCAAAAGCGCACGGTGCCTCGTGAAGAAACCTCTGCTTGTGGAGTTCTCTTGTGCATGTCGTCTCAGAAAAGCTCTTCGAAGCCGCCCTCTCTCCTTGTGCCTCTGGTGGGCTATTTATAGGGAGAGCAAGGGTATAACCTTCCCTTGAAAATATGGAAACAGATTGAATCAAATCTGTTTAAATCTGGAAAGTAGCCTTGCTGCGAGGCTAGGATCAGCTTCTGCGAAGCTAGAAATGGCAGGTCGCTTGATCCTCTTGATCTGTTTTGATCCTTTCATATCGTTGGAGGATTTCTCCTAATCTTCTTACTCGTTTTTAGAAGAGTCAAGAGATTGTGGCAATCAACTGCCGAATTTGATCTCCGATTTGATCTTAATGGATTTGATCTGATTAGATCTGATCTCATCCAGAGATTTGATTGGTCAAAGGTTGACCGTAGCAGATCAATAGTGGCGCTACCCGCCTTGAACTCACAGCGGAGCTGGATGCAGTTTCTGGCGAAGTCTGAAAGAAACTCTTTGGCGGAGCTAGAAGTCATCTGTGGCGAGGCTATCATATACCCTTTCTGCGCAGTTATGTATGGCTTCAGGGCGAAGCTGACTTCCTTTGGCGAAGCTATGAGTTAGCTTCCTGGAGAGGCTTTGAATGGCTTCAAGGCGAAGTCGGGTGATCTTAGCCTCTCAAGTGAGGCTATCCCTTTGGGCTCATGCGATGCTAAGTGCTAGCATCTCTAGACCTGCTGAGGTCTGTTTAGAAACAATCCGGGTTCACTGTCTGCTTGCTGGATCAGTAGAGTCCAAGTTGCTTCCCTGTCCCTCGGAGATGGGTGAAAACTGGTCTTCAGCTCGTCTGTCACTTGTCTTTTGTAAATGTCAACAAGTTTAGACATTGTTCGGACCAATAAGAATCTTGTCCTTTTTAAGTGTCAACATTGTGCACGTCTGGCAGACACATGGGCCGGTCGACCGGTCGGTCGACCGGACCAGAGAGCTTTGCTCTCTGTATCTGGGCGGTCGACCGGGCGGTCGACCGGAAGCCCCAACGGTCACATTTATGACCGTTGGCGGTCGACCGACCGGTCGACCGCAGGCCTGTCAGGATGACAGATCAGCCTAACGGCTAGTTTTCTGTTTGGTCTATAAATACCCCATTTCTTGGGGGTTTTAACTAAGATTTTCAAGAGCAAAAATTCCTACTTTTCTGAAGTATTTTTACAAGTTTTAAAAAGTGTTTTAGAGCTTAAAAGATTTCATCTTTATTATTTTTCAAGGGTTTTGGAAAATCAAACAAAATTAGGTTTTTGGGATATTGTTTTGGTTTTTCATTTCTATCACCTATCCTATTCTATTAGGATCATTTGTTTGTGGGAAAAAGGAATGGTTTGTGGTTGAGATATACCACTTGTTGTAAACCTTCATTTGTTGGTTGCTCCCTCTTTGGTAGAGGTAGAGGATTGTGGTTTGCTCCCTCTATTGTGAGGTGGAGTTTGTTTGTTGGCTGCGGACCTTATCCCTCTTCGGTAGAGGTGGATTGTGGTTGTATTGCCTCGGTGGCATTGTAAGGTTGAGAGAGGAGTTCGGTACTCCTTTAGTGGATTAGAAATCCTTCTCGGTGAAGGGGGGACGTAGAGCTAGGGGCTCGAGCCTCGAACATATCATTGTGTTTGCGTTTGATCCAATTTCTCTTAACCCTCTCTCTTTATTTGTGTTGTGCATAGCATCATTCATATTGCCATATCATTCATATTGCTTGTATTGCCTTGCATCTTTCTTATTGTTGTATATCCATTATATGCTTGGCTTGCTTGTGTGTGCCTCACTTATACTTAACCACAAGAGCTTCATATAGCACCTCAACCCTTATCTAGGGGAATCAAGAGGAGTTAGTCCAGAACCCTTCACGGGGAATTCGGCTACACTTGTTGGTTGTATTAAGTGTGATTGCAAAATTTGTTTTAGCTTCCGCATTTAGTTTCTAGATTAGCATTTACACCTATTCACCCCCCCTCTAGGTGTTTTTCAACATGCTCCTCACGTGCATGCACATACTCCATGGTATACGCATGCAGACCATGCTCACACTCATGCCAATATATATACTAGATCACATTATGGCCGCAATGGTCAATAGATTAAATCTTGCAACTAAGAATGTTTCGGTTCAAAATACTAACCCAATGATCCAAAAGGATTTGGGTACTAAAATTCACACCATTATATTTGATGTAGGTGTGGGCTTTCTCAATACGTGAGAGAGTTTGGTACCTTGATGATAGATGCATTCAGAGCTTGTTGGTCAAATATTTGGTGCACCACTATCAAGAAGTTTAGGTGAGAAGACCATCTTGGTTTAGAGAAATAGAGATTAGTTCTATCGGTGTTGGTAACTATCTCTTATTCTCTATCTCATGTCTATATATGATTTAAATTGGATAAATTTTAGCATATCATGGTTTATATGTTTTGTTTATATGTTTAAATGCAATTTTTATTAGAACTTGTAATATACTTATATAGCTTTTGAGATGCACTTTTAATTTTGTGCCAAACTTGATTCATATCTTTTATGTACTATATTCTAGTTTAGTTATATGTGTATATCTTAGTTTTGATGATTCTTGCATTTATACATGTACTTTTTTGAATTTTTTTAAAACTATTTTCAAATGGTAGTATTTTCAAATTATTTTCAACCTTATCCAAATAGCTATTTTTGAAAATGCCTACTCTTAGTGGGCAGTTGGTTGGGTGATCATGCCTTGTATAATTTCAATTGATTATGATACATGTATGTTAATGATAAATATGAGTTATATACTTGATTTACATGATATTTAATTATTTGAATACTCATTCATGTTTATCTATATATTTATGCTCCAAACTTCAAGTGGTATTAAGATTCAATTGGTAACACACAAACACAACACATATGATTGATTAATTGTGCTTGATTTAAAATTATTCATGCATATTTTTGTGCATGGTCTTTAACACAAATTAATCTCTTGCTAAGCTTATTTCATTTCAATTGGTATCATGGATTGATATCACTTTCAATTGGTATCATTATTTCTTAAGCTTATACATTATTTTGTTATTGGTTTATAATAGGAGAGAAATTTAAATTGTTTTGATTTCAATATTCAATTTATATCTCCCAAATTGTTTTGTTAAAATTACATGTATATTAAAATTGTTTTGATTTAAATTGGTATTTCAATTAATAACATTTTAAATCTCAATTGATTTTAGATTTCAATTGCTTTGTATCAATTTGTTTCAATTGGTATCAATATCTTTTGCATGTTTTCAAATTGGTTTAAGATTTTGGTATTCTAAATTGGTATTGGCTTATCGAGAGATTTACAATTGTTTATCTAAAATTGTTTTAAGATTTACAATTGGTCTAAGAATTTGCAATTGGTTTATCTAAAAATTTTCAATTGGTATCTATCATTTTGATATATATTGCCTATATGCAAGGAGAGTTAATTTGATATCTCCTCTATATTTAGATTTATGATGAGTGTATTGTATAAAGAAGAGCATGACCTCTCTTCTCTATATCATACACGTGTGTAGGGGGAGCTTAACATCTTCGTTTATAACATTGTATATTATGCCTATGTGATTTAGGATTTAGTCATCTCTTCTCTATGTAATTTATGTATGTAGTGGGAGTTAACGTCTCTCCTCATCATGAAATTTATCCCATATAACTTATTTGTTTTCTTTTCTCTTTTTGATGAAGTGGCAAAAAGGGAGAGAATTTGAGGTTTATATATGCATGTTTAGGGTTTATGCATATATGTTTATGTTTGATGTTTATTGAGCTTTATTGAATATCTTTTCTTTTTTATTTGCTATGCATGAGTTATGGGGGACTTTTACAAAGCTTTTCACTAATCTATACGTATACAACTCTATGAGTTTTGTCATCATCAAAAAGGGGGATATTGTTGGTCCAAATGTCCATCACTATAGTTTTGATGACGATTAATTCATGTAGTTATAATACTAATGATCTTGTGTTATTTAAGTTTTAGATACTAATCAAGATCTAATTCGGTGCCTAGCTTCTTCAAAAGACTCAAAGTTAAGTTTGAAGCTAACACGTGTTGATTCATGAGCATCAAGATCATATCAAGTGTTCAAGAAGTCAAACTCGAAAGAATAAAGTTTGATCGAGTCAAGATAAAGAAGAAGAAGATTTCATGAAGAACACTCTGTTTTGTAAGGATGTTTAGATTTTATAGAAAATTTAGTTTGTATTTTGCTTTTGCGAAATAAATTCTCAAAAACAAGTTCATATTGATTTATATGTGTATTGGATTTTTTCCGTATGCATTGGTGCTTCAAATGAGTTTGAGAAACTTGTTTTTGTATTTATACAAGTTCTGGAAAAACATCTTTTTCAATTTAAAGTTTAGTTTTGGAAAAAATAATTTTTAATAATGTTTTTATTTCAGAATTGTACTTAATATCTCAAAAAGAAGTTCACATGTAGTGTTCTAAAAAAAATTTTAAGGGGTGATTAATCGACCGCTTAAACGTTTTCGGTCTTAAACCGAACAGAACTTGAAGAAAGCTGTCGGATTACTCGGCCAGGCGATTAATTCACTTACGCGACGATTAAGTGTCTAATCGGTGATTAATTAGTGTCTGTTTAAACGTTATTCAATTATTTTCTAAATGGGTTCGAGAACTTATTAAGCTAACTAAATTAAATCCGATCCAATAATTGGGAATATAAATTGTCTTATGTTAGTGAATTAGAGTTCGTGAGCCCTAATTTATCTGCATCCTCGATCCTCCTGCGGCGACGTCGAAACTCCCGAATCTCACGAAGAAGCTCTCGATGCTCACGGCTACGAGATGATGAAGCTCCCGAAGCCCTAATTTTATCTGAAGCTCCCGAAGCTCACAACGGCGACAATCCTCTTGGGGAATTAGGGTTCCCAAAGCTCGATGACGACGAAGAAATTCACAAAGCGTTGATCCTCCTCTGGCGACCTCCCCCTTGACGATGATTTCCCCTTGCGGTTGAGACAAAGACCTCCCCTACGATCAGCTCTCTGTTCAGCAGCAAAGCGTCGATAGCGACCTCCACTTGCATCGACGACGACCTCCTCCTGGTCAGCTCTCCCCATCTTGCGTGCACGTATTTTGCCCAGGTTCTTTCCAATGGTCTTTATTTCTTTTAATAGGCTGAGGAGTGCCTCAAGCGTGAGAAGGATAGAGTTGCATATTACTTGCAATTGCATCTAGCAGTGAACCAAAGTTGTTGGAGATGTGTGCTTTATGAAAGAAAATACATATATTTGTTCATTTAAAAGGCATTTTTAGTTATAGTTATTAGAGGTGGAGGGGTACATTGATATACTTTGAACTGATTGATATTATTACTTTTTAATTTTCTTAGTACTAGCAATTT
>JAVJIF010001080.1:0-143719 GCA_038442645.1 Agave tequilana
TACCAAGGTTAGGGTTTTTTTTTTGAATTAAAATTTTTTTATTATTTATTTTTATTATTATATTATTATTATTATTATTATATTATTATTATTATTATTTTGGATCTTGGAATTTGACTGATGTCCGTTGCTTTGTTTTTTGGTGGTGTTAGTGTTTTATTTCGATGTTGGCGAGAACAAAAGAGGGAGGTTCTTGAAGTATCTGCTATTCTTGCCTTGTTAGCTTTAATAGTTTAGTATTTTTGGTTGCAAGAATTGGTAAGTTTGATAATATTGGGTGACTTTTTAGTAAGTTTTGATTCTGTTGTTTGACTTATCAGAAACAATAATTTGTTATTTGAGTGTTATTTGGTTCTTTTGTTTGGGATTACTTTCAGTTATGTTTCTGTTTGATATGAACAAGATTGAATTGTAGCTTATTGTTGTGAATGTCTCTTGACTGAGTAGCGGTAGTATGTATATGTGCCGATCATGCATTTTTTGACATGTGATGTGAAGAAGAAATGGGCAGTATATATGAAGGGCATTTAACTAGTTTTGGCGGTGACATGGTATGTGGTGTTCTTATTAATGAGATGGTTTTGTCCTTATTGTCTTCTGTGTGTTGTTTATCTTACGAGTTGATATGATTTATTTACATGAACAAGAATTATATCTTAGATAGTGAAGGTAGTCTGACTTGGTAATCTTAGTTAATTAGTAATAGTTAATTGGGATTCCTAGTGTTAGCATTGGGTTTCAGTTATTTAGTTTTTTGCATCAAAATTAGGACTATAATCGTTACTGTGTTGGTTATTGTTTAAAAGTCCTAGTGTTTTATCTAGTTAATAATGTAAGGGAGTTTCTTGAAGGTAACTCCTATTCTTGCTTTTGTTGGCTTTGATAGTTTAGTATTCTTGACTTGGTAAGTTAATGATAGTGTGATGACATTTGAGTTTCTCTTGTGATTTGAAACGAAAGAGGAGAGTCTAAGGATTTTGAAAATTATAAAAGAAAATAACTAAAGATTACCTAATGGATAAATGAAAAGGCCTTTTACCTTCCCAAATCTCACGCCGCTTCACGTCGCACGCTCCTCGATCTTGACCTCACGCCGCTTTGTGCCGCATGCTTGATTTTAGCTTCACAATTAAGGTTTCATATCCTGTCATTGCCGGCACGCCCCTTAAGAGAAAAAACTCCAAAATAATTTTCTCAAGATTCTATGTATTTTTATTGAAAGCATGGAGCCTTTAAATAAGCCTACAATTCTTGACTTTTCACCACATAACCGATGTGGACTAAACATGAAATAAAGACTAAATAAAATAAAAAACACATTAGATTCAAAAAGAAAATAAAACTCAATCGAATTCTCACATGGCATTGATGTCCTCATCATTCTCGCCGGGTCAGAAGAACTCGATCCCGTTGAGTATACATGAACTGGTGGTGCTCAACATTGGTCTAAATTTGAGATTGTTGTTGATCTTGTTAGTGATGTTGTTGCAGATGTGCTTGCTGGAGATGTTGTTGGAGAGGCTGTTGAGATCTTTGGGCCGTTGAGAGAGTTGTTGTGGAGAAGATTGTTGAGATTTTTGGCTATTGAGGATGTCGTTAGGAAGAAACAAGGAAGAAGAGAAAAAGAAAGAGAGATCTTTTTTTTTTTGCTATAACTAAGGGATTTGTAGTTGAAATTTTGATATATGGGTAAGATTTAAAAGAGAGGATAAGATTTGAGAGATAAACTGGATTATGGATATATCAGTTTTTTTTGGGGAATTGACAAAAGAGATGAAAAGAAAGAACAATAAATAATTTAAATAAATTGTATCGACTTCACATCGGGAAGCTTTTCATAGGAAACTTGTATTACAATTTTAATTTCATCACCCATTATTTTTTCCTAATCATGCTCTGATACCAAATTGATGTGAAACGAAAGATAAGGTCTAAGGATTTTGGGAAAATTAAGAGATTGAAAGAAAATAACTAATGATTACCTCGTGGATGAATGAAAAGGTCTTTCGTCTTCCTGGATCTCACGCCGCTTCACGCCGCATGCTCCTCGTTCTTGACCTCATGCCACTTCATGCTGCACGCTCAGTGTTTTAAATATTAGATATCGACGATATACCGGTCAACAAAATTATATACCGGATACCAGATACCGGGTGATATATTGCGATAATACCGTTTGATATATCAATAGTCAATAAATATAAGACATTATTAAAAAAAGTTATTATCCAAACATCATATAAAACATCATTGAAATACTATAATAACATAGAATAAAATAAAATGATCTCTCAAGGAAAAATAATAATTATTCATATCGTCCGAGATATTGGATATTTCATCTCGGATATCGACCGATATATCGGCAACGTGGCGACGGCCCATATCGGTTCAAAACGATATCCAGTAATTTTTTTCACTTATCGTATTGTTTTGGATAAATACCGATATCTTGGCCGATATACTGGTATATCGGCCGATATTTAAAATAATATTCACGCTCGATTTTACTTCACAGTTAGGGTTTCACACCCTGCCATGAGCGGACACTCCTCAAGGAAAAAAAACTCTAAAATATTTTTCTCAAAATTCTAGTTTATTTTTATTGAAAGCAATGGAGCCTTTAAACAGCCTACAAGTGTTAGACTTTTCACCACATAACTGATGTGGGACTAAACATGAGAATAAAGACTAAATTAAATAAAAGAAAAATACACTAGATTCAAAAAGAAAATACAGTCTCAATTCGAATTTTCTCATGGCATTGATGTCTTCATCATCTTGTTTTTAGGAATAAGAATTGGTTATTTGAGTGTAATTTGGTATCTTCTTGTTTGGTGTATTTAATGAACAATTCAATTGTAGTTTTGTGATTGTGAACATCTTTTGACTGAGTAGTGGTAGCATGCATACGTGCTGATTATGTTTTTTTTTTTGACATATGATATTAAGAAGAATTGGCAATATATATGAAGGCCATTTAAATAGTTTTGGCAGTGAGGTGGTATGTGATGTTCTTATTAATGAGTTGTTTTTTTTCTTATTGTCTTCTTTGTATGTTTCAATCTTACCAGTTATGTGATTCATTTACATGACAACGAATTATATATTAGATAATGAAGGCTGCCTTACTTGGTGATCTTTGTTAATTAGTAATAGTTAATTGGTTTCCTAGCGTTAACATTGGGTTTCAGTTATTTAGTTTTATGTCAAAATTAGTACTATATTTATTACTGTTTAGTTATTGTTTAAAATTCCTCTTTGTTGGGGTAAGTTTTTGAGTTGGTTCCCTCTGAACTGCTTACTAACTGAAATCAGATTATTCTTTTATTCTCAATATAAGAAGTTAATTAAAGTTGGTAGATGCTTTTATTTGATGAAGTTGGTTTTACTATTTGTTGGAAGTAGAAGTCTATACCACAGCTGTTAGATAATGATTTCGAAACAACATTATTTTAATAGAAATTCAACTGCACGCATTCTTGGATTATTTGGAAAAATAATTTGTTAGTGGGTCAATGGAGTAGCCTTTTTCTATTTTGGAATTTCAATGTTGTTCACGGAGGTTTAATTATTGAGTTGTGTTCATTTAATTGGTTTTGACTAATTTTTCTTCCGGAGCTTCTTCCCATGACCACTTAGAATATATTCCAAGGTACAACTGGTCCATTGATCCATTTGTGGTAGGTACGTTACTGTGTGCCAGTAATCCTGATAAAATCTGCTTGGTGAGATATTCTTTAGATGATCCTTGGTTATCATCATCAATTACGAGGTTGCATCCATTTAGAGATACAATAAGTTGACTTTTGATCCAGTCCATGAAAGGGAATATAAATGAGGAGAGATCTCCTGCTTTGCTGTCAAAAGTGTAGGAATTAAGGTTTTTGTCACACAGACTGCATTATTCCCTCCCACTATTACATTTCAGAGCATCGATTCCTAGGAATGCTTTATTATAGTGCTTCTGTATTTGGACATTCTTGGGAATCTAACTTTCTCATTTTTTGTATGTTAAGAGATTGTGGGCATATAATCCAAGCAGATAACCCCAGTCGCTGTTTTGATTTGAGGACGAGGTGGAGGTAGCTGATGAGGCATTGTGGTCACAGCATGGCAGCTGCAGCAGTGCGGCTCAAGTAGTTGCTGCGGTGGTTGTGGTGGTGGGGATGTGGCAATAGTGACAATGGTGCTGATAGTGATGCAGTAGTAGCGATGGTGGTTATAGTAGGGACGATAATGGTGTGGTGGGGGGTCGTGAGTCATGCGATAAAAAGGGAAGATTTCTTAGATTCATGACCAGTGGGAATATGAAATATCCATGGGAGCGAGGTTCATGGAACATGAGATCCTTGGAATATATGACACACTTTTGCCTTAAATGTAGTTATTTTTACCAATCTCTAATGTTTTATTTATCATCGTGCTCGCATCATTTTCATGTATACATATTCCTTGTATATACTATCATAAACTTTGGGCATGGGGAAGCATGCACACGTGTTATACAACAACAACTAATAAGATTTTGATCACAGTTCAAGTAATCTATTTTTAATCATGTTTTTGTTTGGGACATGTTGTAGTTTATTGATTAATTTATATGGACGGTTTGTTTTGTTTTCTATTTATATTTGCTAACTATAGAATCTTCTTTCCTGTACGTTTTGCAACAGTTCTTTCTTTCTTTGATAATTTCTCCTTTCCCTTTATTATTATTATTTAAAAAAATTTCCAATTTAACTTATGCGGTATCTAATCATCATAGTTTTGTGTAAGGTTTGACCCACTAGGGATCCTTTTTGTTTTTGTGTTTGTGTGTGAGTGGGGGTGCGTGTTTTTGTGTGTATGCATGTGTGTGTGTTTTTTTTTTTTTTTTGGGGAACCTCTTGCCAGGATTCCATATCATTTGAATTTGTCAAACTCTTTGGATGATATGTCATGCTTAGTGCATACTACTATTAGTTTGGTAAGCATATAATAAGTATATTCTGTCTTTTCAGTTTTCATATTTGCATGTTTAGTTTGTAAGGTGGTTGAACTTGAATATTTCTTTTAGTTGATTTACTCTTTGATATGATGAATGTGAGGTTTTTAATCTACGTAATCTAGAATATATGTGCAGCATTTGATTATTTTTGTTATGTTAATTAGTCCTTTTAAAGACAGCAGCTGGAGGTTTCAGCGAGCCAAAGAGCAGATATTTATATTTATGATAGCGCATGCTCCATCACATCCTAAAGCTTGTCGTTGTGTTTGGTCTCGTCATCATCTTCTGCATCATGTTTCTTTTATCAGTATCTTATTGCTTGCTGACTTGGTCTCATCAAGTTTCCTTTGTTATCTCCGTTGTGATAACGTTCCTAAAGATTTTGCATAACCTTGCTTTTGTTGTCCAAATGATGTTTTCTTGGATGTGAAAAGTTTTTACTTTGGTACTTGGAACACATGTAAATTTATGGTGTACATAAGATGTCTTGTCTGCTAGAGACTTTAGTAGACTTCAAAAAATTTCTGTTCTTTTTGTATGCTTTGATAAGGGGTTGTACCTGTTTTAGCATCGATAAGAATGAAACTATAAAAATATTTTAAATGTTTAGAGTCTTATAAAAGCATTTCATTGTGAATATTTGGTGGAAGGGGTCCTCACTAAGTATATTCATAGTTCAAGTATTTGAGTGGTCATTTTTCTCATTGAATGAAAACTTGAGCATGATGCCTCCATTTTATAGAAACATAGTAATCAGAGTTTCCTTTAAGCAATTCATTCCACAAAATACAGAGCAATGACAATTTCATAATTCTCCAAGATGGTAATGATTATTTTTTACAAAAATATGAATTCATCTTAGATCTAGTGGATAAAGATTTTTTTTTAAAAAAAATTCATATTTTGTATGCAGAATAGAAATTCCCAGATACTTGGGTAATTTTATGCATCTAACAATCTGCTTTACATGAGTGCTATTCACTAATTGTAAATTTGAGTTAAGGAAACTGGTGCTGAACTACATTAGATGGTCGTTTGGAGATTTCTTTTCATGGCCTGAGAACCCTGGGAAAACACAGTAAGTGGTGTGAAGAGCTACATGGATGTCCATGAATGACTATTGGGCGTTGGAGATGCCTAAAAGGAGTTACATAAGTTAGTGAAAGATGCAGCTGCTCTACTTCAGTGCATGCATGTATAAAGTGTTACCATGCCCTTGATAATAACTAAAACTTGAGGAAGGGTGAAAGAAAGTGTAGCTTCTGGTCATATTTCTGGGGACTTTAAGCATAAAATTGAAAGAAAACAATTTTAAGATGCAATCTTTCCAAACATTTTGGCAAGATTAATAGAGGACCCAAATTTGACAAGAAGAATTTTAGAGAAGGAAAGAAATTTGAGTAGCCAAGAGAAGGAGGGGAAAAGGAGAAGCAGAGAGAAAGGCTGAGCGACATTCAAAATTTAAAATTCAATTTCATTCATCAACAACCAAAATTCATATTCAATTCATTTATTAGTCAAATCTATGTTGCAGATTACCCACTTCTTTATAGACACGCCAATTAAAGATAAACTAATTCTCAACTAACCTCAATTCAAATTCTAGTGACTAAGTAAAAAATAAAGATAGATAAGTAAATATGATTAGAAACTCCTATCTAACTAAACAATAAGACTTGATCATAACTAAAAGATAATGCTAACTAACTAAAAGATAAAATTCGATAAATAAATTTGAATAAGGTGGGTTCCCAAGGATCATCCATCTTGATTAGATAAGGCATACAAATCTAAATCTTTGAACACATCCTACATCAAAGATTGAGACCATCTGAGTAGTTGTTGAGTTTTAGAAAAATTTAGTGTTCTGACAATTATAAGGTGATGGCAGGTTTTCAATTGTTGCATTGGGTGCCATTGGTTAGATGGTTCCAAGTCTTGTTCTTTTATCCAAGGGTATAAGATTTTTCTCCCAAGTCATTGTTCATGTTAAACCTATAATTGATTTGCCTTGTAGAGGCTTTACTGTATATGCTAAATATGTTGAACATGGTGAAACTTAAGCTGAACGACTCATTTTCTTAAAGAGCTCAAAACATGGTAAGAAATTGACTCTTGACCTAGCCATTTGTGATGAAGCTATTTAAATTTCTCTTCATTGCTCAAGAGAGAAACAAGGATGCGGGGGAGTGACTGCAGGAGGAAGGAATGTAGATCGAGAAGAAGCAGTTCTCATGCTCTTTCCACTGTTGCTGTGACTGTTGTGCATCATTATTGCAGCTTCCATGTACGTTAAGGTTCCATTTGCATGGTGAGGGTTGGGGTGTTTAGAATGTAAAAATGGACTAGTTTTGTGTCATATGATCACTGTTGAGAATGATGTAATCGGTTTCGGATACGGTTTGGATATTAGTCTTACCATATGTGTCCGTTTTCTTGTAGCGGATACAGATATAGATACGAATACGGATATGCCAGATATTAAATATAGTATCCATATTTGAGTAAAAGAATTCGGATTCGATTCAGAAGCGGAGGTTAGTCGGATAATATTAATATATGTAATAATTTAAAACGAGTTCAAAGTTTATTTTTAGACCTTTCTTACATTAAAATTAAAAAAAAAAAAATCAAATCTCACAATTTAATTATATTACATAAGACTTTGAACATATGCACCAAGACATAATTTTGAATTTTCTAACATGTATTCGGTTATTCGCATATCCATTCGGATATTTCAGATAGTTAGTCACTATCCGTATATGTATCCATATTTTAAATGGAGTGGATATGTATATCCATATTTGTCAAATTACGAATATGGATTCAAGTTCGAGTGATAATTTGTATATGTTTTACATTCCTAATTGTGGGTGGAATCAAATCTAATCAAAGCGAACATTGGGATCTTTAAGTCCAGAATTGATTTCGTTAGGGATAATCAAATTCATATTCAATAAAGTCTATATTAGGGTTCATTTTTTTTCATTATTGCGATATTCAAATTTGATTCACAACTTATTGTTTGCCTTTTCCTCACTTTAATATTCAAGGCAGTTACTTGTTTAACTAATTATTTACCTTATTCTCCCATTTTTTTATGTAGGTGAACCAAACAACACAGAATTTAAATCAATATGTATTAACCTCATCACCTAACAAATTTCAAATAAAAAATGAAATAGAAGAATATATTGAACTTCTACTCATTCTAACTCTACATCCATTTATAAAAGTGATGTTTGAATTTGTTTAATATAATAAATAAATAAATATGTTTGCGTGAACATATACTGAATGAGTATTCGACAATCATGAATCAATATGTGACTGATCATGTTTGATTTGTTTCCTAGATGACTTTTCAAAACATATTTGTTTTCTTCTTAAATGACCGTTAATTTGAACAATGGTTAGAAGAATAAATCTTAGGTACTGTTAGTTATTCGGTCCAATTCTGCCCTTGTTGCAATGCTGTTATGGCAGTTAAATATGGCATAGGGATGTAACTGGATAGTTAGTCTGTTTGAGGGGTAACACTAACCACTTGGTTTCCTATAGCAGCCAATCCAAGCCCAACCCACCGAACCTTTGCTAGGACTACGAGGGATCAAATCCCGATCATTCATGTTTGGTTGGGTTTGGACTGAATCAGGTGAAGTTTGGCCAGGTGGGGTCAGATTTCTGGTTTATAACAATCTGATCTTATTTTATTGGTTAGGGATATATTTGCACTTACCTAAGGCAAAATACTTTTTTTAAATCTTGCATGCGATTCTACTGAAGTGAATTCTACTACACAGTAAGTACAAGAGAGAAGTATCCTAATAAAAGAAGAGTTCCTTCAGTTAATAATGTATTAATGTAACATTTTTTTTTTCTTGATTTACAATCATAACCAACATTTCTAAGCAAACAATTTTCCTGGTATTCAGTACATCAATTATTGTCAGTTTTCTATGTAACCTTGAGATGTTCATGAATAGTTTAACACTTTTATGAATATTTACATACCTCATGCGTAAATTGATCATTGAACAGTTACTTGGCAAGGTGGGGAAGAGTGAGAACTTTTAAAAATTCTTGAGCATCTTTTATGATATGAATGTTGTCATTGGGGGTACTACCGTACTGCTATCTAATGCGTTCCATCAGGCCAACGTCCATGTCAGTTAATGATCCTCACCTCCCCTAGGAAGGCTATATTTAAATTACCAAAATATTATGCTGCTTTTAGACATCAGAATTTAGTCCAGTACTGTTGAAAACTGTCTTACCAGGAACCGCAAATTTTAGGTTTTCTTGATGTGCCGGACACTCAGGACACTTCAAGTATAAAGCTATGACAAGATCACAATTCTGTTGCAGTGTTTAGATATTTTGCATGCAGATATCAACACTGGATGTATTAGATAAACATCTAAGGTATTTTTTTTTTGAATTATGATCCAATTACTTTAGTTGATTATATGAAGTATGCAATATTTGCATGCACATGCATGGAATAAAGCCATGTCTCCATATCAGAACTTTAGAAGGTTCCTGTGGATACACTCCATGACACTTGGAGACTTGACGCCCCCGGTGTCCGGTTGTTGAAAGATTTGATAATAGTATGGAATTCTTGTTTGATATGGTGATATATTATAGTAACATTTTGTTGAAGAAGTGATTGGCTTGAGGTTTATCTTAACAGATCTTCGTCTAATCATAGGTTTCTGTTTTATCAATATTTTAATTTTCTGTGAATGTTTGGTTAACGGTCAAAAACTCTTTTGATTCAAGTTCAGCTTCTGGATTTGCAATGGTTTCTTGATGCAATTACAATTATATGCTGTCTCATTCCCAATGTAGACTACAAGCATATCGGTAGTGTTAAGCAGCATGCTCATCAATGAGAAATTCTGATTGAATTTTACAGAAAAGTCAGTGGCATTTGTAATCTTGTTGCATGTATCGTTAGACTGTCTTGTAACAAATTAATCTTGATTATTTTTTGAGATAAATTACTCTTACTTACACAGTCTGTTTTTTATATACATCCTGGATTTCTTGCTTCTTGATCGTGTCGTAACTTAGAATGGTCATATTTACTATACCAACTCATATACAGTGTCATTTGCAGGTGATATACAAACACCCAGGTTGTGCACTATTCAATTAATTGATTGAGACGAATAAAGTTTCGTCACCTTCCATTTGGCTTTCTCGAGTATCCTCTTCTCTTTAACTGGTACATGTTAGTTCTGAATAATTAAAAACAAGTATGCTTATGGAACCTGAAATGTATGCAAGATATCAACACTATATTAGATAAACATGTAAGGAATTTCTTTGAATTATGATCCAATTTCTTTAGTTGATTTATTTGGTTATGCAAATATTTGCATGCACATTCATAGAATATAGCCATGTCTCCATATCAGACTTTAGAAGGTTCCTGTGGAGATTCCATGACACCTGGAGACTTGATGGCCCCGTGTCCATGTGTTGAAAGATTTGATAAAATATGGAATTTTTTTTTTATATGCTGATATATTATAGTAAACATTTTGTCGAAGAAGTGATTGGCTTGAGGTTTATCTTAAAAGATCTTCGTCTAATCATAGGTTTCTGTTTTATCATATTTTAATTTTCCGTGAATGATTGGTTAACGAGTCAAAAAAAATTTTGGATTCAAGTTTAGCTTCTGGATTTGCATGGTTATCTTGACGCAATTACAATTGTATGCTGTCTCATTCCTCAAGTAGACTACAAGCATATCGTTAGTGTTAACAGCATGCTCATCAAATGGAAATTCTGATTGAATTTTACAGAAAAGTCAGTGACATTTGTAATCTTGTTGCATGTATCATTAGACTGTCTTGTAACAAATTACTCTTGATTATTTTTTGAGATAAATTACTCATGAGTTTTTTATATACATCCTGATTTCTTGCTTCTTGATTGTGTCGTAACTTCGAATGGTCATATTTACTATACCAACTCATACACTGTCATTTGCAGTGATATACAAACACCTTGCACTATTCAAATTAAATTGATTGAGACGAATAAAGTTTCTTCACCTTCCATTTGGCTTTCTCGAGTATCCTCTACTCTTTAACTGGTACATGTTAGTTCTGAATAATTAGAACAAGTATTCTCATGGAACCTGAAAATGTAGTTTTGCTCCAAAATTGGGGTTCTGATCTCACTGATGAGGAGAAACCCTTGCACGATATCATGGATGGCAATGTTGAGATAAACAAATTGTCAATATTCTCTTTCCCGCTGGACAAAATTCTGCAGAGCATGGATTCGGCTTCAAACTACTATATCAATAGTCTAGTACTTATTTTCTGCAGAGGAAAATTTTCGCATTTTCTCTCTTTTCTGTTATAAGAAGGATAACATGCTAATTGCTCTTGGATAATCTCTACTACAGTTGAGATCTTTTTGAATTGAAGTGTCCATTGCTTTTGGATTCCACTTCATACTAGCATTTATTTCTTTCCTGAGCTGATGTTACAGGAGAGTGAGCATCCGTTGAGCTGTCTTTTTCCAAGAATTGAGCAGTTTGGTGCTTGACAGTTTTCTGCCCTTCTGTAGTTGAATATGCTATATTTCCTATGTTGTATTTTTTTTTTTTTTTTTGCATTTTCTCATTATATATATTATATTATCTCAATAGAATAATTTGTGATTGTTTTATGCTGTTGCTTTGCTTGCTTTCTTTACAAAACTTCATTGAACTTAGAATGGGTGTTCTGGTGGAGAATTGATGTGGGTGCTCATTTAATAGGTCTCAGAAGCATCCGTCAGCAGAAACCGGAGTACGATTATCATTCCAGCAGGAAGCTCTGGTGAAGAGGGATGGGCATCATTCAGGAACATTTTGCTGGAGATCAATGATGAAGCCTCAAGGCTCTTCATTGTGCCCAATCAGGTTCTTGTACTGAATCTGAAATTTACTAAACTTTTTGTTCATACTTTTAAGTGTCTCGTGCTGTTTTTTTGACACTCGTCTCATTTCATCCAATCATAAAACAGCAACATATGGAGCCTTCTGAGGGCATGCAGGACTTTCAGATGATGTAGGAGCTGGATTTATATCAGGCCATAGTGCCCAACCTGTCTCTGGATCAGATCTCAGTGTAGTAGATAGGATGGTTGAACTCCCCCCACATAGGAAATTGCAAACTTGGGCTTGTCAAAGTTATCAGAGCGGATCAGAAGAGGTTTTTCTTTGATTTGGGAAGCAACAACAGGGTCACTTCCTTAGGATATCAGAGGTAACGTGGATGACCTTTCTTTGTTTTAAATGAAATGTGAATTATGGAAGAAAAAGGCTCTCTTACCGCATTGCAAATTCTTGCCAATTCTCCACGCAGGTGGCTGGAGCTGATCGCTCATCAATTATCCTACCGCTATCTGGGTTGAAGCAGTTCCACGAAATGATTGGCCACTTTGTGGAGATAACCAAAGACAGCTCGAAGGGATGACAGGCGCAAATGTGAGGACAGTCGAGCCCTTACAGAGATGATCTGGTCAGTTCGGAAGGAAATATGGATCGTGGTGGTGCTGTTTGCTTTGCTTAGCTCTTTATTTTTGCATTGACCTGTTAACTGTAGGAGTGCTTTTTGTCTAGTGGGTTTGCGTTTTTCGTTTGCCCTTATTTTCCTTGCTTGTCAAAGCATCATTAGTAATTGTAGAAATAATCTCTGATTCTCTTTAGATACGAGAGAATTCTGAGAGTTGTTTTGGGCGAGGTTTTGTTTGGGACTTTGTGAAATAAGGGATTTGTTCATTATATCGTGTAATTTGTTCATTATCTGTAGCATACTTTGTTCGCAAACAGGTTGAATAATTTATTATTAACGCAGAAATAGTTCTTGAAAGGGAATCCTGCTTTAGCACATGGAATTACTAATATTTAACAGCTATGCTTACATTTTGTCTGGTTGATTCAATGTAATGCCAATCATGTATGGATGTGAGACTGAGAAATGTTGGGGCACATGCAAGAACTTCTGTGTTTTTTTTTGGTTCCTTGTTCAGTGGATCTGTTTTGGTTTTTGTGTGGTAGTATTAGGAACAGGGCTTGTCATTGTTTTCATCCAAGAACTTCTGTGTTTTTTTTTTTTGGGGACAATACTCTCCTTTTTGTTTTATTTCTCTTAAGATGTGTTTTTGACATGTTTTTGATGCATTTAACTTTATTTAAAGAGAGAGAAACAGAAACAAACCCCCAACATTTTTGATTTTCACCATTGAGTCAGACCCCAGTGACTGATCTATTGTATTTGGTTGAAAAGAAATGGCAATAATATATATATGTTTTTTAACCAGATCCTGCACTAGGTACTAAATTTTGCCGTTCCATTTTATTTTTTGTTGGCGGCGGCAGATAAGAACCATGGTTGGAAGACGGACTTGAGTACTTGTTTGATTTGGCAACAGTTAAGTCGGAGGATGTAGGCGCAAGATACAACCGGGAGATGATTGAGTGAAATGTGATTCTCATAATCTCAGGCAGGGCTTGTGAGTTGGGAAAAAAAAAAAACCGTGAAAGCCACGAAATTGATGAAAAGGCATGGTCCTTTTGAGAGGTGCAATCGCTGTCTTCAAAAAAAAAAAAAAAAAAAAAATGTGGGTTCTAATATTTTCTTAGTCGACTTTGAAGAAATACTAATTCTCTAGTGAAACTGTGAGGGACCACCCCTCTCTCTCTAAGAATCAAAATAGAGTAGAGCAGACAAACTCTGTGACCAGTCATGTGTCTCACTGCTTTTATCCCTTGAATTTTTCCACCAAGCTCTCAGGATTCCAGGTACTTGGGACAATCAAAACATTAAAAAAAAAAAATCCCAAAACAAATTGAACAGTATTTTCACAAGGGCTTTCATTTCTTCTCCTCTCACAATCAACCCTCACCCCCCCCCCCCCCCCCCCCCCCCCCACCCCACCCAAACCCACCCACCCACCACAAAAAAATAAAAAAAATA
Organism: Agave tequilana; assembly: GCA_038442645.1. Lineage (NCBI taxonomy): Eukaryota > Viridiplantae > Streptophyta > Magnoliopsida > Asparagales > Asparagaceae > Agave > Agave tequilana. The sequence goes on from JAVJIF010001080.1 coordinate 13,981, forward strand.
AAAAAAAGATAAAAAGAAAAAAAAATCCCCCTTCCATCCACTCTCTTCATCAACATCTTCATCAAAAGAGAACCCTATTCCCATTTCAATCTCTTCTCAAAACCCCAAACTCACCACCAAACAAAGACTTTCCCTTCCCATCTCCAACCCTTTCTCTATTTCTCAATCTGCAGAGCCCTTGAAAAACCCTTTCACATCCCCCATCACCTCTGACAATGATCACAAAATCAAACCTGAATCAGGGATTCAAAAGCCCAGTAAAAAGAGCATCTGGGCCCCTCTGAGCCTCATCATCAGCATCGCGGTCAGCCCGATCAGATCTGGGAATATATGAGGAGCAAAAGTACAAAACAAATGGAAAGTTGCAATAAGTAAAGAACAAAATTTATCGAGGTCAGGCGACATGCTTACGTCCTCCTAAGCCACGCCGATTCACTATATTTGAGAAGAAGTTTACAATATTTTTTCTATATGAAAATATGACGGGCACACAGAAATCTCTAATCCTAAGAAAAATATATAGCGTTGTATTTATAGGGCATTGCTGCAATGACGGAAATACCCCTCTCTGCCCCCACCACCCCCCTGTTCTGAAGGTTATCTATGAAATCAACTAGAGGGGGGTGAATAGGTGACTAGCTAATCTAATGATGAATTAATGCCGAATTAAAACTGTTTATGTAAACTAAAAACTATTAAGCTAAACACACTAAGTATAACACAAGAGTGTAGCCGAATTCCCGGTGAAGAGCTCTAGACTATCTCCTCAAGATTCCTCTGAATAAGAGTTGAGGTGCCGCTATGGCTCTCTTAGTTGAATACAAGCGTGAGCAAACAATCCCCAAGCATATAATATAAGCACAAGTAATCAAGCAAGTAATGAATATGAACAATAAGAGCATGCAAGATATAAACACAAGTGAGAGACAGAGAGAGCAATCGCAAACACGGGAGATTTGTTTCGAGATTCGAGCCACTGCTCTACGTCCTGACCTTCAACACTATGAAGGATTTCCACTAGAATCGATCCTACCAGTTCACTCGGTGTCGCAACACCTACGGGCCTGTTTGGTTAAAGGTGGAAGTGAGAAACTGAGGAATTGAGGAAGTAGTAATAATTCTCTTTGGAATTTGGGAATTGGTTAGTAAGTTTTCCGGTGTTTGGAGGTTATTGGGAAGCATGGTTCGAAAAATGTTTTGTCTTTTCCGGTGTTTGAATGGTAATGTGAAAGTGGAAGTGAAAAAGTTGACTACAAAATTGACCGTAAAATAATATTAAAATAAAAATTAATTAAGAAAAATAAAAAATAGACTGTAATTAGAATGCAAGTGAGATTTACATGGTCAAAAAATTAATTGTTTTGTGTTACAATTTATTACAAATGAGATTTATATGACCACAAAATTAACTGTAGCACTCTGGAAGTGAGGAAATGGTTGTGTAAAAGGAAAAAATAAAAGGAAAAGAGGTTTTCTTATTTTCCTTTTCCGGTGTTTGGGTAGATAGGGAAGTGAGCATTTATACTTCCCTATTTCCTTACTTCCGCCCACTTCCTTGCAACCAAACAGCCCCTACAAGGAGTTCACATTAGAACTCTTTAGACTCACTAGTCCCTCTCTTGTTCCCGCAAGAACTACACACGCAAGCACACTAGCTTGTCGAGGCCGCACCTCTACACCGAGCTCCCACAAGAACTCGAAACAAAACGAACCCTCAAGTTCGCCTTCTCAAATTCAAAGATGAAACACTTTGGTGATCTCAACACTTTGATCACCTAAAAATACTCTCACAGTAAGATCCCTATAGGATTGATATAGTAATGGATAGCTCAAGTGTGTGTGAGAAAACTAGGATTTATTTAGTGGTGAAAGACTCAAGAAATCTCTTTTGAACACTCTCTTGATAAACTCTCCTTTTGATATGGAAGTTTTAGCTCTAAAACAAGTGGAGATAAACACTTAGTAAGGTAGGAAAAACTAGTTTGAAAACTCTCCAAAAATCTTGTCTAAAATAGCCCAAAACAGCTCCAATATGTAGGCCTAAAAAATATTGTCGTTTGAGCCAACTCAGCAGGATTCCTTGCCGTTGGTCGACCGGCCGGTCGACCGCCAACGGTCGGATTTCCGTCCGTTGTGCCATCGGTCGACCGCCCGATCGACCGAGGCCTAGATACAGAGAGCAGAAGCTCTCTGTCGACCAGATCTAGAGTATAAAATTTCATAATTTTAGGTCTTCCTAATTCCTAAGATAATCTTAATTTTCTTAAAAATAAATCAAAACTATTTATCTTGTTTCAAAAAGTTTTATAAAAAGAAAAGAAAGAGTTTATATACAAAAGAAAATTTTAAAAGTTCCTAAAAGGAAGTGTAAAAGAAATAAAATGTAAAACTAACCTACGTTAGTAAACCCTTCCCCATACTTATCTCATGCATTGTCCTCAATGCATCGTTGAATGTGTATATACATGAAATAAATGGAGAGGGAAGAAAATTACCTCATGGTGGTGGCTCTGGTGGTGTCTGACTGGGCCAGCGTTGCTACCTAATCAAGATATCCTGGATCTTGCAGAAACCTACCAATGACCTGTCTAATATGACCCAGTAAAATGTTGGAGAACTGTATGATCTTATTGAAAAAATTACCCCATCCAATTTTCAATTTTCAAAAATAATTACTGAGTCATTTTCTTCAACATCTTTGTCAACAATAAAGTGTGATTTTGGGAGATGATTGATTTGGACTCAAATGGAACAGGAACAAAAACCGATACAGACTCGGGAATTTGACTCAGATCAAGTCGAGATTCAAAAGGGGGAGTCAAAATTGGTTCAAAAATGGGGTTCAAACCAAAGAATTGATGTTCACACACTTTTCCCATTAATGAAGTGTGATCATAAGATATTGGTGATTCAATTTCACGGTGTACTGGTACAGGATTCAATGTTGACTCCGGAATAGAGAAAAAATCTGGTTAAAAATACCAGAGTCATTATTCAATCAAAAAGTAAAATGGAATTACCAACTTGAGGTTCAAGATCACTTTCAAGCTCAAGTTCAATTTCGAAAAAAGGATAACTTGTCAAAATGTCAAGGTGGTTTTTAAAATTTGGGTAAGTTCAAATGGATGTAATGAAATTGAATCTTGATTTTCGTCCACGGAAGGAATGTGAATGGGTGAAATGATCGATTCAAGTTCAGGAAGTATGGGAATCAAAACTGGCTCAAGAACGTCACTTAGTTTGGGTAACACTACAGGAGTCGATATTGATTCAAGGACTGGACTCGAATCGCTAAATTGAAGCTTAGGTTCACATTCATCTTCAAGTACAATTTCAAGAATTGGCTAGCATGTCAAACCATCAAGAATGTGATATTGGTCAAGTTCAGTTTGGTATGATGAAATTGAAGCTGGATTTCCAAAATGACATGATTCTTGGTCCAATCAGTAGAGTTAGAGATATAAGGATCGGTCAAAGGTTGACAAGAAAGACTTTCCTCGCTCTCATTGATCTATTCACTCATTAGTGAGTTTAACCTATTAATAGGCCGTGTAACAGAATTTTAAGTCTGAATCATATCTTTCATACTTTTTGCAATTGGTTCTTCTTGAAAAGATGAGTATGGAAGTTGATTTTGAAAATTGTGGTAAAATTGTGAGTCCATCAGATTTTACGAGTGCTCCTCAGACTCACGCAAGAGTTCCATACTCAAGTCCAGTATTGATGGTTGTTCATTTTGAATCGGTGAGACTGAAAAGATGAGTAGGACTCTTGAAAATTTTGTTGAGATGATGAGTCCAACATATTTGGAAATCGTTGCACTGTTTCACAAAAGGCTTCCAAACGCTTTTCTAGCTTATATTCTTCTTCAATTGAATGTTCTAGAAAAGGAGTATATGAAGTTTAATTTGGGAAGGATTGGGAATTGAGCAAATTTTGAATTTGTTGTTGGGACTCAAGCATGGCTTCCATACTCGTTTCCAAATTGGATTTTTCCTCGGTTGGTGGAACAGGAAAAGGAGGATATGAAGCAGAATGGTGAAATGAATATTGTGAAAATTGTGGACAAAATTTGACTCGGGGGAGGTGAATCTCCATTGACTCTGTGAAGAGTTAAAATTATTTTGAAAATTATGGTCATAAGATTAGGGATATGGGTCATATTGAGTCGGATAATCTCAACTCGGCATATATTGTTGGGTCATGTTGTACATAGCCGGGTCAGAGTTATCCGAGTCAAACGAGGTCGGGGTGAAAAATGGATTCATATTTTGATTGAAAAAATTACTGTTGTTAAAATTCATTTCACAATTTACAAAAAAGAAACAAACAAACAAAGAAAAGAAAACGAAAACAAGCCTATGCTAGGTTGACTTAGACCTAGACGACTCCTAACTGGTTAGACTGTCCAGGGGGTATATTGTCAGAATCTGACCACGAGTTAATTAGCCAGGTAGGGGCAAAATCAGTGAGAGGTATCCGTACCGGAGCAACGGGCCTGATTATGCCAAACCACTGTTTTTCGAGGTTTCGCCTCTCAATCCCCAACCTTAGATACCGATTTGACAAGAGTCAACTTCTAACAACTTCCCCCTTAGGTCAATCTCTTAAATGAGTCCGAGATGTCCTAGGGGCCAACGTCTAGCAATTTTTATTAAGGCTTGGGTTGTGTGAGTGGGGAGGTGATTTTTGGGCTAAGAGAGGGTAATGACTATTCCACCTTATGTTGTATTGGGTTTTGCCGTTAAGTTCAGTTCGTGCAAGTGTGCAACATAAATAAGAATGAACACACAAAGAGAGTAAATCACCCACGTATTTGTCCTAACTATATGCTATATAATATGTACACCTCCGTCAAGATCACAACACAAGAAAAAAATACAGTATGTTAGAATTGAAATTGACACGTACCTAGATGCAAATGTCTAAACCGTTTTAAAACATCTGATTTACGTATTTTAGTTCTTAATTATTACAATGCACAAGCAATATAAAAAAAAACTAGTAGCAGAATATAAGAATATACAAGAATTTACCTAACCATACAAAAGCAAGTGTGGACTTCTGCAATGCTAAAACTTTAACCTGCACACCAAAAATAAAGAAGAAAAGTTAACAAAAACGTGAACTCAAACCGTTCCCATCCCGGCAACGACGCCAAAATTTGATCCGGGGAAAACCGCGTACAAAAAATGTATGTTTTGAAATCAATATTTAAAGTGTGTATGCTTTGGCTTCCTCGATACTTCTATTATAGCATAGAGGCTAAACGGGTTGACTCCACAAGGACAGGAGGCGATAGAAGCTTATACGGTATGTTCACGTGTATGTTAACGGTTCTTCAATGTTTGAAAGAATGAAAAGAAAAAAAAATAAGAATGAAAAGAGAAGTACAGTGAAACACAAAGAAGTGGGAAACATAGAAAATAATATAGTTGTGGTTTTTGATAATATTTTAAAGCAAAGTGAAAAAGAAAGAAAATCCATGGCTACAAACTACTAATAGCTCCACTAACCATGCTAACCTCTCAGTGATAGTTGTCTCACATATATCCTTGGCCATAACTAGTCCTTGACTCAAGAGCATTTCAAAGCATGACCCATACGATAACTTCACATCCAAACTCAACAAAACAAGTTCAAACTACACTTAAACCATCAAAACTAAATAAGAGTAAGCATGGAGTAAAGTAATGCTAGCTTGTTAGAGAGTTAGAATGTTAGAGTGTTAGATCGATCATCATGAGCCATCAATGGCTCTTGCAAGAGCAAGGCCAAGTAGAGGCTATTAGATTCATGTGGATTATCAAGTAAGTTAGTAAGTTAGTGGTTAGTAGTTAGTTGCCACGAGAGAAAATTAGCTAAACATGTAAAAGGAGTTAGATAGAAAACAAGAGAGGTAAAGAGAGAATCTTTCATAACTTGTCACCTTCTATTACAAGCACTCTTGCTTTCCACTCATGTATCACTCTCTCTCCTATTACAAGATCTAAAAGAAATGAAAAAGACAAAGAGGAAGAAGAAGAAGAACTAAACTAAACTGCCCTAAACTACAACATGGAAAGAAAACTGCACTACTCTTTGTATATCTCCTTGAAGAAGAGCCCCAGGGGGTATTTATAGGCCCCAGGGGGTATTTAGCCACATTTTCAGGCTGTACTAGAGCGGCGCGCGCAATGCCGCCTGCTGCGTGCCGCTCGCGTGTCCCTCTGTCGGCTGCATTTCCCAGTTTCTGATTTTGGGCCCCTGATTTTGACGAAACAGCTCTCCAAAGTCAATGGCTATATTATAGGCTTTTAATTACCCATTAAATGGTGATTTAAGGTCTTCTTCATTGCACACCATAAATCTAGAAACATATAAGAGAGATATTATTAGCAGAATTTAATACAAATAAATGTGAAATGTGGTATGAAATATGCAGTTTTAAAGACTAATCAGCCGCTTCCATCGATGCACCGCAAGTCACCCCATTATGTAAGTCCCTTCACCCTCCATTTCTGTCTCTGTTTATATCTCTCTTGCATGTGAAATTATTTGAGTGTATGAATTAAGTGTGCGGTATAATTTTAAATATGTGTACATGTGTGCGTTTGGTGTATGCATGAGAATTAATTAGCATGTATGTATGTATGTCTAATAATATATGGGTATGTATATATATGATCGGGGGAAAATCGCGCACAAAAAGTGTATATTTTGAAATCAATAGTTAAAATGTGTGTGCTTTGGCTTCCTCGATACTACCGTTATAGCATGGAGGTTAAAACGAGTCGAATTCACAAGGACGGGAGGCGATAGAAGCTTACACTGTTTGTTCACGTGTATGTTAACGATTCTTCAATATTTGAAAGAATGAAAAGAAAAGAAAAGAAAATAAAGAATGAAAAGAGAAGTACGGAGAAACACAAAGAAGTGAAAACATAGAAGATAAAATGTTTGTGTTTTTAGAATATGTCTAAAACAAAGTGAAAAAAAGAAAAACCCATGGCTACAAGTTACTAACGACTCTACCAACATGCTAACCTCTTAGTGATAGTTGCCTCACATGTATTCTTGATAATCACTAGTCCTTGGTTCAAGAGCGTTTCAAAGAATGACCCACATGTAACTCATTATATCCCAACTCAACAAAACAAGTGCAAGCTACACTTAAACCATCAAAACTAAAAGTAAGTATGGAGTAAAGTAATGTTAGCTTGTTAGAGAGTTAGGAAGTTAGAGTATTAGATCCATCATCATGAGCCATCAATGGCTTTTGTAAGAGTAAGGCCAAGTAGAGGCTATTAGATTCATATAGATTATCAAATAAAAAGTTAGCAAGTTAGTGGTTAGTTGCCATGAGAGAAAAGATTTGCTGAACATGTAAGAGGAGTTAGAGAGATGAAAATAAAGAGAGGTAAAGAGAGAACCTTTCATAGATTGTCACCTTCTATTATAAGAACTCTTGCTTTCCAACCATATACCACTCTCTCTCCTATTACAAAATCTATAAGAAATGAAAAATACAAAGAAAGAAGAAGAACTAACCTAAACTAAACTATCCTAAACTACAAAATGGAAAGAGACTACCCTAACTCTCTGTATATCTCTCTGAAAAAAAACCCCAGGGGTAGTTATAGGCACCAGGGGAAAGGGGGCCAGGGGGACAACCCCTGGCCCAAAGTACGGGCACGGCCGCGCCCGTACGGCCGGAAAACGCAGCGCTCTTCTAGAGCCGCGCGCGGCACCTGCTGTCGTGCGCTGTCGCGTCTGTCCCCTGTCAACTGCATGTCCCGGTTTCTAGTTTTGGGCCCTGGTTTTGACGAATCAACTATCCAAAGTCAATGGCTATATTATAGGCCTTTAATCACACATTAAATGATGATTTAGGGTCTTCTTCTTCATTGCACACCATGGACCTAGAAACATGCAAGAGAGGTGTTATTAGCAAAATTTAGTATGAAATAAATGTGAAGATGTGGTGTAAAATATGCAATTTTAGAGACTAATCAACCCTCACACTTGTCTTTTGCTCGTCCTGAGCAAATCAAAAAATTAAGAAAATTATTACATCACTTTCGCAGGTGACGCGATTGCTGTAATACCCCGTTCCTGGAATACGTACTTAGTTGCGTATTCGGATTTTCGATCGTATTTTTTCGATTTGTTTCCTGTATTTAATCTGTATTATGAATTCCTTATATGGTTATTTTATCTTGGATTTGGATTCGTGGATTCGGAGTCAGCCCTAGTCTGAACCGAAGGCCCGATCCTAGAGTATTACTCGATTTAGACATTCTGATAATTAGAATTGACCGATTTTAGTTTTAAATATCATTTCCCAATATTATATATTTTCTATGATTTTCTAGATTTTTCTGGAATTAAAATGAAAGTCTTCAAAACCGGTGTCGGCCAGTGCCGCTGACCGATTCCTAGATTTTTAATTCTTAAACGGTTTGGAATTTCATGATGATCCTTTAGGCTTTATTCCTTAGAATCATATTTTCTACCTACATTCTTTTTCTGAGGATTTTATGATTTTATGAAAATTCCATCGGAGTCGGTAGATAACTGGTTCCGGGATTTTTAGTTTTAAAACTATAAAGTATTTCTTCAACGGATTTCACCATTGGTCTTTATATATTATTATCGATTTTTGGTAATTATTTCGGGTCGTTCCGAGATACTTGAATTTCGGACGATTCCGGTATTTTCCCGAAAGATTTCAGCATCCACGACTCAGTTCCGGGAATCCGCCACTTCCATTATTTCCACCTTTACTTCCAAGGGGATATCTTTCCTTATTCCAATTTATTTTCCTTTTTCCTTTTCCTTTATTTCTTTCCTTCCTCCACTAACCAAAGCCTTTTCCAATTTTCCAATAATTCCAATTTTCCACATAATCCCACTCACTTTCACCTAATCCTTTTTAAATCCCACTCATTCTCTCTCTCCCCCATGGCCGGCCAAGTGGCCAAGAGAAGGACACTCACCTCACCTCCCCACTTTACAAAAACCCCCCTCTCTTCTATCATATTTGCACCTCCTTCACAAAAGTCAAAACATATAAATACTTTTCCTCTCTTTTCTTTATTCATTCTCACTTCAACTTTCTCTTCTTCTCTTCTCTTCTCTTCTCTTCTCTTCACCAAAGCCCTAGCCTTCACCATCTCCAATTTCTCTTCATCTCCACCACCTCAACAACTACTCCAACACTTTAGCTTCACCTCCTTCCTCCCTCATCACCATGGAAGCAACCACAAGGGCATCAACAACACCAAAGGATCATCACCATCTTCTTCATCATCAACTTCAATCACCACCACCATCACTCCCTCACCTCATGGAGACCAATCACTCTCTTTGGTGAGTGATCTTACTCATTTAGACTTAGTCTATTCTTAGTATACATGTGTATTCATATCATGTTCAATTATGACTTCAATCCATGTTTATTTAGCCATCAAACCCAAACCCTAGGAAATCTGTTCTGTTTACTGTTTCCAGACGATTAGTCGACTAGACCTATAGATTAGTCGACTAGAAACCCTTAGCTGAAACTTAACCTTTTCTGGAAACACAGTATTAGTCGACTTACCTTAGTTCCTAGTCGACTAGAGGCCCTTAGTCGACTATACCCTTGACCCTAGTCGACTAACCCTTCCTGGACCAGAAACCTTAACTCTCTGGAACCCAGTATTAGTCGACTATACCAGACTGTTAGTTGACTAACCCCTTTATTAGTCGACTACTCATCCTACCCTAGTCGACTAATTCTGTCTGTTTGTTACAGTTATTTACCTTCTCAAACTTGGATCTTATACTTGGTTTATATGTTGTATATTATACTTCTTGACTTGTATCTTGACTAACATCATCTTCACTTCTCTCTTTCTCTCTCCTCTTCACTCTACATATATATATCATAGTTTATGGCGTGCCCCGGATTTCGTGGATTTCGGATCTTTCGGCGCTTTGAGGTTTAGGCGAGTATTCTCACTCGCTACTTTTTTGTATGCGAGTAGTCTCGCCTCTATTTGAGTTTCCCGTTTCATCGGTCGATAAGTATTTCGCTTCTTATTTCCATATTCATGTATTGCACTACAATTGCTTATATTATGGTAGCTTCATCTTGTACTTGTACCATGCTTATGATATGCTTGTTTCTTCATCATATACCATGCGTGGCCGACCCTTCGTGGTCGTTGGGCTTTGAGTCACTTCCATGTTACTACTTGTCATTGCTTCAGACTTGTTAGTTGCATGCTTCCTTTTAACACATGTATATTACCTGACCATCTAGTATGTTATCACCTGACTACCCGACATGCCACTATCTGGCAAGACCATCTTGTTATGTCACGACTGACCCAGACTTATTATCAATCCATTGTTATGCATGTTAATTGATATACATCACCATTTATCATGCTATCTCTTAACACCAAGCATGATACACCGATTCTTATAATTATCACGATAATGGGAGTGTAGTACCTGATTACAGTTATGTATTACCGTTATGATTACAGTTATGATCCTACTCATTCCCATAATCTGATAATCATATTAATAAGCTATAAAAAGGACAACTTGTATGGGTATGGGAGGAAGTGATGGATGCCGGAATGATACCTTGCTTATAGTGACGGAATTAAAGTATATATATATATATACACATATATATATATGCAATGGTGGAAGTGTTTTGATATTACTGATTATACCTACCGGTTCCAGGGGTATGGAACTACTATAAGAAAGACTATCAGTTCTCCATCGGCTTCCGTTAACACCCTTGGCTTGCTTATATATGGATGTATGTGGGTTGGCCGTACACCAGGTCACATACCTAGATATATGGGTCAGACAAGTAATAATAATAATAGTCACCTGTCATGATTCCTGTTAAAGTACCTGTTATAATTCCTGTTGCACTTGCTGTGCATGTCATGATTCCCGTTTTGTATTCCTGTTTGACCTTCATATGATTTGCAACTTTGATTCTATACGCTTGGATATTCTGTGGCATGAGATAAAGGTATATAGATGAGGGTTTCCTTGTTTGGATTATTCCTTCGATGTATTAGTCTCATGGGACCGTAACCTAAGCGTATACAATCACCTTGCATGAAATCAGTTTTAACCTTGGATTTCCGGTTTTCTGATGATTGTATTATGACCGTCCATATATGTATTTCATTTGTGTTCTAACCCTCCTGTCTTCTGAGTTTGACACTTGTGTTCCTCCTGGCTCGCCACCTGGCTTTGTATCATACTCGCCTGGGGAGTTTCACTGACTCCCCTGGATTCTCATGTCCAGGTCATGGAGCTTGGAGCGTGGCTTCTCCCTGTGGCTGCTCAGAGTAGCGCAGCGGTAGCGTGGATCCCCAGCCGACCTTCAGAGCCACATCCTTCCAGGCCCCCTGTATGCCTCTCGAGTTTCCTCTCTAGCAAACTCGTGAGTGCTCTTTTATACTCTTCACTTGTACAGTTCCTTGCATACTTGTATGTGAGCTCCCTTTTATACATTATATATTGTATATCTTTTGTATTCCCGCATTTGCGCATACTAGTGATATGACATTCATGTAATATTGTGATCACTTCTGATGATAACTGTGTAATTGTACTATATGTGTTGGAATGTATAATGCACCATTTGCTTCCGTACTCTGATTCTTGTCTGTACTGATGCTTAGCGTATATACGGGAGGGTAGTTCTGACCTACGTATATACGTTGCAGTGACGTCCCCGTATCGCCGGGATCGGGGCGTTACAGGTTGGTATCAGAGCTTAGGCTCTAACCTCCTCAGTACGTCCAGAAGGCAAATCAATGGTAAAGAGATTTGCAACTGGAATACATGAGTCTTGGTTATACATTCCAACTGCAAGTGCGGAGTTATCTATTTCTTGACTATCTTTCCTTTGATTCCTAAATCCTTCCTATCCTTTTCCCTGTTTTGGTTTTATGAAGCCTTATACTATTTTAAGATATGACTAGACTAGAAAGGTAGTGGCTGGTTCTGCATGAAGCTATTATGTGATCTCTTCGGTAAATTCTATGAAGCTTGGTATTCTCCAGATCGATCTTGATCTGGCTATCTTTCAGAGGACAGCAGTCGGATTCTTAATTATCGGTCTTCTTTATTATGCTCAGGATTTTCGGGGTTTTCTTCATTACACAGCCACGACATCATCAGTATTCATTTATTTCACAGCCACGACATCATCAGTATTATTCAGCATTATTCTAAAGATTTATTACACAGCCACGACATCATCAGCCGGAAGTGCGGAGTATGATTATTGTTCAGTAGACTTGAGAGCCCTACCTCTAGTGCTTCATATCTTAATTAGTATAAATTCCACCGCTGTCCCCTTGTATTCAATTTACCCCTTAACGAAATTGCGAGGACGCAATTTTTTGTAAGGTGGGTGGATTGTAATACCCCGTTCCTGGAATACGTACTTAGTTGCGTATTCAGATTTTCGATCGTATTTTTTCGATTTGTTTCCTGTATTTAATCTGTATTATGAATTCCTTATATGGTTGTTTTATCTTGGATTTGGATTCGTGGATTCGGAGTCAGCCCTAGTCTGAACCGAAGGCCCGATCCTAGAGTATTACTCGATTTAGACATTCTGATAATTAGAATTGACCGATTTTAGTTTTAAATATCATTTCCCAATATTATATATTTTCTATGATTTTCTAGATTTTTCTGGAATTAAAATGAAAGTCTTCAAAACCGGTGTCGGCCAGTGCCGCTGACCGATTCCTGGATTTTTAATTCTTAAACGGTTTGAAATTTCATGATGATCCTTTAGGCTTTATTCCTTAGAATCATATTTTCTACCTACATTCTTTTTCTGAGGATTTTATGATTTTATGAAAATTCCATCGGAGTCGGTAGATAACTGGTTCCGGGATTTTTAGTTTTAAAACTATAAGTATTTCTTCAAACGGATTTCACCATTGGTCTTTATATATTATTATCGATTTTTGGTAATTATTTCGGGTCGTTCCGAGATACTTGAATTTCGGACGATTCCGGTATTTTCCCGAAAGATTTCAGCATCCACGACTCAGTTCCGGGAATCCGCCACTTCCATTATTTCCACCTTTACTTCCAAGGGGATATCTTTCCTTATTCCAATTTATTTTCCTTTTTCCTTTTCCTTTATTTCTTTCCTTCCTCCACTAACCAAAGCCTTTTCCAATTTTCCAATAATTCCAATTTTCCACATAATCCCACTCACTTTCACCTAATCCTTTTTAAATCCCACTCATTCTCTCTCTCCCCCATGGCCGGCCAAGTGGCCAAGAGAAGGACACTCACCTCACCTCCCCACTTTACAAAAATCCCCCTCTCTTCTATCATATTTGCACCTCCTTCACAAAAGTCAAAACATATAAATACTTTTCCTCTCTTTTCTTTATTCATTCTCACTTCAACTTTCTCTTTCTTCTCTTCTCTTCTCTTCTCTTCTCTTCACCAAAGCCCTAGCCTTCACCATCTCCAATTCCTCTTCATCTCCACCACCTCAACAACTACTCCAACACTTTAGCTTCACCTCCTTCCTCCCTCATCACCATGGAAGCAACCACAAGGGCATCAACAACACCAAAGGATCATCACCATCTTCTTCATCATCAACTTCAATCACCACCACCATCACTCCCTCACCTCATGGAGACCAATCACTCTCTTTGGTGAGTGATCTTACTCATTTAGACTTAGTCTATTCTTAGTATACATGTGTATTCATATCATGTTCAATTATGACTTCAATCCATGTTTATTTAGCCATCAAACCCAAACCCTAGGAAATCTGTTCTGTTTACTGTTTCCAGACGATTAGTCGACTAGACCTATAGATTAGTCGACTAGAAACCCTTAGCTGAAACTTAACCTTTTCTGGAAACACAGTATTAGTCGACTTACCTTAGTTCCTAGTCGACTAGAGGCCCTTAGTCGACTATACCCTTGACCCTAGTCGACTAACCCTTCCTGGACCAGAAACCTTAACTCTCTGGAACCCAGTATTAGTCGACTATACCAGACTGTTAGTCGACTAACCCCTTTATTAGTCGACTACTCATCCTACCCTAGTCGACTAATTCTGTCTGTTTGTTACAGTTATTTACCTTCTCAAACTTGGATCTTATACTTGGTTTATATGTTGTATATTATACTTCTTGACTTGTATCTTGACTAACATCATCTTCACTTCTCTCTTTCTCTCTCCTCTTCACTCTACATATATATCATAGTTTATGGCGTGCCCCGGATTTCGTGGATTTCGGATCTTTCGGCGCTTTGAGGTTTAGGCGAGTATTCTCACTCGCTACTTTTTTGTATGCGAGTAGTCTCGCCTCTATTTGAGTTTCCCGTTTCATCGGTCGATAAGTATTTCGCTTCTTATTTCCATATTCATGTATTGCACTACAATTGCTTATATTATGGTAGCTTCATCTTGTACTTGTACCATGCTTATGATATGCTTGTTTCTTCATCATATACCATGCGTGGCCGACCCTTCGTGGTCGTTGGGCTTTGAGTCACTTCCATGTTACTACTTGTCATTGCTTCAGACTTGTTAGTTGCATGCTTCCTTTTAACACATGTATATTACCTGACCATCTAGTATGTTATCACCTGACTACCCGACATGCCACTATCTGGCAAGACCATCTTGTTATGTCACGACTGACCCAGACTTATTATCAATCCATTGTTATGCATGTTAATTGATATACATCACCATTTATCATGCTATCTCTTAACACCAAGCATGATACACCGATTCTTATAATTATCACGATAATGGGAGTGTAGTACCTGATTACAGTTATGTATTACCGTTATGATTACAGTTATGATCCTACTCATTCCCATAATCTGATAATCATATTAATAAGCTATAAAAAGGACAACTTGTATGGGTATGGGAGGAAGTGATGGATGCCGGAATGATACCTTGCTTATAGTGACGGAATTAAAGTATATATATATATATATATACATATATATATATATGCAATGGTGGAAGTGTTTTGATATTACTGATTATACCTACCGGTTCCAGGGTATGGAACTACTATAAGAAAGACTATCAGTTCTCCATCGGCTTCCGTTAACACCCTTGGCTTGCTTATATATGGATGTATGTGGGTTGGCCGTACACCAGGTCACATACCTAGATATATGGGTCAGACAAGTAATAATAATAATAGTCACCTGTCATGATTCCTGTTAAAGTACCTGTTATGATTCCTGTTGCACTTGCTGTGCATGTCATGATTCCCGTTTTGTATTCCTGTTTGACCTTCATATGATTTGCAACTCTGATTCTATACGCTTGGATATTCTGTGGCATGAGATAAAGGTATATAGATGAGGGTTTCCTTGTTTGGATTATTCCTTCGATGTATTAGTCTCATGGGACCGTAACCTAAGCGTATACAATCACCTTGCATGAAATCAGTTTTACCTTGGATTTCCGGTTTTCTGATGATTGTATTATGACCGTCCATATATGTATTTCATTTGTGTTCTAACCCTCCTGTCTTCTGAGTTTGACACTTGTGTTCCTCCTGGCTCGCCACCTGGCTTTGTATCATACTCGCCTGGGGAGTTTCACTGACTCCCCTGGATTCTCATGTCCAGGTCATGGAGCTTGGAGCGTGGCTTCTCCCTGTGGCTGCTCAGAGTAGCGCAGCGGTAGCGTGGATCCCCAGCCGACCTTCAGAGCCACATCCTTCCAGGCCCCCTGTATGCCTCTCGAGTTTCCTCTTAGCAAACTCGTGAGTGCTCTTTTATACTCTTCACTTGTACAGTTCCTTGCATACTTGTATGTGAGCTCCTTTTTATACAGTTCATATATTGTATATCTTTTGTATTCCCGCATTTGCGCATACTAGTGATATGACATTCATGTAATATTGTGATCACTTCTGATGATAACTGTGTAATTGTACTATATGTGTTGGAATGTATAATGCACCATTTGCTTCCGTACTCTGATTCTTGTCTGTACTGATGCTTAGCGTATATACGGGAGGGTAGTTCTGACCTACGTATATACGTTGCAGTGACGTCCCCGTATCGCCGGGATCGGGGCGTTACAATTGCACTGAGCATGTGCAACAAACCGTTAAACCTCTAGGTTTCCTCTAGAGGAGGAGTTTTGTCTCCTGAGGGTTTTCAGCGAATTACACCCACAAAATCTATCAAGAAAGAAATCAAATATTAGTATTTTGAAAATGCATTTTGAAATAGAGAAAAGTGTTGAAATATTTTTGCGAAAATATAAGTGATCCAAGGTCAGAGGTTAAGCAGAAATTATTCTTCCTTAAACTAAGTCGAAATGCAAAATCTTGTTATAAATTAAATGTAAGAATTTAAAATTGAATTGATTCTTTGATCTTTCATAAAACTCTTAGAACAATATGTACTTTGTGAACAATAAAGTTTTTTGGGATATCGACTCTAACTTTCATGCCAATTTATTTATGTTATTATATATATATTTTCTTTTTTTTCTTCCCTTAGTTTTCTTATGGTTTCTTATTTACCCGGGTAGTGAGCCTTTAGCCGGTGACTCCCAAACCAGACGATCTTAGGGTACCAGATGAGAAAATATCCCTCGAACTTAAGGACTCGAGTAAATAAGGCCACAAAACTAAAGGGGATTATTTTTATTTTTATCCACCATTTTAGGTGTGAATAATCATGCTTCCTGAGGCGTAACTACCCAACTTCAATAAGTGATTTTTATAATTATATATTTTTTAATATATTTTTTATGTCATTTTCAGTCTTTGTTTCAATCCCAAAAATTGTGTAAGTGTGAAGTGCATAAATCTAAGGCAAAAAATTCAAAATCAAATTATCTTTCTAACATTACTTCCTTATCCTAAAAATTAAATAAGATCTATTATTTTGACTTCGTTTAAAAATTCATAATTTTAGGTCTTCCTAATTCCTAAGATAATCTTAATTTTCTTTAAAATAAATCAAAGCTATTTCCTTTATGTCAAAAAGGTTTGTAAAAAGAAACGAAAAGAGTTTTTATGCAAAATAAAATTTTAAAAAGTTTCTAAAAAGAAGTGTAAAAGAAAGAAAATGTAAAACTAACTGTGTTAGTAAACCGTCCCCCACATTTATCTCATGCATTGTACTCAATGCATCGTGAATGTGTATATACATGAAACAAATGGAGAGGGAAGGATAATTACCTCATGGTGGTGGTTCCGGTGGTGGTCTGACTGGGCCAAGCATTACTACCTAATCAAAGATATTATAGATCTTGCAGAAACCCACCAATGACCTCTCTAATACGACCTAGTAAAAGAATGATTGAATGAATGATCTTATTGAAAAAAATATCCCCATCCAATTTTCAATTTTCAAAAATAATTACTGAGCAATTTTCTTTAACATTCTTGTCCAACAATGAAGTGTGATTTTGAAAGATGATTAATTTGGACTCAAATGGAACAGGAGTAAAAACCGATACCGACTCAGGAATTTGACTCAGATCAAGTCGAGAGTCAATAATGAGAGTCAAAATTGGTTCAAAAATAGGATCCAAACTAAAAAATTGATGTTCGCACACTGTCCCCATCAATGAAGTGTGATCATAAGATATTGGTGATTCTATTTCACGGTGTACTGGTACAGGATTCAATGTTGACTCCGAAATAGAGAAAAAATCTGGTAAAAATACCGGGTCATTATTGAATCAAAAAGTGAAATAGAATCACTCACATGAGGTTCAGGATTACATTAAGGTTCAGTTTCAATTTAAGGAAAGGGATAACTTGCCAGAATGTCCAGGCGACTTTCATAACTTGGAGTTTGGTCAAGTTCAAATGTGTGTCCTGAAATTGAATCTTGGTTTCCAAAATAACATGATTCTTGGGTACAATCGGTAGAGTTAGGGATATAAGGATTGGTCAACGGTTGAAAAGAAAGACTTTCCTCGCTCTCATTGATCAAATCGCTCATTATTGAGTCTAACCTACTGATAGGCAGGGTAGCAGAATTTTGAGTTTGAATCATGTCTTTCATACTTTTTGCAATTGGTTCTTCTTGAAAAGATGAGTATGAAAGTTGATTTTGAAAACTGTGGTGAAATTGTGAGTCCATCAGATTTTGCGAGTGCTGCTCAGACTCACGCAAGGGTTCCATACCTAAGTCCAGTATTGATGGTTGTTCATTTTGAATCGGTGAGACTGGAAAAGATAAGTAGGACTCTTGAAAATTTTATTGAGATGATGAGTCTAACATATTTTGAAATCGTTGCACTGTTTCACAAAAGACTTCCAAATGCTTTTCTAGCTCAGATTCTTCTTCAGTTAGATGTTTTAAAAAGGAGTATATGGAGTTTGATTTGGGAAGGATTGTGAATTTAGCAAATTGTGAATTTGTTGTTGGGACTCAAGCATGGCTTCCATACTCCTTTCCAAATTGGATTTTTCTTCGGTTGGTGGAACAGGAAAAGGAGAATATGAATTAAAATCGGAAAATGAATATTGTGAAAATTGTGGACAAGGTGGTTGACAATTTGACTCGGGGGAGGTGAATCCCCATGAACTTTGTGAAGAGTGAAAATTATTTTAAAAATTATAGTTATAGGATTGGGGATATGGGTCATATTGATTCGGATAATCCCAACTCGGCATATATGGTTCGTTCATGTTGTACATAGCTGGGTTAGAGTTATCCGAGTCAAATGAGGTCGGAGTGAAATATGAATTCATATTATGATTGAAAGAATTATTGTTGTTAAAATCCATTTCACAATATACAAAGAAGAAAACAAACAAACAAACAAACAAGGATAAAGAAAAAGAAAACAAGCCTATGCTAGGGTTGATTTAGACCTAAACGACTCCTAACTGGCTAGACTGTCCACGAGGGGTACATTGTCAGAATCTGACCACGAGTTAATCAGCCAGGTAGGGGCAAGATCAGTAGGAGGTATCCGTGCCGGAGCAACGGGCCTAATTATGCCAAACCACTATTCTTCGAGGTTTCACCTCTCAATCCCCAAGCTTAGAGATCGATTTGACAAGAGTCAACTTTTAACAACTTTTCCCTTAGGTCAATCTCTTAAATGAGTCCAAGATGCCCCTAGGGGTCAAAGTCTAGCAAGTTTTATTTAGGCTTAGGTTGTGTGAGTGGGGAGGTAATTTTTGGGGCCAAGGGAGGGTAATGACTTCCCCACCTTATGTTGTATTCGGTTTTGCCCTTAAGTTTAATTCGTGCAAGTGTGCAATATAGATAAGAATGAATACACAACGAGAGTAAATCACCCACGTATTTGTCCTAACTATATGCAATGCAATATGTACACCTCCATCAAGATCACAATAACACAAGAACAAAATACAGTATATTAGAATAAAATTGACACGTGCCTAGATTCAAATGTCTAAACCGTTTTAAAGCATCTAATTTTTGTATTTTAGTTCTTAAAATTATTACAGTGAACAGATAATATAAACAAAAACTAGCAGCAGAATATAAGAATGTACAAGAATTTACCCAACCACACAAGAAAAAGTGTAGACTTCTGCAATGCTAAAGAATTTGACCTGCACACCAAAAACAAAGAAGAAAAGTTAAAAAAATATGAAATCAAACCGTTCCCATCCCCAGCAACGGCGCCAAAATTTGATCGGGAGAAAATCGCGCACAAAAAATATATGTTTTGAAATCGATAGTTGAAGTGTGTGTGCTTTGGCTTCCTCGATACTTCCGTTATAGCATAGAGGCTAAAACGAGTCGAATCCATAAGGACGGGAGGCGATAGAAGCTTACACGATATGTTCACGTGTATGTTAACGGTTCTTTCATGTTTGAAAGAATGAAAAGAAAAGAAAATAAAGAATGAAAAGAGAAATACGGTGAAACATAAAGAATTGAGAACATAGAAGATAAAATGTTTGTGTTTTTAGAATATGTCTAAAACAAAGTGAAAAAGAAAAAAACCCATGGCTACTAGATACTAATGATTTCACCAACATGCTAACCTCTTGGTGATAGTTACCTCACATGTATCCTTGGCAATCACTAGTTCTTAGTTCAAGAGCTTTTCAAAGTATGACCCATATGTAACTCATCACATCCCAACTCAACAAAACAAGTGCAAGCTACACTTAAACCATAAAAACTAAAAGTAAGCATGGAGTAAAGTAATGTTAGCTTGTTAGAGAGTTAGAAAGTTAGAGTTTTAGATCCATCATCATGAGCCATCAATGGCTCTTGCAAGAGCAATGCCAAGTAGAGGCTATTAGATTCATGTGGATTATTAAATAAGAAGTTAACAAGTTAGTGGTTAGTAGTTCGTTGCCATGAGAGAAAAGATTAGCTAAACATGTAAAAGGTGTTAGAGAGAAGAAAATAAAGAGAGGTAAAGAGAGAACCTTTCATAGATTGTCACCTTCTATTATAAGAACTCTTGCTTTCCAACCATATACCACTCTCTCTCCTATTACAAGATCTATAAGAAATGAAAAATACAAAGGAAGAAGAAGAACTAACCTAAACCAAACTAACCTAAACTACAACATGGAAAGAAACTACCTAACTCTCGGTAAATCTCCTTGAAGAAGAAACCTAGGGGGTAGTTATAGGCACCAGGGGAAAGGGGGCCAGGGAGACAACTCCTGGCCCAAAGCACGGGCGCGCCCGCGCTCGTACGGCCGCGGAAACGCGGCCCTAGCCGCGTTTTTGCGGCTCTTCTAGAGCCGCGCGCATGGGACTTGCTGTCGCGCACTGTCGCGTCTGTCCCCTGTCAGCTGCAAGTCCCGGTTTCTGGTTTTGGGCCCTTGGTTTTGACGAATCAGCTCTCCAAAGTCAATTTCTATATTATAAGCCTTTAATTACCCATTAAATGGTGATTTAGGGTCTTATTCTTCATTGCACACCATGAACCTAGAAACATGCAAGAGAGGTGTTATTAGCAGAATTTAATATGAAATAAATGTGAAGATGTGGTATAAAATATGCAGTTTTAGAGATTAATCAATATAGAATGTATTATGTAAGTGTATTTATGTGTATGTATTTATATTTATGTATACATGCATGCATGGAACTATGTATGTATATGTATGTACTCGTATAGGTATATGTAGGTGGGTTCTTTCATTTATGTTTAATGTATACCTATTTGTGTGTGTGTGCTTGAGTTCTTTGCATGTATACGTGTGAGTATGAGTATCCATAATGTGTGTAATGTATGTATGTGTAAATAATATGTATGTATGTGGATTACCCGTGTATGTATGCACATGTGGCGTGGTGTATGGGTATATGTGTGAGTGTACTTTGTGTGTGTGTGTGTGTGTGTGTGTTGATTCCCCTTCCTCTCTAAGTGCTTGGTTGCGTGTTACAGCATTTCGGACTCATTCGTACGATCCGAACTCGGTAACCGGAGATTTGAATTTGTATCCATTTTGAACCCGATACATAGGCGATTTGAAGACCAATTAATAAGATGATCCAGAGATTCATACCGGTTCATGCAGTGAAGACCAAATGGCGATTCGATTCTAAAATCGTATCATTTCATGTGAGTGATTTCATGTGAGTATTTGTTCTTGTGTATTTCTTTATTTACTGTTGTCGGTATGCATTTACATGTTACTCTTATCATTTCATGTGACTTTATGTTATATTTTATCAGTTTGATTATTGTATCACTTCATGAGACATCAATAATTGTTCACCTTATTTACGTAGTTGATATGAGCTTGCATAAGCGTCATTTCATGTGTTGGTACTTTGTCGCTGTTGGCTTAGGCCTAATATTGGAAGACCTTAGACTATAACTTGATTCAATCTATTGACTGGCCGGCTGAGTTCATATTTGAGCATCAGACGTATATGGATCTTGTATT
Source organism: Agave tequilana (assembly GCA_038442645.1). Classification (NCBI taxonomy): domain Eukaryota; kingdom Viridiplantae; phylum Streptophyta; class Magnoliopsida; order Asparagales; family Asparagaceae; genus Agave; species Agave tequilana. Next base: position 35,886 of record JAVJIF010001080.1, read on the forward strand.
TTGATATTGAGATATTGAACTTATACCACTTCATGTGTAGATGATTATTATTTTTGGATTCGTATCTAGTTATGATAGTTTGTCTATGGGATTGATCCTAAGATGATTGGTTCGTGTCTGTGATTGAAAATGTATATTTTATGTGGAGTATTTATCAGAATTGATATTTAATTGGTGATTATTTAGATAAGAATTAATTTGAATATTGAGGACGGTTTAGTTATGATCTTACTTTATTAAGGGATTAGAATTCTTGATGCTTGGATCGATACATGGACTTATTTAGAGTTGAAGTTAATTTGAGATTTATATCCTTTATATCAAATATTAATTAATAATTGGATGATATTGATAATGGTTAGAGTATGATCAGATGTATGAATATCCTACTGTTGATATCGATGTGTACGATAAGACTGAACTTAGACTGTTAGGAGTAATTATTTCTGAATTCATCTACTTGTTAGGCTGTGAGAGTATTGATGGTTCACTTTTAATGTTGAGTATCATATGTAGACTATTCTAGATTGCCGTTGTTTGAGGATGTATTTTTTTTAGATATGATTTCGGTATTGTTGAGCTAATTGATTCGAGGATAATTAGTAGTCTGTATTCATGACCTTGGTTAATTTATTGTGATAGTAATATAGTTGATATTAGTGATCTTGTACTTTAGAGTGTGATAGCAGTTATTGATCGACCTCACTTATTGATGACTTAGAGGATTAGAGTAGATTAGTAACAGAGAGGACTGATTAATTATTTATTAGACTGGTGGTTTACTGCATCAGATATCCTGATATGGATTGATATGTGATGTTCATGATGATTATGTTGAGACTATGAGTTGATAGATTAGTTTCTGTATATGCAGTACTAGAGGATGAGGTCTTGATCAGTTCTATATGAAATTGTACATTGACTAGAATATACATGACTATTATTAGTACTCATGTTACTAAAAGCTACTGAGAAAGTATCGTTAGACCGTAATGCCTGGTACAGCTCTATTCATCATATACACGATTACTGTTACTATTCACTGTTCTTATTACTGTTCACCATGTATACAATTACTGTTACTGTCACTGTATTGTCCTAGTATTCTAATAACATGAATATTAATTGTTTAACAGAATTAAATAATAATGTAAATGAACAACTTACACTGGGATTGAGAAAATTGATGGATGAGACATCGTCTGTATTTTGAGTGGACCTAGGATACATGTTGCACAGCCGACTTACGGTTCTACTGCAGAGTTCCGGGGGATGACTGATATCCCATCTATTTATTGTTCCACAGTATTACTGTGAGTAATGTTCAACAGTGATACTATGAGTACTGTTACTATATTGACTACCTGGGGTAGGGCCTAGTTTAGCGCCAGACATCTGGGCTGTGGTCTCAGGTATACACGGGACCCACTTAAAGCATGGACAATGTCCCCAACCAATCTGTTTCAATAACTTAGGACCCTGATTGATACGTGTGATAGGTGTAGTATGGGATGCGTTTACTGCATGTGGCAATTAGTGTTTGCCGACATAATAGATAATAATGAACTGTTCATAATGTATTGTGATTGACTGTAATCACCTGATTGTATATATATATATATATATATAAACCATGATTTACACCTGACTGTACACATGATCTGATTCGCACATCTGATTTTGTACTGATAGATTTTATTATTTTCTGTTCATGATATTGAGTATTCAATTATCTTTTATTTTCAGTTTATCATGTTATTATTGTACACGCTGTTTATATGCACGAGCACTTTCCTTTTATTATACACTCATTAGGTCGCTTCTGACGACCTTAGATTTGTACGTTCAGATATTGAATATGCTTTATTTCAGTAATCAGGTGTTCGATGAGCCTGTGCATGTTGTGAGGAGTCTGGAGTTTCTCTCTATTTGACTCTGGTATTCTTACCTCCTTTTTATTCCTGTTTCAATACTTTTCTTAATTCTTGTATATCAGATTCAATTTTTATTCCAGTTCTTTATTATATGATATCATTTGTGGATGCTTATATGTAATATTGCAGTTATCGTTGACTCATTATAGTATATATTTATAGCTTGTTCTGGGTTACTTAAGGCTTAGCGCGTATACTTGAGGTATTTTCCTTGCGTATATGCGTCGTCGACTCTAGTCGCGTCTCCCCTCCAATGTATTTTGGGAAGCAGGGCGTGACAGTGTACATATATTTGTTTGTGTTTTTATAGGATCTGCATGTGCATGTGTATTTTTTGGGTTTTAGCATAGAGTGAATGATACTAAAAGCTCGACATCACTCAATTGCCTTAGTGAAATTCTCCTCTGATGTATTCAGATGGAATATCTCTATTAGAGAATGGTAGAAACCATGATTTCATATTGGCAATATCATATCGTGTTTTAAGTACCTGATACGAATTAACCAGATAAAATCAGCCAATATCAGGACCAAAATTTTTTATATGGCCGATATTGTCGATATTGGTGGTCAATATTATCGATATTGATACTAAAAGCTATTAGCCGATACTAATACTCCAAAGTTTTGAAACCATAATAGAAACTAAACCATTTGCATTTTTTGTTTCTTAAGTATGACTTTAGAATGAATTAACTTAGGTTCAATTTATACTTTTTTGATGTTAGAACATATGATACTATCATTAGGATAGTTACTATTGTGTGACATTTCCATACACAAAAGTTTATTTAGTTAAAATGACATGTTTTGTTTCTCTTTCTTTTTTTTCTTCCTTTTCATTTGTTTTCTAAGTTAGCCTCTCCTTTCTTTCATTTCTTTCTTTCATGGTTCCTTCTCACTTTATTATATTCAAAATGTTTGCCAATCCATTTGGCAGAGTGTAAAAGGAAGACCTTGCAACAAAGCTTTGATACACTTAACTGGCCGTAATTCGTAGTTGTAATTGGTAAAGTCTTTTACAATTGTAAATGAGTTACATGTATGTAAATTTTACGGTGTTTGGTTGGTAATATAAAATTGTAAAGTGGGAAAGTGTATTATACTTTACGGTGTTTGGTTGTCGTAATGTATAAGTTGTAAGTGAAAAAGTTGACCACAAGATTAACTATTTAGTGATTTTAAAAGTTTTAATACTGCAAATAAATATTAAAAAAGTTAAATATTAAATTTTTTTAATATTAATATAAAAAAATATTACAAATTTGTATGACCACAAAATTAACTGTAACTGAGTTGTAAGTGAGTGGTAACTGGGTTGCAAGTGAGTGTTAGTTGAGTTACGTAAGTCTTTTACGAATTACGGTCCAAACAAACGCTGTAGTTGTAACTGGGTGGTAAGTCATTTACGAATTACAGAGTTTTACGCGAAACAAACGGCCCCTTATAACCGATAACATCAAGGTATTGTACCTAATCACAATCAAATAGATCTGATTTACAGGATAAATTTTCATATATTGCTTGACATGAGCACACAAGGAAGGCTGTGATTGAATTCTCCTTTTATAGCTGAAGGAGAGCGGTATAAAAGATCAAAACAAATATGGTGAAAATCTGGCACAATTTTTAACTTGATTTGCTTTAATCATTTGATTCTCCACAATGTTTATCTTGATTTGATTTGATTTTCTTTTTACTGCTTGATTTGCTCTCAAGCAGATCATGATTTGAGTTGATATAGTTGAACTTTGGGCTTTGTACTTATAAAAAAATCATCTTTTGATCTTCTTTTCTTTATTCTTTAATCAAAACCTAAATTCTGCACAAAAACACTAAAAATATCCGAGCAGCATTATTTATGAATAAAATGCAGATACATGAGAGTATAAAAGTGTAACAAAGCAGATACCGATCAAAACACTGCACTAAAGTCGCCACGAGACTCCGTCTTCTCCCAAAACAACTGACTGCTTCTTCCCTGCAAGGACCACCTGCCTTGCAGACAATGCAAAGCTAAAGTGCCCTTCAGCCTATCCCACAAACAAGACCAAATTTGCATGCCCATGTGTGTGCCCAATTGTTTCTATCCAGCTTCGGCTTGATAAAATTCCAGAGGCGTCTCAAATCGGAATTTGCTCACCTTTGATCATGTGTCAGTGGTAATGGCATGCAACAAATCTTTAGAAGGGATGATGTTCGTGATCAGAGGGAATCCTGATGACATTTTGTGCCTTCATGATTATCCAGCTGCAAACTTCTCTTCATCTGTTCCAAAGAACTATACATCTCCCCACCATGCAGGAAGAAGGTATCAGTCTCCGGGTTCCAACTTTCGATCACAGCGCTCGCCAGAAACACATAATCAAAGCCTTACGTCTTTCAAAACTCGCATATGACAAAAGCAAGAATGGCAGCCTCTCCAGCACTGTGAGGGGAAGCGAAGTTCTTAGACAAATAACACGAAGTGAGAGAAGAATGAACAAACTTCAGAAGAAGGATTTATTACTCAACGAAGACGCAGGGACAACAAATGAAAAACAGAGACTGAAGTGTTGATTCAGCTCAAGCTACATACTCTATTTTTACTGAAGGAATCTCTAAAAAATTTCAACTAAGTTGGACTGAAACAACCAACATACTCCTGACTTTATTCAACAGAAAAACCATAAATACTCAATTGACTCCTAAATAAATTGAAGACTAAAACAAACTTAAGAATGATTCAACTATTCCTAAAAACTAAGATATATCAGTGGTAAGTTGTACTAATTTGTAAAACTCCCCTTAGTGCGGACTTACAATTAACAACACCAAGAGCCCTTCGAAAAGCTTCAAATTTAGCTTTGGCTAGTGCTTTGGTAAATATGTCAGCAACTTGATCTCCAGTTTCTATTTTCTGTAACTGAATATCCTGAGTTAACACCTTTTCTCGAACAAAATGGTAATGTGTTTCATGTGTTTCGTGCGTGCATGAAACACTGGATTTCCAGCAAGCTTGATCATACTTTCATTATCACATTGAATGGAAACTGGATAATCAAGAATAGGAACCATTTCTTGAATGAGCCTCTTAAGCCAAAGACATTCTTGAGTAGCCATAGTAGCTGCCATGTACTCAGCTTCACAACTTGAAAGAGCAATGGTAGCTTGCTTTTTACTGCACCATGAGACTGCAGCAGAACCAATACTGAAGCAATAGCTTGTAGTGGAGCGTCTGTCATTCACGTCATCAGCCCAATCTGCATCGACAAAACCATTAAAATAGAATGGAATATTCAGCTTGTACATTAATCCAAAGTTTAAAGTGCGTGGGAGACAAAATAGCGATCTGATTTTTCAACTTCTAGACCAAGAAAACAACTAACTTCACCCAACTCTTCATTTCAAAATGAACAACCAAAGCATCTTGAAGACGATTTTTTTCAGCATTATCGTTTCCAGTAATGATCATATTATCCACATAGAGAAGAAGCATTGTGCACATCGTGGGCGTTTTCTTAACAAATAAGCTTCGATCTATATTTGAAGACTTAAAACCAAAAGAATAAAGGCATTGAGCAATCTTATCGTACCAAGTGCGTGGAGCTTGCTTGAGTACATATAATGCCTTTTTGAGTCGACACACATGATCAAGTAACTTTTGAGAAATAAATCCATGCGGTTGTTTCATAAAGATATCACGATCTAACTCCCCATAGAGGAACACATTCTTCACATCTAGTTGCCACACTTTTCAGCCTTTATACGCAGCCAAAAAAATAATTGTTCGAACTGTTACCATTTTAGCAACAGGGCTCAACATCTCCTCATAATCTAGATCATATTGCTCCACGTGCAACAAGACGAGCTTTATACCTGTCAATGGTGCCATCGGCCTTCTTCTTCAACTTGAACACCCATTTACAAGTAACTAGATCAACGTCCTTCGGTTTTAGAACAAGCTCTCATGTAAAATTCTTGTGCACAGCTTATATTTCAGCTTGCATTGCTTCCTCCCATTTGGAAATACCTTTAGCTTCATTGTAGGATTTAGGCTCATCTCCATATGCATCTCCCATAAGCAAGCAGGACAAACAGTGCAAATATTTTGCTTTCTTTGTCTTGACGACTCCTGAATCGCAGTCTCAGCTTGTTGAGAATTTTCTCCAGATGAAGAATCATTGCTCCCCCTTTCACTAGGTGCGGTATCACTAGGAAAAAGGGCAAGAACAGTTGTGCCTCTGTCCATTTTTGTAGAAAATTGATATGATGACACTCATCAAATACCACATCGCGAGAGACAGTCACCTTTGTTTCTGGATCCAAACATCTCCATCCTTTCCTATGAGTGTCATAGCCAACAAAAATACATTGCCTTGCCCTTGGATCAAGTTTAGTTTGATTGCTTTTTGATACATGGCAATAACAAATTGAGCCAAAAACTCGAAAAAAACACACATTGGGTTTGCGATGATATAATGCTTCAAAAAGAGATGATTATGTCCCTGGACATGGAGGCAAGCGATTTATAACATGACAAGCAGGCTGAATAGCTCTCGCCCATTGCTCTTCCAGAAGACTCTTTGAATGTAACCATGATAAGCACATGCATGTAAGATGTGCCAACTTGCGCTCAGCAACCCCATTTTGTGGTGGGGTTTTTGGACAAATCATTTGACGCTGAATCCCATATTCGCTGTAATATTCAAAGAATTTATCGGACATGTATTCTCCCCCATTATCTGTGCGCACACTTTATTGATAACCCAAACTCTTTCTCTGCATGCTGTTTGAACTGAATAAATTTGGAGAGAGTTTCACTTTTGTTTTGTAGGAAATACACCCAAGTGAACCGAGAAAAGTCGTCCACAAGAACTATCACATAATGAAGACCAGTATAGCTCGGTATTCTTCTTGGCCCCATAAGATCTGAATGAACCAACTGAAGTGCGACAGTGGCTCTATTCTCTGAAGTTGGGAAAGGAAGACGGTGGGATTTTCCATATTGGCAACCAGGACAAACCACATCATGATGAATTTCCTTAAAGAGAGGACACCATCAAAAGTTTCTTTGTGGAGATTTTCTGCAACAATTGATAACCAACATGACCTAGCCGAGCATGCCAAGGTGTTACACTTGCATTTTGGCCTGTCTTTTCAACATATGCATCGCTTGCAGACAATACAGATATGTTGGCCCAATAGCTTTCCACTCTAGTTTTGATGATGATCAACACTCATGTAGTTATCTTTACTAATATTCTTATGTTTCTAAGTTTCAGATCATTAACAGGATATTAGTTGGTGATTAGCTTCAACAAGATGATTAGAAGCTATTCATGGTGATTCCGGTGCCAAAGCTTAAAGATCATACCTTTGCACTTGGAGGATCACGCGTTTTGGAGCAAGTCTACTTGAAGATGAAGATCGTCAAGAAGACTTAGGTATCCTAGTTTAGATAGAGTTTTAGATCCATTTGTAAAGCTTAGTTTAGTTGATATGCTCAAGTGCACAAAACACACGTTTTATGATTTGATATTTGGTTTTTATGAATAGTTGATCAAAACAAGTTTACATGTTTTATATGTATAGTAGATGTATTCTAGTTATACATACATGGTTTAACTTGCTAAACAAACTTATTTTGATATCCCTATTCATGTTTTGGAAAAATCAAGTTTGATAAAAATACAAGTTTTGTTTTTGATAAAATTTGCAAGACACAAAAATAAATTGATATGTTGATATATTGTCTTGAAATTTTTATCACAGGTGTATGTTTTAATACAAAATGATAAAACAAATTTTGTGAATTTTTTAGAAGTGTTAAAAGATTTTTAGAAAATATTGTACACTGTTTTTCTGACCCTACACTGTGCCTGCCAGGCCAGTTCGGTCGACCGGACCGGTCGACCGCACCAAGTGGCCGGTCGACCGGGTCGGTCGACCGATGTGCACAATCGTGCACGCTGGCGACACATGTAGTCGGTCGACCGGACCGGTCGACCGAGTTGAGAGTTCTGCTCTCGGGAATTTTCGGTCGACCGGACCGGTCGACCGCTGCTGCCCAACGGTCACATTTTTGACCGTTGGTGGTCGACCGGGCCGGTCGACCGGCAGTTGGTCAGACTGCCACATCAGCCTAACGGCTAGTTTTTCCTAGGGGCTATATAAACCCCATCTCTTTGGGGATTTTGGAAAAGTTTTTCAAGAAGAAAAATACCAGTTTTCTGAAGTGCTTTAAAGAGTTTTAAAAGAGTTTTAAGTGCTAACAAGATTTATTCTTTGTGTTTTTGGGTTTTGGAAAAATCAAAGAAATTGGAATTTGGGATTTTTGTATTGGCTTTCATTCTTTATCTTTTACAAGAAATTTCCCAAGTGTTTTCTTTGAGTTCTTGTTTTTCAAAACACATAGTTTCCACACTTGAGCTATATCATCTATCCTAAACTATTAGGATCTTTGTTTTGTGGAAAAAGAAAGAAAGAGAAGTGTTTGAGGTTGTTGTTGTAAACCTCTTGTGTTGTAACCCTCCTTTTATTTGTGAATCCCTCTTCGGTAGAGGTGATCGGAGTGGTATTGGTTTGGATCCCTCAAGTGTGAGATGATTGGGATTGTGTTTGTAAGCCTCTTAGGTAGAGGTGTGGTTGTTGGTTGACACCTCTAGTGTGAGGTGTTGTGGTTTGTATTGAGAGAGGAGTGATCGTAGGGGAAGTAGCACTCAAATATGTATTATCTATGAATCAATTGAAATGCTTAAATGTGCTTAATATACCCACGATACTACCGTTATAGCGTTGGCTCAACGGGTCGAATCCACGGGAAGAGCTAGCGATGGAAGCTTTACACGTATGGTAGTGAAGTGATAAAACTAGTATTCTTCTCTTGATTATAAACTTAGTGAAGCAAATACAAAAGAAACCAAAAGAGGATGGATATGTTCATGTGGAAGTGGAAAAGAAATGAAGAAGTGGATGTTGTATTAACAAGAAAAGGAAAAGAACTTAAAGAAGGCAATCCATGACTAGCTTACCTTGCTAGCTTGCCAAGACTTACCAAACTCCTTGATAATGAAAGCTTGCCTCACGTTGTCACTCCGTTGGCTATGGATTCGTCTAGCGTGTCGACCTAATTACTTTCTCATTTGCAAGACGGTGGTTTAACCGTCGGAGAAGAGAAGATCATACACTTGCAAGATGAAATCAAGCAAACACCCATGAGTTAGTGAAGTAGCTAAGCTAGTGGTTAGCTAGTACATGGAGAAGAATTAGATACAACAAGCCATAAGAAAAATACAAGAAAGCATGAAGTAAATTGCAAGAATTAAAGTGCTAGAATTAAAGAAAGCAAGTAATAAAGCAAGTAAAGAAAGCAAACTAGAATCAAGCTCAAGTAGAGAAGTAGAGAATGGATCAATCCTTGTATAGCTTCAAGTGTCACTTCTTGATGATACAAGCTCTCTCTCTCTTACAATCTCTCTCTTGCAATGAAATCTAGGGAGGAGAAGATCATAGAGAGTTACAAACCCTAAACTAAAACTAAGAAAATTACAAAGCCTAGAACTAATCTCTCTCTCTTCTCTGATCAGTCTTTGCTCGCAGGTGAAGGTGGAGTATTTATAGGCCCCAGCTGAAGGATCCAGAAGCAAGGTTGTTGGCGCAAAATCTGGGGCTCAACGGCCCCAGGATTGCCGCGGGGGCGCGGCATGGGCGCGGCACGGTTGCGGCCGTTGGGTCCAGATTTTCTGGTGAGATATGGTATCTGGGTTGTTATCCACGTGGACCACTTAGATTCTGAGTTTGTTGCGCGGATCTCTCTAGATCTGGATTGAGATTTGGCTTTATCCTTAATCTTGATTAATCACTTAATTAGTGTTAATTAAGTGATTATTTGAATATCTCTCCATTAATTGTGTACCTGCAAATATGTAGAGAAGAGGAGTAAAAATCACATATTTATTTGTATTATGCATGGGAGTTATGATGTATAATATGCAATATTGTGTACTAATCACACCCCCACACTTATTCTTTTGCTCGTCCCGAGCAAAACAAAGAAAAAGAAAAGAAAATCTATTCTATAAGTTTATTACACCACTTTCGCAGGTGACGCGATTGCACTGAGCGCGTGCAACAAGCCGTTAAACCTCTAGGTTACCCTAGAGGAGGAGTGTTGTCTCCTGAGGGTTTTCAGCGGATTACACCCACAAAATCCATAAAGAAAGAAGACAAATGTTAGTATTTTGAAAACGCATTTTGAATAAGAGACAAGTTTACGAACTATTTTTGCGAAAATATAAGTGATCCTAGGTCATAAGTCCACCTATAATCAATCTTCCTTAAACTTAGTATCCATGCAAGATCTTGTCTTTAATTAAGGTAAGAATTCAAAATTGGATTGAATATTTTATCTTTCATAAAACCTAGATAATATGCACACCGTGTAAGTGAAGATTTCTGGGATTTCAACTCCAACCATCAAGCCATTTATTTATATATATTCTTTTTTTCTTTTTCTTCCCTTAGTTTTATTAGGCTTTCTAATTCACCCATGTAGCGAGCCTATAACCGATGACTCCCAGACCAGATGGTCTTAGGGCACCAGATGAGGAAACATCCCTCGGGTTTAAGGACTCGAGTGAAAAAGGCCACAAAACTAAGAGGGATTATTCTTAATCACCGTTAGGCGTGAATAATCATGCTTCTTGAGGCATAATTACCCAGCTTAATAGGTGAGATCACTGTTAGGCGTGAGTCATCATGCTTCTTGAGGCACAATTTCCCAGCTTAATAAGTGATCTTTTATTTATATATTTTTTTCTTTTTCTTTTTTTCTTTTTTTTTTTTTTTTTTTTAATCTATATGGCATTTTTGGTCTTTGTCTCCATCCCAAGAAATGTGTAAGTGTAAAGTGCATATTATCTAAGGCAAAAAATGCAAGATAAAAATATCTCCTCAATTTTACTTACTTAGCCTATAATTTTCAAACAAGATCTATTACTTCAACTATGTTTAAGATGTCATAATTAAGGTTTTCTTAATCTCTAAGATACATCTTAATTTTCTTAAAATAGAACAAAACTTTGTCTCTTTTTCAAAATTTTTATTTTTTATTTTTTATTTTTTTTATTTTTTATTTCTAAAAGAAGTATAAAAGAAAGAAAAATCTAAAAACTCTAAGTTAGTAAACCCTCCCCCACACTTATTTCATGCATTGTCCTCAATGCATCATGATATATGTATGCATGAAACAAAATGGAAAGGGAAGGAACAAAAATTACCTTAAGGTGGTGGTTCCGGTGGTGGTCGGATTGGTCCACGAAACATGGCCCAATCATCTTTTCTTTGGGTTTTGAGGAACCCACCAACCATAGCAAAAATATGACCCACTAAAAAGATGCATGCGTGTGTTATTTTAATTATGTACATGCCCCCATCTAATTTCAAGATTTTCCTAATAATTTCAGAATCATTTTCATCAAAATCCTTGTCCCAGAATGGTGAATGAAATGATAGAACAGTTGACTTGGACTCGGAAAGTAACACCGACTCAGGGAAGTGAATGAATTCAAGATACGGTTCGGGAGTCGGAATGGATTTAAGAATTGGGTCCAAATCAAGAAATGTCAACTCAAATCCACATGAATTGTCCAACGATGGAATGTGACTATTAAAAATTTGTGATTCCAGTTCAGGAAGGATGGGAATCAAAACTGACTCTAAAAGGTTACTCAAATTGGGTAATATAACCGGAGTCAATAATGATTCAGGGATTTGAACTGGATCACAGATGTGCAAATCTAGGTCACATATCTCATTTAGTTCACTTCCACACAATGGAGAACTTGCCATATGTCAATTGAATCTTCAGAAGTGTAGAATTGGGCAAGTTCGACATGATCCTCAAAGATGGGTGATTCAATTTCATTGTGAATTGGAATGGATTCAAGGTTGATTCCGGAAAGAATTAAAGTGAGGTAAAGATACCGGAGTCATTATGGAATCAGAAAAATGGATTGAATCACAAAGTTGGGGTTCAAGATCACATTCCTCATATAGTTCAATTAAATGTGGAGAACTTGCCAATTTATCGATGGGATTTTCAGAAGTATGGAATTGGCCAAGTTCTATGTGATCATCATAAAAGATTGGTGATTCATTTTCACAATGGATAGGAAATGGATCCAATTCTGACTCAGGAAATGGATTGAAATCAGGTAAGGATATGGAAGTCATGATTGAATCAGGAGTAAGTTGGGATCATCAAGTGAAAGTTCAGGATCAAAATCATGTTCCAGTTCAATTTCAGAAAAGGAAAACTTGCCAATATATCAATTGGATTTTCAGAAGTGTGGACAAGTTCATTTTAGGAAATGAGAAACTTGCCAAAATGTCAACAGGATTTGAATTTTGGACAAGTTCAAGTTTAGGAAATGAAAAACTTGCTGAAATTGAATCTGGATTTCCAAGATGACAAGAGTCTTGAGTCATATCAATAGAGTGTGGTATAACTGGATTAGTCAAATGTTGATAGGATAGAGTTTCCTCTTTCCTAAGAAGGTTATCCAATTGTTCTTTCACACTATTGAAAGACTCGGTACGTGTTGTTTGATATTGTAAGAAAGACTCTTGCAAGATGTCTATACTCTTTTCTAGATGTGATAGATCTACAGATGGCTGCTCTAGAATGGGAGTATAGGAATCTTGAAATTGGAAATTTTGTGAATCGTGTGAGTCAAAATGGGTGGTGATGGAAAAGTGGACTCACACAAGAGATCTTTACTCGTGTCCATGACAAATGGTTGTTTATTAGGAAATGGTGGAACTGAGTAGGACTCTTGAAAATACGGTGGAATTGGAGAGGGAAAAGATTCTGGAAATGTTTGCTCAGCTCGATGTAATTGAGCTTCTAAACTCCTTAATAAGTCAGATTTGTCTTCAAATGGTTCAGAAAAAGGAGTATATGAAGTGGACTCGGGAAATGAATCTTGTGAATATTGTGGACTTGGTGGAAATGGTGACAAGGAGGTTGATAATTAAACTCGGGGACTGGAATCCCCAATGACTCGATGAAGAGTTGAAATTATTTTGGACATTATAATCGTTAGATGGGGTGTATGGGTCGTATTGATTCGGATAAGGCCAACCCGGTGTATGTGGTTGGTGCATATTATAAAACACCGGGTTGGAATTATCTGAATATGGAGTGTGTGTGACATATGGATGGAAAGAATTGTAATTGTAAGCCATATCACACAATCACAAACAAAAATCAAACAAACAAACAAACAAAAGAAAGAAAGAAAATTCTAACCTAAGTTAGGGTAGACTTAGACCTAGACGACTCCTAACAAATAGATCGTCCACGGGAGGTTTAGTGCAGACTCTAACCACAAGCTAATCAGCCAGGGAAGGGTAAGGTTGGTGGGAGGTTTTCCGTCCGGAGACGTTCCTTAATTAAGTAACCAGCAACCTTCGGGCTTTCGGCCCTCAACCCCTTTCCTAGACACCGATTTTGCAAGAGTTAAATTCCAACACTTTTCCCCCTTAGGATAATCTCCTAAGTGAGTCCGAGATGTCCCTAGGGCCAACGTCTACTTTTTATTAAATTAGGCTTGGGTTAGTGAGTGCTTGGGTTGTGGTTTTCGGGCTAAGGAAAGGGTAATGACCTCCCCCACCTTATCTTATTTATGGGTATGCCCTTAACTTTGAATTGTGCAAGTGTACAAGAAATATAGCTAGGATACACTCAAAGCAAGAAAATCAAGTAAGAGTTTGTCCTAGTCTATTATGCAATGCAAACACGTACCTTGCCTCCAGCACTCTTCAACAGTAAAAGTAAAGAATTGAAAAGACACGTGCCTAAAATGCGAGTGTCTAAACAATTTTTAGCAATTATCAACCATTTTTTTACTGTTGAATTAATTAAGCAGGAATACAGAGAAGTATACAGAAAATCAAGTATATAAGCAGTTGTATCTTGCAGTACAGAAGCCCCTGCAGAAAATTGGTGAAACTTGCACTCAGGACTGCCGCGTTTCCACTGAAAATGCCGCGGGACCGCGGCAGTTTAGTGGAAGCCTGGTCTCTGCTTTCTTGAGCAGAGGGCCAGGTTCACATTGTTTCACTGCACTGAATATTTTTCTGTTTTCTTCTCCTGTAACCTGCAACAGAGAAGAATAATAGTTTAGTACTTCACTTTAAACCAAAATATACGTCGCTCTCCCCGGCAACGGCGCCAAAATTTGATCGTAGGGGAAGTAGCACTCAAAATATGTATTATCTATGAATCAATTGAAATGCTTAAATGTGCTTAATATACCCACGATACTACCGTTATAGCGTTGGCTCAACGGGTCGAATCCACGGGAAGAGCTAGCGATGGAAGCTTTACACGTATGGTAGTGAAGTGATAAAACTAGTATTCTTCTCTTGATTATAAACTTAGTGAAGCAAATACAAAAGAAACCAAAAGAGGATGGATATGTTCATGTGGAAGTGGAAAAGAAATGAAGAAGTGGATGTTGTATTACAAGAAAAGGAAAAGAACTTAAGAAGGCAATCCATGACTAGCTTACCTTGCTAGCTTGCCAAGACTTACCAAACTCCTTGATAATGAAAGCTTGCCTCACGTTGTCACTCCGTTGGCTATGGATTCGTCTAGCGTGTCGACCTAATTACTTTCTCATTTGCAAGACGGTGGTTTAACCGTCGGAGAAGAGAAGATCATACACTTGCAAGATGAAATCAAGCAAACACCCATGAGTTAGTGAAGTAGCTAAGCTAGTGGTTAGCTAGTACATGGAGAAGAATTAGATACAACAAGCCATAAGAAAAATACAAGAAGCATGAAGTAAATTGCAAGAATTAAAGTGCTAGAATTAAAGAAAGCAAGTAATAAAGCAAGTAAAGAAAGCAAACTAGAATCAAGCTCAAGTAGAGAAGTAGAGAATGGATCAATCCTTGTATAGCTTCAAGTGTCACTTCTTGATGATACAAGCTCTCTCTCTCTTACAATCTCTCTCTTGCAATGAAATCTAGGGAGGAGAAGATCATAGAGAGTTACAAACCCTAAACTAAAACTAAGAAAATTACAAAGCCTAGAACTAATCTCTCTCTCTTCTCTGATCAGTCTTTGCTCGCAGGTGAAGTGGAGTATTTATAGGCCCCAGCTGAAGGATCCAGAAGCAAGGTTGTTGGCGCAAAATCTGGGGCTCAACGGCCCCAGGATTGCCGCGGGGGCGCGGCATGGGCGCGGCACGGTTGCGGCCGTTGGGTCCAGATTTTCTGGTGAGATATGGTATCTGGGTTGTTATCCACGTGGACCACTTAGATTCTGAGTTTGTTGCGCGGATCTCTCTAGATCTGGATTGAGATTTGGCTTTATCCTTAATCTTGATTAATCACTTAATTAGTGTTAATTAAGTGATTATTTGAATATCTCTCCATTAATTGTGTACCTGCAAATATGTAGAGAAGAGGAGTAAAAATCACATATTATTTGTATTATGCATGGGAGTTATGATGTATAATATGCAATATTGTGTACTAATCAAGGAGTTCGGTACTCCTTGGGTTGTAAGAAATCCTCTTCGGTAGAGGTTCCCTCGGTGGGAGTTGAGATAGTGGAAATCCTACACGGTGGTGTAGGCGGGGATGTAGAGCAAGGTGCTCGAACCTCGAAACAAATCTTTGTGTTAGCGTTTGATCCATTGTCTCTCTAACCCTTACTCTCTTTACTTTGTGCAAGCATCATTTCATACAAGCATCATACTTTCATAGCATTCATATTATATACATTGCTTGTGTTGCCTTGCATCTTTCATATTATAATTTATCCTTGATTGCTTGGCTTGATTGTGTGTGCACATATTTCATATTGCTTGGATTGCTTGTGTGTGTGTGCCTAACTTATACTCATCCAACAAGAGCTTCACATAGCACCTCAACCCATTTCAAGGGGAATCAAGGGAGTTAGTCCAGAGCCTCGCAAGGGGAATTCGGCTACACTTGTTGTATTGTATTATTTTGTGCATAATTTGCATTAGCTTCCGCATTTAGCGCACTTAGTTTGCATTTAGTTTCTTAGATTAGCACTTACACCTATTCTCCCCCCCCTCTAGGTGTTTTTCAATTGGTATCAGAGCTAGTGCTCCTGATACTTAGGCTTAACATCCTAGGAGTGATCCTTTGATTGCTAATCTTATTAGCATTTGTTTGCTTGTTTGCACACATATAGTTTACCATGGACTTCATGACCCCACCTAGCTATGATCCTTCCAACATTGATGTTTGGAAGTATAGGATATCCATGTACTTAAAGACCCTAGGTTTGCATGTCTTCCTTGCCGCCACCAAGAGATGTTATCTTGGTGATTGCAATCATATAGGGGCCAATGCACAAGCCCTTGAGGCTATTAGAAGCACTTTATCAAAAGAATATCTTTTACGTGTTTCTAATCTTGATTCCGCCTTTGCAGTGTGGAACAAATTGACAACCACCAACACCTCCAAGCTTCAAGTCCAAATCCAACAAGAAGAGAATCTAGTGGAGAATCCGAACCACAACAATGCTACATGGTCCAAGGGAATGACTCCCTTGAGGTACATTCGGAATCCCACCTAGATAGTAATGATTGTGCTAGTTCTTCAAATGATTATGTTGATCCCCATGCCTTAAATGAAGAACTTTCAATTGTTTGTGAAAAACTTATAGAAAAATATAAGATTTTGAAAAGGAAAGTCTAGGCCTTGAAAAAGAAAATAAGAGTTTGCATGCTAGACTTACCAATGTTTTGCAAGAAAAGGTTGAGGTCTATAATGAAAGGGATTCATTAAAATCTCAACTTGATCTTGCACTTAAAGAAAATAACTTTTTGAAAAATAAAATGATTGCCATGTTCTTTTTAGAAAAATGAAAACTTGTCTTCAAAAGTAGATTTTGTTTTAAAAGAAAATGTTGATTTGAAAAATAAAATTATTTCTATTTCAAATGAGTTGAATGCTTGTTTAGATAAGAATATGGTTTTGCAAAATAAAATTGATGCTCATGTTTGCCATGCTAGTGTAGCCTCATCATCTAGACTACCTAATGCATGTACCTCTTCTTCTAAGATTAATGATGATATTTGTATGCTTAAGAAGAGAGTAGATTGTTTGGGCTCCACTATGAGCCAATGTGCTAAGAACCATACACATTTGGAATCCTTGGTTCGAAAGAAACAAGTTCCATCATTTGTGCATGCACACCCTTCACGGCATACACATGCTTCACACGGACACCATCAACACAAGTATGCTCATGTGTACACTTGTACACATTGTGGACGTAAGGGCCACCTTGCTAAATTTTGTTATGATAGATTACATACTCCTAATTTAGCAAAGAATTTTGTTTGGGTTAGAGAAGGACTAACCCCCATGGACCCAACAAGATGTGGGTACCAAAGACCCCCCTCCTATTATTTTTGATGTAGGTGTGGGCTCTCACATGACGTGAGAGTGATGACACCTTGGAGTGGATGCGTTCCGAACTTCATGGAAATCAAATTGGATGCATCACTTTCAAGGGAAGATTTGGTGGAGATGACCACCATATTTTGGAGATAAGGAGAGTTGCTTCTTCGGTTTTGGTAACAATCCTTTACTCCCATTTATTGTTTACATGCTTTCCATGTTTTAATGTTTATAGCATGTTTTTGATGTCTATGGATTAGTATGTTCATTCCATGTTTATTAGATCCTTGACATACATGTATAGTATTTGAGACACATATGCTTATATGAACCCATATTTAGTGTTCTCACTTTGTTTAAGCTATAATGTACATCATGAATCTAATACATGTGAATTTACATAGTAATCATGTTTTAGTTTTATCATGATGACTTTTATATTTGTTTTGATGCTTCATGTTTTGAATATATGTTTAGATGTTTGTTTTCATTAAGACTAGTTATATACTTGTACATAGAGTGGGCTACAAATAAATCTATATATGTTGAGCTTGATTGCTTATTTGAACCCATTAGATGTGCTAGTATAGTCTAGTTTTGATGATTCATACATTTCAAACTTGTATTCCATTTTGAATTTATTTTATGATTGTGTGTTTCACTTCATGTATATGTTTGTATTGCCAAACTTTAAGATATACATGTATACCCTTGAGTCATTTGCCTTTCATGCAAATCTATATTTGGACTCAATTGTGTTTAGGGATATGTATGTATACTTCATGTTTGACAATTCATACATATACCTTGAAATGAAATTTGTTGTGATGAAAATTTAGTTTTTCATGTTTCATGTATTTATGTTTAACTTCATGTATATGTCTATCTAGTTCAAACTAATCTTATACATATACATCTTTTTGAGCCACGTGCCTTCATGAATATACATTTAGTGGACTCGTTGAGTTTTGGATATGTATGTATATTTTAGCTTGTATTAGACATACATATGCCTTGAAGATTAAATAAGTAGTTCTATATGATTTTTCATGTTTTTGATGGAATTATGTTTTAAGGAATAATTGAGCTTAATGAAATATTTTTCATGATTATGATCTTCACATATTATTTGTACACTCATATCTATTGCTCATGTTTTGTTTCTCATGAGTTATGCTTTATTGGTTAGAGTGATGATTATCATGTGAATTTCAATTTTGTTTTATTCCTTGCTTGAAGGATTTCGTGCTAGTTAACAAGTTTTCCATTTAACTAGTTGCGGTGTTCTTCATTTTGGTAGTGTTTTTCAAACAAAAACTACATTTTCAAATCTATCTTGAAAACCCCTACCTTCCAAGGGCGGTAGGGTGGGAGATCATGTTCATGTATGTCCTAAATTGAAAATCTTTAAAACTTGAATTTGATTGAGTGGTAGAGAATATGATGTATACACTTGAACTTATTGTTATGTCAATTGGTATCATTGAACTCTTTCAATTGGTATCATTTTGATCTTCTTGTATACTCATATATGTTTTATATGTATGTATGCTTTAAATTCCAAGTATATCAATTTCTATTGGTATCTATCTTTCATACATATATATGTTTGTGTTTATGCTAGTGCTTGAGTTTCAATCTTGTTTAAATTGATTACTTTTAAATTGTTATCAAGACTATGCATGTCTTTAGTTTGTTTTTCATAAAGGGGGAGAAAATTTGATTTTGTATTTCAATTGGTATTTGTACTCCCACTCTTTATGATTAAAGTTGTTATTTTGAACATATGATATCAACATCAATTTGTTTATATATTTTCAAAATGAATATATTCTTACAATTGGTATCAAAATTTGTGTTTAGACATTCAAAATTTGTTATGTTGTTTTACAATTGGTAATTTGTTATGTTTAATTACAATTGGTATTTTCAAATTTTTGTTTAAAGAAAATATTCAAAGGTTTGATTTGTATTTCCTATATGCAAGGAGAGCTTAACATCTCTCTTACATATAGATTCATGTTGAGTATATTATATACTATATGTTTGCTTATCAAGATTTTGGTTTTATAAAAAAAAAAAATATTTGATATGAACTTGTGTTTTGTATTGCCTATATGCAAGGAGAGCTTAACATCTCTCTTACATATAGATTCATGTTGAGTGTATTGTGTATTGAGGAGCTTAACATCTCTTTTTTATATGGTACACGTGTGTAAGGGGAGCTTCACATCTCCTCTTATGCATTACATAATATGTGTTATGTGAATTGGGGCTTGTCATCCCTTCTTCATGTAATGCATATGTGTAGGGAAGCTAACTTAGCATCTTCCTCTTCATGAATGTATATAGCATCTAACATATATTGATTCTTGTTTATTGGTATCAAGATGCTTCATTGACATATTTTTAATTGATATCATGTTTGTAGTCACCCTTATTGACTTTGTTTTTTGTTTTAGACAAAAAGGGGGAGAACATTGTTTGCATTGTTTTGATTGACAAAAAGGGGAGAAAGATTTTTACCCCTCATTTTATCTATGGTTTTGATTGTTTACCCCTTTGTTGATGATTGACAAAAAGGGGGAGAAGTATTTGAGTTTTATGAGTTTTATATGCATACTTATGTTTTATATGCATATATTATGTTTTAATATCAAGAATATTAAGTTTAATTGTTTATTAAGTTTAATTGATATCCAAAGCTTGCTTTGTATTTGTTGTACTTGGTATCTAGAGTTTATATATGCTTCTTTATGTTTTTGCATATATTGAGTTCATGCATAAGCAAATAAACATAAATATATGAAAAATATGTATGTCTCTTGTTTAGAATCATAAGCTTTCATTGCATATTTATTTATTCATTTGTTATGCATGAGTTAAGGGGGAGCTTCCTTGAAGCTTATCTTTAATCCATGCATATATAACTCCATGAGTTTTGTCATCATCAAAAAGGGGAGATTGTTGGCCCAATAGCTTTCCACTCTAGTTTTGATGATGATCAACACTCATGTAGTTATGTTTACTAATATTCTTGTGTTTCTAAGTTTCAGATCATTAACAGGATATTAGTTGGTGATTAGCTTCAACAAGATGATTAGAAGCTATTCATGGTGATTCCGGTGCCAAAGCTTAAAGATTATACCTTTGCACTTGGAGGATCACGCGTTTTGGAGCAAGTCTACTTGAAGATGAAGATCGTCAAGAAGACTTAGGTATCCTAGTTTAGATAGAGTTTTAGATCCATTTGTAAAGCTTAGTTTAGTTGATATGCTCAAGTGCACAAAACACACGTTTTATGATTTGATATTTGGTTTTTATGAATAGTTGATCAAAACAAGTTTACATGTTTTATATGTATAGTAGATGTATTCTAATTATACATACATGGTTTAACTTGCTAAACAAACTTATTTTGATATCCCTATTCATGTTTTGGAAAAATCAAGTTTGATAAAATACAAGTTTTGTTTTTGATAAAATTTGCAAGACACAAAAATAAATTGATATGCTGATATATTATCTTGAAATTTTTATCACAGGTGTATGTTTTAAATACAAAATGATAAACAAATTTTGTGAATTTTTTAGAAGTGTTAAAAGATTTTTAGAAAATATTGTACACTGTTTTTCTGACCCTGCACTGTGCCTGCCAGGCCAGTTCGGTCGACCGGACCGGTCGACCGCACCAAGTGGCCGGTCGACCGGGTCGGTCGACCGATGTGCACAATCGTGCACGCTGGCGACACATGTAGTCGGTCGACCGGACCGGTCGACTGAGTTGAGAGTTCTGCTCTCGGGAATTTTCGGTCGACCGGACCGGTCGACCGCTGCTGCCCAACGGTCACATTTTGACCGTTGGCGGTCGACCGGGCCGGTCGACCGGCAGTTGGTCAGACTGCCACATCAGCCGGCTATATAAACCCCATCTCTTTGGGGATTTTGGAAAAGTTTTTCAAGAAGAAAAATACCAGTTTTCTGAAGTGTTTTAAAGAGTTTTAAAAGAGTTTTAAGTGCTAACAAGATTTATTCTTTGTGTTTTTGGGTTTTGGAAAAATCAAAGAAATTGGAATTTGGGATTTTTGTATTGGCTTTCATTCTTTATCTTTTACAAGAAATTTCCAAGTGTTTTCTTTGAGTTCTTGTTTTCCAAAACACATAGTTTCCACACTTGAGCTATATCATCTATCCTAAACTATTAGGATCTTTGTTTTGTGGAAAAAGAAAGAAAGAGAAGTGTTTGAGGTTGTTGTTGTAAACCTCTTGTGTTGTAACCCTCCTTTTATTTGTGAATCCCTCTTCGGTAGAGGTGATCGGAGTGGTATTGGTTTGGATCCCTCAGTGTGAGGTGATTGGGATTGTGTTTGTAAGCCTCTTAGGTAGAGGTGTGGTTGTTGGTTGACACCTCTAGTGTGAGGTGTTGTGGTTTGTATTGAGAGAGGAGTTCGGTACTCCTTGGGTTGTAAGAAATCCTCTTCGGTAGAGGTTCCCTCGGTGGGAGTTGAGATAGTGGAAATCCTACACGGTGGTGTAGGCGGGGATGTAGAGCAAGGTGCTCGAACCTCGAAACAAATCTTTGTGTTAGCGTTTGATCCATTGTCTCTCTAACCCTTACTCTCTTTACTTTGTGCAAGCATCATTTCATACAAGCATCATACTTTCATAGCATTCATATTATATACATTGCTTGTGTTGCCTTGCATCTTTCATATTATAATTTATCCTTGATTGCTTGGCTTGATTGTGTGTGCACATATTTCATATTGCTTGGATTGCTTGTGTGTGTGCCTAACTTATACTCATCCAACAAGAGCTTCACATAGCACCTCAACCCATTTCAAGGGGAATCAAGGGAGTTAGTCCAGAGCCTCGCAAGGGGAATTCGGTTACACTTGTTGTATTGTATTAGTTTGTGCATAATTTGCATTAGCTTCCGCATTTAGCGCACTTAGTTTGCATTTAGTTTCTTAGATTAGCACTTACACCTATTCACCCCCCCCTCTAGGTTTTTTCAAGATAATGATTCTTTTCTTTTCTCAGTAAAAAAAAACATCAACCGCACTATGCCTCAAATTATAAATAATTTGAATAGAATCTTGACCAAAAAGAACATACCTTCTAGAATCAGTTATTTGAGAAACTGAGGCGAGATTCTTCTTTAAGCCTGGACATAATAAACAGCTTGAGAGAAGCGCCTCTATCATTTAAGCTATCTGCCTTGACATTGAAATGTCCTTCATTCACTATAGAATGTAATGAATTATTAGCTGTCACAATGGATCTTTTCCCGCAGTGTGGATGAACATCAGAAAGTAAGGAAGCATTTCCCGTCGCATGATGAGAGCACCCAGAATCAACGATCCATTCTTTGTTGTAGTCTATGGAACCATTTGCATCTGTATGTGCGTTGGTCTGATGCACAATAGAAGTCACATTAGCCGGTTGATCAATAGCTACAGTGGATAAGCATTGCTCCCATTTGGGTTGCTCAGATTCGCTACTTTCATATGCAACATTGGCACCCGCTGCTGTAAGATTGACACGACAATTCTGTTTAATATGGCCAGATTTTTCTGAATCGATTACACACAACCTTCACACGACAATCGCGCTTTAAGTATCTCAGCTTTCCACACCTATAACAGGTTTTTGGATTGCCTCTGAACGGTCTGTTATCAATTGAATAATTACCTCTAGGCTGCTTGTTATCGCCTGAAGAATGCTTAGAGGAAAATTCCTTTCCCTTGGTCCTTGGTGTAAATAACATCATCCACTTGAGAGAGAAGCTTGTTGTTTCTGGACATTTGTTTCACCAATTCTTCATGATTTAGGAGCAAATTCTCCAACTCAATGATGGAAGGCTGATTTGCCCACCCTTGTACCAAAGAAATAAACGACATAAACTCCTTTTGCAAACCGCGAATAAAATAACGATGCATTCACGCAGCACTAATGGCTCCTCCTTATCCAACTCTGAAATTTCAGCACACAAGTTCTTAATTTTCAGAAATATTCTGAGATTGAAAGATTACCTTGAGTCATTCCAGCAAGTTCATTCACCAAATACTGCAGCCGCATTATAGTCTTCTGAGTGAACAGCTTTCAAGTGTGTCCCACACTTGCTTTGGCGACTTTTCTTCACGAACATGCTCGATGTACTCTTTACTGTTTGACGTTCGCAAAGCAAACAAAGCTCTGCTACACTTGATCTTCAACTTCTGCAACTCAGCATTTTGGGGAGTTTTCACTGGAATTACAGTTTCATCACCAGAGATGAGCTCCCACAAGTCTTGCCCTTGTAGATAAGCTTCCATGCATAGCTTCAAGTAACTATAGTTGTTACCAACAAGTTTATCCACAGTAGCATGAGAAACACCTGTTCCACCATTCATCATGAGAAAATGTTGATGGGAAAACTTCAAGTTGAAGGCTCAACCACACAGCTTCACTGAGTAATAAGATCAAACACTTGGTAACCAACCTCGCTCTGATACCATAACACAAATTGAAAGAAGAATGAACAAACTTTAGAAGAAGGATTTATTACTCAGTGAAGACACATGAACAACAATTGAAAAACAGAGACTGAAGTGTTGATTCAGCTCAAGCTACATGCTCTATTTATACTGAAAGAATCTTTAAAAATCTCAACTAAGTTGGACTGAAACAACCAACATGCTTCTGAGTTTCTTTAAGAGAATAGCCATAAATATTTCAACTGACTCCTAAATAAACTGAAGACAAAAACAACTTAAAGAATGATTCAACTATTCCTAAAAACTAGGATATAGCAGTGGTAAGTTGCACTAATTTTTAACAAGATGGCGGATCGTAAAGTGAATAAAATCGAGAAAGAACTGGTGTTAGTATGACGAAAGGAAAACAGAAGAGAGAATCATCGAAGAGAACTCACAGTCCAGTTCAGCATACAACGATGTGTGATGTGGCCAGTTTGACCAACGATCAAAGTTGGATGATCAACCAGCGGATGGTTCCCAACTCCAGCAAAGCAACAAAAGCCTGCAGCGTCAGCATCACCAACTCGGCGAAGGAGAGGCAAAAGTCGAAGAAGCAACGAAAATTCGGCAAACCTAGAAAGTTCATCTTTGCTCTCGGCCTCTGCAGACGAAATTGGTGACCCAAGAGGTCTTTAAATAGACCAGAGTCCAAAAATCATAGTGTCACCGCATTGCATCATGAAAACCGTTCTCGGAAACAACACCTACATGCATATATATATATATATATATATATATATATATATATATATATATATATATATATATATATAGTGAGTTGATCCCCTAAGAACGGTTCTCACGAATTCATGTGAGAACTTTCACGTGAGCCGTCGGATCTGATAGAAATCTAGTTTTATTTGATTTGATCGATCAGATCCGACGACCCACGTGAAAGTTCTCACAGAAATCCGTGAGAACCGTTCTTAGAGGATCAGCTCCCTATATATATATATATATATATAATATATATATATATATATATATATATTATATATATATGAGAAAAATGTATATCAGCCTGGGGGCTGAGAGTACTCTCTCAGCCTGCGGTGACGTGGCTCAATTTGTTACCTCACTGACTTGCGGCCCGCTTTTAGGAAGAAGTTAAATTACCAAATACCCCTTTCGATAACTTTCCTTATTGTTTATTATTATTTCCCCCCCTTTTTTTTGCCGCTCTTTATAGGATTTAGGTTATTTTATATAAATTACTTTTCGCCCTATTTCTTTACCTCTTTTTTGAAAGATCTAGTTTATCCTTTTCAGTATGCGATAAAATTTTTTCTGAAAATATAAAATCTTTTCAGATCAATTTTTTCAGCCTGCGATAAATTTCTACTTATAGTTTAATTTTTTTTGTATATAATGTAGTCAGAGTCTTTGGTCGCAGTGTACATTTAAACTGCGACCTTAGTCAGAGACTTTGGTCGCAGTGTACATGGTTAATTGCGACCAAGGTCGCAGTGTTGTTATTGATAAAGATGGCCAGCAACTGCAATCTAGGGTTGCACTACATGGACTGTGACTTAGGTCGCAGTAATCATTTTTTGAATCTAAATGAAAATGAAAAGTTTGCTGAGGGGACGCGACTTGGAGTCACTCCGAGAGACGCGGCCTGTCATAAAGATTTTATGAGATCTTTAAACGTCAAGTCTACGTTGACGAACCCGCACCATTCGTTGTTTCCCAAAGCGGTTGTTCACGCGTCGGCTCTTCATTGGGTTTAGGCGTTAATGTCTTTTAATGCCAAACCGGCGCTGGCGGTTGTAGACCAGCGTCTTCGACGCTTCTTGAAACGACACTCCACGCGTCAGCCTTCCATTAGACTTCGATAGTCGTGCGATCATTAAGGCCAATGGTTCTGATTAATGAACCATTAATTATGGTTATTATGGGCTGCCTATAAATAGGGCTCACCCTCTCCCACAATTAGACTTTTTTCTTTCGAGAGCAATTGCTCTGAGAATTTTCGCCTTCTTCAGAGTCTCTAACAGGGGCCTGCCTCCATGGATGAAGATGACCCTATGGACGAACTTGATCGATGTTCGTCCACAATGGAAGAAGTCATAGACCTCATCGTCCACAAGGGAAGAAGTCATGGTCCTCGTCGTTCACAGGGAAGAAGTCATGATCCCTGACGAGGACTTAACCCTCACCAAGATCTCCTCGGACTTGATGCACCAGTCAAGCTTGCTGGTACGGGATGGTCAGAGTGGGTATGGCGGCGGGGGATGTGGTGGATATAGTGGCGGGTAGCACTGGATAACCTTCTGGTGGAAGAGATGTTCATCAACGAAGGATCGTATCCCGCCACTTTGGAGGGTCATGTGGAATCGGAGGATTCTGCTGCCACCAGACCTCAATAACACCACTGCTCTTAGTCAACAAGGGTTCTTTTGATGTTTAGTCTTCTTTGTACTGCTGTATTGTAACACTCAATCTTATTGTATAAGAGGGCATTTTGTATCATTTTCACATGCCTGGAGATAAATGCCTGGACATAAATAAAAATCATATTTGTTTTTTAATAAACTACGACGTTGGTTGCAGTCATGCATTGCAAACAAAACAACTTGGACCAGAGACGACACTGCGACCAAGGTCGCATAAGACTACATTGCAAACAGAAACAACTGCGACCAGGGTCGACACTGCGACCAAAGACTACGACTGAGCAACTTCTGCGGTGACGTGTTACCTCGTCGCAGTGTTGTTGTTGATTAAGACTAAAGACCAGCAGCTGCGACCAAGGTCGCATATTATTTTTTTAAGACTGCGGCCAGTAACTGCGACCAAGGTCGCAGTGTTGTTGTTGATTAAAAATAAAGACCAGCGAATGCGACCAAGTTCGCAGTGTATTTTATTAAGTCCAAAACCAGCAACTGCGACCAAGGTCGCATTGTATTTTATTAAGACTACGGTTAGCAACTGCGACCAAGGTAGCAGTGTTGTTGTTGATTAAGACTAAAGATCAGCAACTGCGACAAGGTCACAGTTTATTTATTAAGTCTGCGTCCTGCAACTGCGACCAAAGTCGCAACCTTTCATTTTAAAAATTTATACGGGTGAAGTAATATAATTATTAACTGCGTCCATGGTCGCAGTATATTCGTTTAGCGTAAAATATTTAAAATGAAGATTTGTAACAATTGTACAGCATTTCAACCAAGACATAGTAGTAAAAAATGTAATTCACACAATTAACTTTAGAAAACAGATTTATATATATTTTAAAAAATACAAAATACAATTTTTTAAACTTCTAATCCTCGTCATCACCATCGTAATCAGATTCGTCGTCAAGAGTCATGCTTTCGTCTTCTGTATCGCTTTCCGTCTTTTCCTCCTCTTCAGCGATATTCTCCTCTTCGCTTTCTTCCTCTTCATGTTTGTGTTTTGGTTTATCAATGAACTCCCAGAACGGGTCGTCTATATCAAGCTCAGATTCTGACCCGTAGCGAGACATCGGTTCAGAACTAAACATCCAATCATTATTAGATGATTGGCTTCTTTCCGGTGAAGACGGTGGTGAAGACATTTTTTTGAATCTATTTTCCGAACAGTGAGAGTAACGAGTTTGAGCAAAAATAACTTAGTATGTTTTTAATCCTTTGCTCATGACCCTTTATATATTTTTAATCCCGGAATTCCAAAAGGTTTAAGATCTCGACCACGTGAATATCTCTCAAATATATTTTCTACCTTTTTCAAAAATTGTATACTTCCTAGGTGACTGTTCAGTTATCCAAAATAGTTTAAAAGTTAATACACTATAATTTTAAATTACTTTGAACTCCAAAACAGTACATTATTGCGACCATTGTCGCATTGGGAACTGATAAATGATTAAGTAACTGCGATCATAAATTGTCAACCGTTAGTCATCAAATACTGTCCTTCGTATAATTTCTGAATGTTTGTCCGATCCTCCTATTAACAATTAAATTGGTTTTTACATATATTATGCGACCATGGACTGCGACTATGATCGCAGTACCGCGACTATGGTCGTAGTATTTAACGAGAGCGATAGTATAATCACAATTTACGTATTATTTTATATTCTTTTTGTTCTTTATTTTGACTGTTGTCTGAATAAGGACTGATTCTATAGTCGCAGTTCACCGTATCTTTTGTCTCAGCCGCCTATAACGTATGAATTATTTTTAATTATTGCATCAGTAGTAGGACTGCGACTACGGTCGCAGTGTTTAAGAGCAGCAGTCGCAGTTTGGATATGTAATTAAAAGAGCTTATAAGTTAATATAGTGAGAAAGAGACCTTACAAAAAAATAGAATTAAAAGCTTTTAAAAGAAGACAAAATATAATTGAATATCAGAAGATCAGGAAATCCTAATCCTCGTCATTATCACCATCATAAGCAGATTCATCGTCTTCATTCTTCTGCTCTTCCTCTTCATCACTTATTTCCTCATCTTCCTATTTTTGAGGTTTTTTTGTTTCACCGATGAACTCCCAGAATGGATCGTCTTTATCAAGCTCTTCGTCTGACCCGTTGCTAGGAAGTGAGCCTACAACATCAGAGGACATGCTTTCATCAAGCATGTCCCGTCAAGTGGCAGAAGAATAATGTCTTCTTCACTAACCACATTAAAACTTCATTATCATCATGAATAGGAGGATCAGTTAATACATTATTTGATGTAGTGAGATAGTCAAAAGGAGTGAAGTCTAGACTGGTATCAGATTCACTAGAATATCCTGAAGACAAAGGACCGGTGGGGGAACGATTGAAGTTGAAATCTAAGTGTTCAGAGGAAGAAGATGGGGAAGACATGATTCAAGAATGAATTGCTTTTTGGAAGTTTTTGAAATCAAATTGAAAAGGAAGAACAAAAATATAGTTTTTAGGTATGAGATAATATATTAGTTACAGCATTATATAAAGGTCAATATTGTGGAAGAACGTGAATAGTAACAATAATTGTTACAGGTGAGTGTTGAGTATGGTAGGAAGTGGTAAAAAATTAAATATTTAATTGAAAATTTATTGCGGGAGAATCCGAAGAGTTCTTTTTTTTCTAGAGGTTTAATACATGAAGTACAAATTAACTTTTTATAGAATTGTTTGCCTTATCTTTAGATTACGTATGGTGCACATCTTTCCTTTATCGAGATTAACATTAGTGCATCTCTTTTTTCTAGACTGTTGTTGTATCACGGTAGAAAGAATATTAATTACTTCATTTAATTCAGTGTAATTAATATAGTAATTTTTATAAGCTTTGATATACGCGAATTGATCTCAGGTCGCATGGCTAATCCACCCTAGTCGCATATTAAAAATCTTTTACATAAGGCATGGAAAGAAGATTGCGACTTTGGTCGCAGTACTGAAGGAGGTCGCATTGTTGTACGATAGAATGCGACTAGGGTCGCAGATGTTATATAAATAAGTTTTGTTATACAATGACTGCGACTAGTGATTGTGACTGTGTCGCAGTTGTCATATAAAATTGAAATTATATTGTATTAGGTCGCATAAAAACGTTTTGTTATACTATGAGTGCGACTAGTGACTGCGACTGTGTCGCAGTTGTTATATTGTATTAAGTCTGCGACCAGGGCATGTTTTTTAAATTTTCAATGCTTCTTCTTATTTTACATTATATTGATCCAATTTTTTTTAATTATATTTTTTGATGTATTAAAATTACGAATTTTATAACTGTAGATATATTCAACTGAAATTTTGTTTGTACATGACTTTATTCCAGTTTAGAATTAAAAAAGGGTATTTTGGTCAATTTGTTTCACGATTGTTTAGGCGGGATTTTTTTGGCGCCAACACACTGCGGCCGATGTGTGGCATATATTCAGCAACGTCCCGCCGGCTGAGAAACTATCTCAGCCTGCAGGCTAAGGTACAGTAACCCCTATATATATATATATATATATATATATATATATATATATATATATATATATATATAGTAGTCTTCGTGTGAGAAAGTTTCTCACACGAAGACCGTGAGAAAACAATATAGGGGCGATCATGTGGATGATCCGAACCATTCATCTTGATCTATATACTTTATTTAGGCTACCAATAAAAAATCACGTGAGTCCGAGCCTTTTTACCCATGCAACAAGTGGTTACAAAACATACGTTTATTCGCCGTAGAATAAACATGTCACTTGATTCATGGGTAAAAAGACTTGGAATCGCGTGATTTTTTATTAGTAGTCTAATTAGAGCATGTAGATTAAGATGAACGGTTCGGATCATGCATAAAATCTCTCTTATATGATTTTCTCACGAAGCTTATTTTGAGAAAGTTTCTCATTTGAAAATTTTCATATATATATATATATATATATATATATATATATATATATATATATATAATATATATATATATATATATATCCAAATTGTCCCTTCACAGCTTGACAGCCGACTTTGCATCCTTTGTTGGACCATTTTGGTCTTGTATTCTTGCTGGACTCAGACAACTTTATATTTCAGCTCCGTGGACCTGTCCAAAATTAAAGGTGTAGGTTTCATCTTGGCCTCATCTGTCAGCGTCCTATGATCCCACAGATGGGCTTGTTTGTCTCATGCTCGTTCCAAAGCTTTAATGTTTTTGGATTTTTTATAATATTATAAGAGGGACAATCTCAAGTGTCAATGGGGGATGGACCTTCTTATAATATGTGAGTGTGGCTCACACACATGAGCCAAATCCTCTGACCCTACAACCGCCTCTCAAAAAAACCTTTGTGTTGCAGACTCTTCAAACTGCCATAACCAGAATCTTGTAAGGCTCGAAGATAGTGATAGTGCCGTCTAGACCGCATAAACTTAGCCCTTTTGGGGAAATATGAAGAATTAAATGTGAATCTTTGAGTTGAATTACGGCGAGATTCGTTGATAGAATCAATTGGATAATGGTTGGAGTGTGTTCTCCTTCTATTAGGGATGACATGGTATATTCAAATATTCAATTCCGGCTTCGAATGAATGAGATATTCAACTCTAAAGTTTGCCTAATTCAAAAGGCAAAAAGGGACTAAAGGTAGCTAAAAGCATTTACTCCCACATTGGACATGGGATGGAAGTTTGAAGTGTTTAAATAGAGAAAAATGAGAACAAAGGGTGTGCCCACACGCGGTTCTGGTTCGGGTTCTCTACCGGTCCAGTTCTTTTTGAACCGGGTCTCACGGGAATGGTGTGATGGTGGATCGCGCCCGCTCTGCTATCCGGACCGGCGCAACGGCTGACAGGAAACCGCATGCGAACTGTTGCAACGGTCTGTGCGGTTTTTGTCTGGAACGATCCGTTGCAACGGTTCAGACCGAACCGTTGCAACCGTTCGGACGACTCTACCCTTCCTGGAGCACTATAAATAGCGCTCCTTTCTCCCATTTTAAAACACACAGCACACACAGAACACAGAAAACAGAGATTTCGAAATGGAAGTGAAGATTCTAAAAGAAGGCTCAGAAAATTCAGACAGATTCTTTAATGGAATTGTTGTCTGAATCTGTGACTTGCAAAGAAGAATATTCTTCTATCTTCATCTTTTCTCTACAGTGGGTGTTCCTCCAAAGTAAAGACAAATATTCTTCCTGAGATTTGTCTTGGTCCTGCTGCTTTGATAATCCTGTGAAGGTACTGGTTCACTACGATTCGACCGTACGGTGATTTGGTAATGCTATCCAAATACCGTGAAGGAGTATTGTATCTGGAGAGATCAGCGTCTAGTAACCCGTTAGCACCATAGCGGGGACGTAATTATCTTAAGAAGCATACCTCACTCCAAGTACTGTATAAGTGAATTAATATTCTTTATACAACGGTTATACTGATATACAGTACATTGAGACTGATTTATACCAGTTTAATTGGTGTTTAACCAAGGAAGATAATTGAAAGGTGGTTCTATAATTACGGAACGTTTTATTGAACGAAAAACCTCTAACCCGATATTCACCGACCTAGCCAATTAAATCGATGACATTGATTAATTGTCAGATTCATTCTTAGAACTAACAATCTTAAGACAATTATCATTGAAGTTACTTACTTCTATCCTATTTGAAATTGTAAAAAACATCTGAGACTAATCAAGACAGTTCAAGTAAGGTACCAAACATGCAGATTCAAACTTTAATGCCTGCTCCACTTCCTAACCCGAAGCCGGAGAAGTCAGAAAAATTCAATGGCACAGAATTTAAGAGGTGGCAACAGAAGATGCTCTTCTACTTGACCACTCTGTATTTGGCCAAATTCTGCAAGAGGATGCACCAGAACTTGGAACTGATCGAGACTTAGTCCTTGCAGTCGATACATGGACGCAAGGTGACTTCCTTTGCCGAAACTATATTTTAAATGGACTGGATGACTCTCTTTACAAAGTCTACAGTCCAATCACAATGACAAAGAAGTTATGGGCCAGTCTTGATAAGAAGTACAAGACTGAGGATGCCGGCACCAAAAAGTTCATCGTAGGATGATTTTTGGAGTACAAAATGTGGATAAAAAGACTGTGATCAGTCAGATGCAAGAGTTCCAACTTATCTTGCACGAGATAGAGGCTGAAGGTATGAATCTACTTGAAACTTTTCAGGTTGTTACTATTGTGGAGAAACTCCCAACTATGTGGAGAGATTTCAAGAACTATCTAAAGCACAAGCGCAAGAAGCTGAAGTTAGAAGATCTCATTGTGAGGCTTTGAATTGAGGAGGACAATCGAATGTCTAAGAAAGGAGCAATAAGAACTCCTATGAAGCCAATGCCAATGTGATCGAAGACTTAAAGGGGAAAGCGTCTACTTCCAAAGGCTTAAAGTGAAAGAAGACTGCCCAAGGGTACAAAGGTAAGGTCCAAGAAGGCAAGAACATGCGCTTCAAGGAAACTTGCTACATCTGCAATAAAGAGGGGCATAAGACGAATGAATACGCAGTCGTCTCAAAAGAACAAGATGAACCATCCACAGGCAAACCTGACTGACCATGCGTCGCCAAGCCTTTCAGCTGTGGTGTCAGAAGTGAATCTGACGACCAACAATAAGGATTGGTGGGTAGACACTGGGGCTACTCGGCACATCTGCTCTGAGAAATTATTATTCTTTGAATATCAAAACTAGAGCAAGATGAGTAACTCTTTATGGGAAACTCAGCCATCTCCAAGGTTGAGGGAAAAGAAAGGTCATCCTGAAGTGGACATCTGGGAAAGAACTTACTCTGAATGATGTGCTGGATGTTTCATATATCTGCAAGAATCTGATCTCTGGATCAATACTTTAGTAAGAAATGATTTAGAATGGTTTTCAAATCAGATAAATTTGTACTTACTAAGGGTGAGATATATGTGGGTAAGAGTTATCTTGTTGATGGCCTTTTTAAGACCAATATTGCAGTTGTGGACAAAAAATCTGCATATTTGTACCCTAAGCTTATAAATAAAGAAAAATCTTCTATTTATTTGCTTGAGTCTCCTACTTTATGGCATGCTAGATTAGGGAATGTAAATTATAAGTCTTTAAAAAACTTGTCTAATGTATGATATATTTCTAAACTCAACTTGAAAGAAATTCACAAGTGTGAGATTTGTGTTGAGGCCAAGAACGCGAAAAATTCATTTCACTCAATTGATCAAATACAGAACCGTTAGGGTTAATTCATAGCGATTTGTGTGATTTGAAGTTCACGCCAACTAGAGATGGGAAAAAGTATTTTATTACTTTTATTGATGACTGTACAAGATATTATTATGTGTATCTTCTAAACAGTAAGGATGAGGTAATGAATATGTTTATAACATATAAAGCCAACGTTGAGAATCAACTCAACAAGAATATCAAGATTCTAAAATCCGCAAGGCAGAGAATATGAATTAAATGATTTTAGTGAGTTATGTGCTAAATTTGGTATAATCCATCAAACTACAGCACCATATGCTCCTCAGCAAAATGGAATTGCTGAACAGAAGAACAGAATTTGAAGGAGATAGTCAATTTCATGCTAGTAAGTTCTGGAGCTTCGTAGAACTTATGGGGAAAAGCTCTGTTAACTATAAATTATGTTCTAAACAGAGTACCCTACAAGAAAGTTGGTCTTATATCATTTGAGTTATGTCATGGAAAGACACCTTCCTATCATTACCTCAAAATGTGAGGGTGCCTTTCAAAGATACTAGCACCATTGCCTAAAAAACACTAAGTTGGGAGTAGGAACTATGGACTACATATTCATAGGCTATGCCTTGAATAGTAGTGCATATAAATTTCTAGTTCATAATTAGAAATACCAGATATTCATGAAAACATAATTATCAAATCAAGAGATGTTGTGTTCCTTGAAGACATCTTTCCATACAAACAAGAAATAGATAAGACTTCTGGAAAAAGAACACATGAGATGGCGTTCAGGGATGAAAGCCCCGAGGAACCGATTGTTAATACGAAAATTGAACCAAGAAGAAATCAGAGATCTAGAATCTCAAAATCGTTTGGTTCAGATTTCACAGCATATGCTATTGAAAGCAAGCCTCAAATATTTAAGAGGCTATGTCTATCCCAAAAGCACAAATGTGAAAAAAGGCTATAAATAGCGAAATGGAGTCCATACTAAGTAATCATACTTGAAAATTGAAAAACTTGCCTCCTGACAGTAAACCAATTGGGTGTAAGTGCATTTTCAAAAGAAAATTAAAACCCGGTGGATCTATCAATAAGTACAAGGTTAGACTAGTAGCTAAAGGCTATCGATAAAAGGAAGGACTTGACTACTTCGATACTTATTCACCTGTAATAAGAATAACCTCCATTCAGATTTTAATTGTAATTATTGTATTGCATAACTTAAATATCCATCAAATGGATGTCAAGACTGCATTCTTAAACAGTGAATTAAATGAAGCAATATATGTGAAGCAACCTGAAGGATTTATAGTCAAGGCCTAAGAACACAAAGTGGTAAATTGGTAAAATTTTTATACGGTTTTAAAGCAGGCTCCAAAATAGTGGCATGAGAAATTCGATAGTGTCATGATCGAAGATGGATTCACTATTAATGAATGCGATAAGTGTGTTTACACTAAAACAGTTGAAAATATATGTATCATTATTTATCTTTATGTAGACAACATGTTAATTTTTGGGACTAATATTAAAATTATTAAGTCAACTAAAAGAATATTATTCAACAATTTTGACATGAATGATCTGGGGGTTGTTGATTAATTTTAGAAATTAAAATCACAAGAGCACCAAATGGAATCAATCTATCTCAATCTCACTATGTGGATAAGATGATAGAAAGATTCAAGGATCATGGGATAAAGGAGAATACAAATCCTTTTCTCCCACACATCCACCTTCGTAAGAATACAGGAACTGGAGTATGCCAGTTGGAGTATTCTCAGATTATCAGAAGTTTAATGTATTTAATGATTGCACTAGACCTGATATTGCTTACGCTATAAGCAAGTTAAGTGATACACTAGTAACCCTAGTGATGATCATTAGACTGCTCTACTATGAGTATTAGGTTACGTATCACATAACAAGGAATATGCCTAGAGATATGGGTAGTATCCACCTATACTTGAAGGATACAGTGATGCAAATTGAATTGCAGATTCTGAGGATTTAAAATCAACTAGTGGATACGTATTTACTCTAAGAGGAGCAGCGGTATCATGGAAATCTTTCAAACAAACATGTATTACCCATTCCACTATAGAATCAGAATTCATAGCCTTAGATAAGGCCGGAGAAGAAGCAGAATGGCTTCGATAATTTTTGAAAGATATACCATTATGGCCAAAGCCAGTGCCCGCTATATGCATTCACTGAGATAATCAAGTAGCTATATTTAGGGCACAAAATTTTATATATAATGGTACGTCTAGACATATTCGTCCTAGACATAATATCGTTAAACAGTTGCTCTCAAATGAATTATCTCTATTAATTTTATCTCGTCAAAAGATAATTTAGCGAATCCATTTACTAAAGGTTTAAGTAGAGAGTGTATAAACTGCGCATCTAGGGGAATGGGTCTAAAAGTCTAACCTTACTGAGTCAGCTTAATGGAAACCTCACTTAGTGACTGGAGATCTTACGGACTAAGTTCAAGAGAAAAAACTAGTTATGATTGACTCAGCAAGTAAGCACTTAGGAGCTTGACTCCAATTCATTCCTAAGGTGCACACAAGTGCTTTCTACTAGTGGGTTAAGGATAAGCTTAACACTTTTAATGATGCCTATATCTTGTTATTAAAACAAGTGGAGTAGAGTAGACTACTCTTAATAAGACGATCACCTATGTGAGTATAGAGCTGGGTCGGCTTTTTGGGAATTTCTATGGAGGCTGTTATTCCTTAAAGATATTCTCTGAAATTAAGAATGTCCAGGGGCAAAATAGACACAACCGAGAATCAAAGTTGATTTGAAAAGTTACTATGTGAAGCTTGTTGATTTGGCTTACACTAACGATTAACGGTTCAAGACTTAGTTCACTGATTAGCCAGTAAGTCCGATAAAGCTTTCGCTATGGAAGGTTCAAGGCCTAATTCACCAATTATGATGCAGTTTCTTTTCAAAGTACCTTTCACTATAGAGTCAGTCTCTTTGTGTGTCAATTCCTTGAACCTCCACTTATTGTGGGGGATTGTTGGGAAATATGAAGAATTAAATGTGAATTTTTGAGTTGAATTACGGTGAGATTCATTGATAGAATCAATTAGATATTGGTTGAAGTGTGTTCTCCTTCCATTAGGGATGAATGTGGTATATTCACATGTTCAATGCTGACTTTGCATGAATGAGATATTCAAGTCTAAAGTTTGCCTAATTCAAAAGCCAAAAGGGGACTAAAGGTTGCTAAAAGCATTTAGTCCCACATTGTACATGGGATGAAAGTTTAAAGTATTTAAATAGAGAAAAATGGGAAAAAAGGGTGTGCCCTTTGGGTACTTTGAGTTTTCGCGTGCGATTTGGTGGAAACCATGCCTACATGTGCGCGCGCGCCAGTGTTGGATCCCGAGCCCGGGCCCAGGCTTGGATTTGGGCGGGTTGGCCCGGGCTCGGATTCGGGTTCGAGTTACCCGGTCCGGTTCTTTTTGAACCAGGTCTCACAGGTATGGTGTGACGGCGGATCGCGCTCGCTCCGTTATTCTGACCCACGCAACGGCTGACAGGAAACAACACGCGACCGCTGCAACAGTTTATGCAGTTTCTGTCTGGA
Organism: Agave tequilana; assembly: GCA_038442645.1. NCBI lineage: Eukaryota > Viridiplantae > Streptophyta > Magnoliopsida > Asparagales > Asparagaceae > Agave > Agave tequilana. Next base: position 72,998 of record JAVJIF010001080.1, read on the forward strand.
ACGATCCGTTGCAACGGTTTAGACCAAACCATTGCAATTGTTCGAACGACTCTACCCTTCCCGGAGCGCTATAAATAGCGTTCCTTTCTCCCATTTTAAAACACACAGCACAGACAGAACACAAAAAATAGAGATTCTGAACTGGAAGTGAAGAAGTAACTCAGATTCTGAAGCAAGATTCGTTCTGAAAGAAGGCTCAGAAAATTTAGCAGATTCTTTAATAGAATTGCTGTCTGAATCTGTGACTTCCAAAGAAGATTTTTCTTCTATCTTCATCCTTTCTCCACAGTGGGTGTTCCTTTAAATAAAGACAAATATTCTCCTTGAGATTTGTCTTGGTCCTGCTGCTTTGATAATCCTGCGAAGGTATTGGTTAACTATGGTTCGATCATACGGTGATTTGGTAGTGCTATCCAAATACCGTGAAGGGGTGTTGTATCTTGGGATACCAGCGTCCAGTAACCCGTTAGCACCGTAGCGGGGGACGTAATTGTCTTAAGGAGATTCTCTATAAGTGAATTAATATTTTTTATACAGGGGTTATACTGACATACAATATATTGAGACTGACTTATACCAGTCTAATTGGTGTTTAACCAAGGAAGGCAATTGAAAGGTGGTTCTGTAATTAAGGAACAGAAAACCTCCCACCTGATAGTCATCGACTTGGCTAATTAGATCGGTGACAATGATTAGTTATCAGATTGATTCCTAGAACTAACAAGTCCCACATTGCTTGCACAACACGAACTTCCACCTCCTCAAGTGTCTATAAAAGAACCCCTGCGGCAAACAGAGAGACATACAGAGGTCTCAGGAAAAAAATCAGATACTCGAAGGTTTGGGCTCTAAATTTTGGGTCTGAGTTGACCAAAGTCATCGATTGTGAGCTCGCATCTCTTCCTTCTCTAAAAATCCCTATTAGGCAATGTGTGGCAGGTTTCATGGCTAAGTGTCTTCCTTTATTTTAGTGGTATAATTTAGTAGTAATTCTAATATAGTTAGAATTCTATTTTAGTAGTAATTCTAGTGTAGTTATAATTCTAGGGTAGAAGTAATTCTAGTGTAGCTATAGTTCTAGTGTACACTTATCCGAGTCTAGATGTAATTCTAGGCTTACATGTTGTTTTAGTCTCATGACAACCCCAGCCTCGTAACAAATTCTATTCCTACAACAATTCTTGTCTCATTACGACTCTTACTCATCTTTGCATATCTACATGCTCATTTTGCACGTTCATACAAGAACTCTAGGAAATTCATATTTTACATAACTCTTGCATTTAGGAGTAGGGTTATTTGACCCCGATGGGCTCGTCCTGCTGGTAAGTTTCTATTCCCTACAATTCGCATTCTTTTAGGAATAGGTTACTACACTAATATTTTCTAATTTTATTGTCTTATTTGTGAGGTAAATTGGATCAGGGGTTCCTTCTGAAGGCGAGAGCATTCAAGTAGAATAAGAAGGGCCATGTCTTTCTTGTTGGTTTTTGGGAGAAGGTCTAGCAAGGTTAGCGAACACGATCAATGTTTAGAAGGGAAAATGGTGAGCAAGAGTAAGAGTTTAGAGTAAACCGTATAAGTCCTTGTGTCAATGTTCAAACTCTGGTATATATGTAAAATTAATATGCTCATTCGAACTACCGTTTGTAGTAAAAGCTATAACGTATCGTACCCACAGGAAGGGCTTGCGATGGAAGCTTTCTTAGTTCTTTTTTTTCTTGTTTTTGGAAAGAAAATGAAAAGTTCTTCTTTGTTCAAGAATTGGAAAAGAAAATAAAGTGAAAAGAAAATGATAAATCTTATTGTGCTAAGAAAAGAAGAATGAAAACGAGGAAGGTAGAATGAAAGCGGCGAATTTTGAAAAAGTAAAAGCGAAAAATAGACTTTGTGTTAAAAGAAAGTTTTTAGAAATTAAAAGAGTTTTAATCTGATAGAAAGAAAGATATGACTAACTAACAACTCTACACTACTAACTTACTAATCTCTTGGATGATTTATGCCTCATGTAGATTCATTGGCATATTGTCCATCTTTGAGGTGTCCTTCTCTTAGCTTGGGTAGGTGGCCTCCTTGGATCATAGGCTCTCAATTGGTTCACAAGAATGGAACTTAAGAATTTGAGATTCACAATTTAGATATGCATAACAAGAATGTTAGGTTCATTAGATCATCAAAACCATGGTTTAGCTAGCATGAAATAAGAAGCTAGTGCATTAATTTGTTAGCATACTAAGGTGATCACATCATCATGTTCCATCAAGGCTCTTGTTAAAGAAATAAGGCTCTAAATGAGGCACACATGAATCATATGGAGGAATCACCAAAGCTTCATTAAGATTAAAAACAACACTCATCTTTTTTAGGAATTAAAGAGACTTGTTAGGCGCAAGACTTAGAAACTGTAAACATCCAGTGAATCATATGAGTTAGCATCATCCAAGAGTTAGTAGTTAGTAGTAGGTTAGAGGTTAGTTAGTCATGTTATGGAATTAGTTAGCCATGGAGAAGTAAAGCAAAGAAGAAACACAGTAGATTAAAGTGCAAGAAATTAAAAGCTTGAAAGTAAATAGCAAGAATTAAAAGAAAAAGAAATTAGAAGAAGGAGAACATGAGCTTTGCATTTGATTGTCACTCTCAATTACAGAGACCTCACTCTCACTCTCTCTCTTTTCTAGAATCTAAAAAAAAAAAAATTACAAGAGAAAACTAAAGAGGAACCTAAAAAAAAAAATCCTAAACCTTCTACTAAAATTTATGGCTATCCTCCCCTATTCACAACCGAGACCCTAGGGGTCTTTATATAGGCATTAGGAACTTATCGCTATCAATTGTAGTCATAGGATCAAACGCTGCATCAACGGCGCTAGTTCTGTCGCAGAAGCGCGACAAAGCCACGGAAACGCAGCAGAATCTTGGTCGTTATGCCAGCGATCTTGCTGACAGGTTGTCTCTATCCAGGTGTCCTATGGGAGCTTCTAGAATCATGAGGAAATTTCTTGCTTCGTTACAGATGTGGGCTTCTTTGATTTGGTCTCTTTTAATCTCCTTTAAATTCGTGAATTAGCATAAATTTAGGCCTTCTTCTCCATTAAAGAGTGGACCTAAAATTTAAGAGAAATAGCCATTAGAAAGCTTATTTTTATTGATAATATACATGAAAATGTGATGCAAAATGATACAGCAGTGAACACTAATCACACCCCATACCTAGCTTTGCTCGTCCTCGAGTAAAATAAGCAAGGAAAAGAGTAAAATCCTAACTACATTATTACACTACTTTCGTAAGTGACACGATTTTACTGAACATGTACAACAAGCCGTTAAACCTCTAGGTTATCCTAGAGGAGGAGTGTTGTCTCCTGAGGGTTTTCAGCGGGTTGCACCCACAAAATCCCAAAAAAAAGAAGCATGTTAGTATATTTTCAAAAAAAAAAAAGAAAGAAAGTTTATGATCCATTTTTACAAAAAATTTAAGTGATCTTCTGGTTTTAGGTTACTCCAAACTATTCTTTCTCATTATAAGTCTCCATTTGAAGTTTTGTCTTTAACTAAGGTTAAGTTTTAAAAATAGAGGGAGCATCAGATTTTGTATCAAGCCTAAAATATATACATTATATGCATGAGGAATTGTTCTTAGACTATGATACTTTTATTTATATTCTATTATTATATATATTTTTTATTTTTTATATATTTACACTTATTTATTTTTCTTAGCTTCATTAGGCTTTCTAATTTACCCATGTAGTGAGCCTTTTACCGATGACTCCCAGACTAGATGATCTTAGGGTACCAGATGAGGGTACATCCCTAAGGTTTAAAGACTCGAGTAAACAAGAGCACGAATGCTAAAGACTCAACCACCTTTAAGTCATACTTCTTAAGGCATAACTAACCAGCTTAATTGGTGATTAAGTATACATTTTAATATTTTTCTTCTTTTTTTATTTTATATGTTATATAAATAAAGGTACTAAGTCTTTGGTAAATCCCTCAACATGTAAACGTATATAATACTTAGAAAAAATTCAAAATCTAATTATCTTTCTATTCTTTCTTTCTTAACCTAAATATCCAACAATTCTTCTTATTTTAACTTATATCATGAAATCCTAGTTTAGAGTTTTTCTAATTCCTAAGATCAAGTTAATTTTCTTTAAAATATATTAAATTTTTTTAAATATAATGAAATAAAAAAAAATCCTAAAAAATCAAAAAATATAAGTTAGTACTCACCCTAAGTTAGTACTCACCTGCCATACCTATCTCATGTATTGTCCCCAATGTATCCAAATAAAACGCATGCATGAAATAAAGTAATGAAAGGATATCACCCCCTCCTATGGCTTGGACCAGCCGTCGCGCTTGGACCGGCCGACTGTGATCTCCATAAACCCTCCTCAATTCGTTCCAAATCTGCTCCTCCACTGCTTCCTCAACCTAATCTGGCCCTTAAAAATTTTCTTCATGGCTTTCCATATGGAAGACATGAAGGCTCTAGAATCAGTGGGTGGTGGCTGCTGAGGCAGGCTCATCATCCTCCTCTAATAGTTAGGGGTCCAAACGGCATGTAAACAGCTGTTGTATGTACTCGTTGCCCGTTCTGGTGCAACAAATACTCAGTCATATAAATCAAAGACGTCATCTGGTAGAAAATTCTTATACAAACGAGTCATTAATACATGATGCGAATATTTAGCACCTCTTGTTCATGTGGAGTTGGTGATGAGACAATTAAATGTGATCGTGTTGATGCATATCGTGTGCTACTTTGTCTCAGATCATGAATAATCTACAATACTGGCCTATTGAAAGAAGTGGTATGGTCAAGGCCAAGGATATTGCGTTGGATTTAGCATCCAACACATTGTTGTTTTTGAAGGTTGTACTGGCTTTCAGCCCACGATACTGCTCAGTGCATCGAGCACCCATAATGGTTATGTACTCTATCAAAAGAAGGGGCTCGCTATGGTGTGGGTTGCTGGGGACTTGTGTGTAATCCTCTATCATATCAGTTGTGACAATGATATCCCCAGTCACCAGATGCACAGTAAGTTGATGGGTATCAAGATCAATGGTGGTTTCGTGAATACTAGAGTAGAAGATTTTAACAAGTTTGGGATAATAATCAGCTTTAAACTCAGAATTATCATAAACTGATGTGAACCAATTTCGCTCCCTAATCATATCAAGAAACACATGGCCATACCCATTGATATCACTAAGGATCCTAGAAAATCCTTTTCAGCAAAAATAATAGGTGCCATGAACTAAAATTCAGAGAAAAAGATAAGAATTCGTAAACCTCTCCCAGAATGCATGGGGGGAATCAAAAACTGAATTGTATATAGCAATCCACATAGAAATGTGCAGAGCTGTTGTAGATCTGTGATCTACAAGAAAAATTGACCACAGAGAAATTTCTCAGCGCGCATGAATCCCCAAGATGGCCCAGATCCACGGCTTTGGCAGAGAAAACGCGGTAGATTAAGAGAGGCAGAGGCTGGGATTTTTTTGGTGGCGGCGCGCTCGTTTCTCCTCTCTAGATCTGATCTCAAATTAGGGTAGAGGCACGGGAGTGGGTTTGGAGAGTTTTTTATAGAGGCCTGAGAAGGGTGTGTTCTCTATTTTGCCCCTAGGTAAAAATATAAATAAGTTACCTAGGGTCTATTTTTGAATTTTATCAGTTAATAATGGGTATATATATAAGAGAGAAAACCTAGGTGCCATAATTTAATTAAGTCCTATTTGTTTATTTTGTTTTCTTGCTTTCTATATTATTCTATTTATTAAGGTAAAGAAAGAAAAAATTGGTGGTATTTACAAGAAGGGTCCCAAAAGATTTACAATGAATGATAGGGAAATTTGAAGGAGAGCCTGGTCACGTGTAAATTGAGTCGTAAAGACCCAGTCCAAAAGTCCCATGTGACTTAGGCTCAGTGGTGTATAATGGTTTCAATCTTTGACCATTGACTTTAAAAGTACTACCATTCTTGGGATCAGAAATTTCAAAAGCACCATGAGGAAAAACTGTATGCACAAGATAGGATCCTGACCATCGGGTCTTCAGTTTACCCGAAAAGAGGTGGAGCCTGAAATTATATAACAGAACCTTTTATCCGGGGACAAAATTCTTCCGATTTACGGATCGGTCATGGAAGAGTTTCGTTCTGTATTTAGAAATCCGAACATTATCGTAAGCTTCATTTCATATTTCTTCAAGCTCAGAAATCTGCAATTTTTTTTAAGTCACCAGCTTTCTTCAAGTCAAAATTCAGTTGTTTAATCGCCCACAAAGCACGGTGCTCAAGCTTCATGGGAAAATGACATGGTTTTTCATATATAACTTGATATGGAGACATTCTTAAGACAGTTTTGTAGGCGGTCCGATAAGCCCATAGAGCATCAACAAGTTTGATGGACCAATCCTTACGATTCTGTTCTACGGTCTTCTCTAAGATGAGTTTAATTTATCTATTTATTACCTCCACTTATTCATTTGTTTGAGGATGGTAAGTCGTGGATACTTTGTGAGAAATGGAGTACTTCCGCATTAGGGCTTCAAAACTTCAATTGCAGAAATGACTCCTGTTATCGCTTATTATCACACGTGGGGCTCCAAAGCGTGAAATGATATTTTCTTAAAACTTGATGACAACTCGGTTGTCATTCGTCCTAGTGGGAACAGCTTCAGCCCACTTAGAAACATAATCTACGGCTATCAAAATGAATTGGTTACCGTAGGACATCGGAAAGGGTCCCTTGAAGTCAATGCCCCACAAATCAAAATTTCTACTTCCAGAATTGGTGTAAGGGACATCATGTCTTTGCGTGTGACTCGACCCATCATTTGACATTTTGTACAGAGTTTGCAAAAAGTATAAGAGTCTTTGAAGAGAGTGGGCCAGTAGAAACCACTCTGAAGAACTTTCTCAACCGTCTTTCATGAACTAAAGTGTCCACCGCAAGCAAACTCATGACAAAATGTCAATACGCTATGATGTTCATCCTCAAGAAGACACCTTCTAATGATCAAGTTAGGGTAACATTTGAATAGGTATGGTACGTCCTAAAAGAAGAACCGTATTTGTATCAAAAATGGTGCTTGTCCTGATTTGACCAACTGAAAGGTGTTTTCTCGGTTGCAAGGTAATTTGTAATGTCAGCATATCAAGGCTCTTTACACATCACAAAGATGTGTTCGTCAGGAAAATTTTCGTTGATTAGTATCATCTCTACTGGTGCATTAGGAATCCTTGAAAGGTGATCAACCGCCACATTTTCGACGCCCTTTTTATCCTTTATTTCTAGATCAAATTCTTGCAAAAGAAATATCCAATGAATAAACCTAGCCTTAGCATCCTTCTTTTGCATCAAATACCTGAGGGCAGAATGGTCGGTGAAAATCATTATCTTAGACCCTAGTAGGTACTGGCGGAATTTCTCCAATGCAAACACAACTACTAAAAATTTCTTTTCAGTTGTTATATACTTGAGCTGGGCCTCGCCCTACTAGCATAATAAATCACATGTTGCCTGTTATTAATGCACTGTCCTAGAACAGCGCCTATGGCATAATCAAAGGCGTCCACATGATTTCGAAGGGTCTAGTCCAATCAGGTGCTGAGATTATTGGTGCCGAGACAAGTTTCTTTTTTAACTCCTCCCAAGCTTGTAGACATCCCTCATCGAAATAGAAAGGCACATCTTTTCTTAAATGATTAGTTAAAGGTCTAACAATTTTTCTAAACTCTTTAATAAATCTTCTGTAAAAGCCAGCATGTCCCAGGAAAGATCTGATGTCTTTTAAGAACTTAGGTTCAGGGAGTTTTGTTATCACTTCCACTTTAAATTTGTCAACCTCAACCCCTCTATTTGAAGTCTCGTGCCCAGGGAATTTCTTGTTTGACCATGAAATGACACGTTTTCCAGTTAAGTGTCATGTTCTTCTCCATTCATCTCTGTAAAATCAACTTCAGATGATGCATGCACTGGCCAAAGGAATCGCCATATATCAAAAAATCATCCATAAAAATTTTCAGAAATCTTTCTACCATGTCTGAGAAAAGACTAAGCATGCAACATTGGAACGTTGCAGGAACGTTGTATAACCCAAAGGGTATTCGTCAATATGCAAACATTGCAAATGGACAGGTTAAAGTTGTCTTTCTTGGTCCTCAGTAGCAATTGGGATTTGATTGTATCCTGATAATCCATCCAGGAAACAATAATATTCGTGTCCTGCCAATCTCTTGAGCATTTGATCTATGAAATGAAGAGGGAAATGGTATTTACATGTAGCAGCGTTCAATTTGTGATAATTAATACAAACTCGTATCTTCGTTGGAAGACGAGTCTGTACTAATTCTTTCTTGTCATTCTCTACCACAATAAAGCCTGCTTTCTTTGGCATAACATGGACTGGACTAACCCACTAGCTATCAGATATGGGATAAATTATCTTATTGTCTAGCAATTTTAGTATCTCAGTTTGGATAGTCTCTTGCATAATGGGGTTCAGTCGATGCTGTGGATCCCATTTATGGTTTGGTCTCTTATGTCATGTGAATCCTATGTTACACAATGGATGGGCTGATCCCCTTTATATTGGACATGGTCCAACCGATGGCCTCTCTGTTTTTTCTTAATACAACAAGAAAATCCTCTTCTTGTTGTTCAGTCGATGAGAAGCTATGATCACAGAAAAATCTTCCTTTTCACCCAAGTACTGATACTTTGAGATGACTAGGAAGAGCTTTCAGTTTTGAAGAAGGGGTATGATCTATCAAGGGTTGTTCTTCTTGCAAGAGAATAATTGGGGTCACATCTGTTGCCCACTCAACTGCTGATACAATCCGATCAAGATTGAAATCATCTGACTCCAAATTTAATTCATGGTCAGACTCATATTCTAACTCCTCTTCATGTTCACTTGTGAGTCCTTTAATCAAGTTCACCTCAAATGATTGGTCATCCATGTCTCGAGGTTGTTTTCCTAAGTGGAAAATATTCACCTCCTTTGTCATGTCACTGAAAGTCAAACGCATTGACCCATTCCTACAGTTTATGATCGCATTAGCAGTTGCTTGGAAAGGTCATCCTAGAATGATCGGGGTTTGATCTTTCGAGTTTTGCATAGGTTGTGTTTTCAGAATGATGAAATCTATGGGGTAAATGAACTCCCCGACCCGTATAAGGACATATGTAATTTTCCCCTTCGGAATCTTTACAGAACGATCAGCTAATTGTATAGTAACCTGAGTTGGACGGAGGTCGCCCAGCTTGAGTTGCTGATACGCAGAAAAGGGAAGTAAGTTGATACTAGCCCCTAGATCAAGCAGTGCCCGATTTATTATGGTCTGTCCTATGATACAAGAATGGTTCGATACCCGAGGTCTTTGTATTTTATAGGGATGGGCCCGGTTAACAACTCACTGATGTTGGATGCAAGGAAGGCCTTTTTGAGAATATTTGTTTTTCTTTTTTTGGTGCACATGCCTTTTAAAAATTTGGCATACGATGGAACTTATTTTATGGCATCAAAAAGGGGCACATTTATCTGAACTTGATTAAAAATTTCCCTAGTCTTTTCCATTTGAGTGTTGTGCTTGTTTGTTGCTAGCCTATTAGGAAATAGCACAATAGGCTTATGAGTTTGCTCATCTGTTTTATCTTTTTTATTAGACTTGGATGTGGATGGTTGTAAACTTGAAGATGAAAATGGGTCATTCGGAACTTGTAGTGTAGTCACAGGAGGATTTGACACTGGATTGTTGGAAACTAGGTGATTAAAACCTTGTTATCAACTTCTTTTCCTAATCTTAGGATATGAACAGTGTTGCATTATTTTAGAATTATGTCCTCAGCTTCATTAATACGGAAGGGGTTCTCTAGATTAGGCAATGGCTGACTAGGCAATGATCCTTTTTTTCTTTCATTAAGTGAGTTAGCCAGTTGACCTATTCGAACTTCTAACCTATTAATAACTTGGTTATGATTGTTCATCATTGAGGCTTAAGTTTTGTACAAGGTTTCTATTATTATTTCCAAATCTGACACTTTTCTATCTGGATGATTTTGTTGCTGATGTTGGTAAGCAGGCTGAAAATTAATGTTGGTACATCAACTGAAAAGTTGGTTGATTTTGATAGAAATTGGGTTGATGGATTTGAGCAATGTATTGATGTGGAAGCTGTTGTTTTGGCTGCTCAGGACCAGACTAACTCTAAGAAAAATTTGGATGATTCCTCCATCCAGAGTTGGACGTCTTGGAGTAAGGATTGTAATTGGGTCTGATGTAGGCTGGATTCATACTATTAGGGAACATCTGTTGATCCTGGTAAACTGGATACTCCTCAAATAAGTGGGTTAAGGCATGGCAATAGGTGCAACCGAAACTTGTCACATGTGTTGGGTTGACCTGATTTACTGAGTTTGGTTCCCTAACCTTAAGTAGTTCTAACCTCCCCATCAATTGTGTGATTTTAGCGTTAGCAGCTACAGAGGACTCAATAGAATGCATACCAGTTCTGAAAGTTGTAGGGTTAGTCTTTTCAGGGCAAGACTCACACTGAATGGTTTTCTCAGCTAAGGTTTCATATACGTCTCAACCCTGATCTTCATCTTTCTTTAAAAAATCTCCTTGACACAGTCTCAAGAAGTGTCTTGGCCTGGTAATTTAACCTGTCATAGAGAATTTAGCACTGCTGCCACTTCTCTATTCCGTGGTGAGGACACTGAGCTAACAAATCCTTAAATCTTTCAAAATACTTCCAGAATGATTCATTGGCTTCCTGTCTATACTACATAATGTTCTTCTTGATGAGGGCAGTCTTATGGATGTGATAGAATTTTTTAAGAAAAATCTTAACAAAGTCATCCCATGATGAATAGAATTAACAGGCAAGTTATATAGCCACTTCTTGGCCATGTCCTTAAGTGCAAAGGGGATAAATCTTAGTCTAATAGCATCTTCCCCCAATTGAGGAATTCTCATCATCAAGCATACTTCTTCAAATTCCTGAATGAAGAAGCATGCATCCTCAGATTCTAAGCCACGGAACCTAGGGAGCGTGTTATAAATTGGGGCTTCAGCTCAAAATTATTTCCATTAGCTTCTGGTAATAAAATGCAAGAGGGAAGTGAAGTACGATTCAGGTAAAACTTGTCCTGGAGTGAAGCGTGATTGGACACGATTGGATTTATCTCAGGAAGTGGTGTGTGTGCAAGTGTAGTATTCCTAATAAGTTTTGATGTAACTGGATCCCTGTACCACTCTTGCATGCACAACACAAACAACGTTCACCCAACAAACAATTGAAAAAAGAAAAATAACAAACAATAACAAAGGAAAAACAATCACCAAGCCTATCTAGGATTCCTGGACCAGACGACTACTAACTGGGGGATTCACCAGGAAAGGTTGTTGCTTGAATCAGACCATCAGCTAATCAGCCAGGTTGGAGAAAAATATGGTGGAAGGTATCCGTGCGTAAGCAGCGGGCCTTAATTATGCCAAACCACGGTATCTTCGAGGCGTGACCTCTTAATCCCCAACCTTAAACATTGATTTGACTGGAGTATTATTCAAAACAAGTTTCAACCATAGTTAATCTCCTATAGAGTCTGAATGTCCCTAGGGGCCAACATTTACCAAATTTTAGATTAATCTTAGGATTGTGAGTCCTTGGAATGTTGTTTTTGGGCTAAGGAAGGGAGATGAAATCCCATCTTATCTTGTTTTTTTGGGTGATGCCCTTAAAGTTAATTTGTGCAAGTGCACATAATAAGCAAACAAGATTCACTCAAAGTGATTAAATCAATCAAAAGATAAGTCCAATTCTATATGCTATGCGCACGTACCTTGCTCCAGTACTCTTCAGTAGTAAAGTAAAGGAATTGAAAAGACACGTGCTTAGGATACAAACATCTAACCAATTTCTTAAATTTTCAACAAACTTTTTACTGTTGGTTATTAGCAGGATCCTGGTGATGGCATACAAGAAACATTTATTGCAATAAGCTAAATTTTGCAAAGCAAGCGACCCTGCAAAAAATATTATCAGTAGTCAACTCATTGCCACAGAAACACGGCCAAAGCTGAGAAAATGCGACAAGTTGGAGGGTACTTGGTCTCTGCTTTCTAGAGCAGAGGCCCAAGACCACTTATATGTTACTGTAATGCTTAATTTTCTGTTTCCAAAACCTGTAGCCTGCAACAGAGAAGAAAAATTCATTTAGTTCCAAAAATAACACAAAAACCTTCACCCTCCCCGGTAACGGCGCCAAAAATTTGTTCGGAGGGGAAAATGGTGAGCAAGAGCAAGAGTTTACTGTAAACTGTGTAAGTCCTTGTGTCAATGTTCAAGCTCTGGTATGTATGCAGAATTAATATGCTCCTTCAAACTACTGTTTGTAGTAAAAGCTATAACAGGTCGCATCCGCAGGGAAGGCTTGCGATGAAAGCTTTCTTAGTTCTTGTTGTTGGAAAGAAAATGAAAAGTTCTTCTTTGTTCAAGAATTGAAAAAGAAAATAAAGTAATAATAAAATGATGAATGTTGTTGTGTTAAGAAAAGAAGAATGAAAACGAGGAAGGTAGAATGAAAACGGTGAATTTTTGAAAAATAAAAGAGAAAAATGGACTTTGTGTGAGAAAGAAATTAGAAATTAAAAGTGTTTTAATCAGATAGAAAGAAAGCTATGACTAACTAACAAATCTACACTACTAACTTACAAATCTCTTAGATGATTTTTGCCTCATGTAGATTCATAGGCATATTGTCCATCTTGCTTCATCAAGCCAAAGAGTTGTCCCAATTTGTTGAGGTGTCCTTCTCTTAGCTTGGGTAGGTGGCCTCCTTGGATCATAGGCTCCCAATAGGTTCATAAGAATAGAACTTAAAAATTTAAGATTCACAATATAGATATGCATAACAAAATTATTAGGTTCATTAAATCATCAAAGTCATAGTTTAGCTAGCATGAAATAAGAAGCTAGTGCATTAATTTGTTAGCATACTAAGGTGATCACATCATCATGTTCCATCAAGGCTCTTGTTAAAGAAATAAGGCTCTAAATGAGGCACACATGATTCATATAGAGGAAATCACAAAACCTTCATTAAGATCAAAAACAACACTCATCTTCATTGAGAATTAAAGAGACTTGTTAGGCATAAGATTTAGAAATTATAAATATCCAATGAATCATATGAGTTAGCATAATCCAAGAGTTAGTAGTTAGTAGTGTTAGAGGTTAGTTAATCATGTTAGAGAGTTAGTTATCCATGGAGAAGTAAAGAAGAAAATATAGTAGATTAAAGTGCAAGGAATTAAAAGCTTAAAAGTAAATAGCAAGAATTAAAAGAACAAGAAATTAAAGGAAGGGGAACATGAGCTTTGCATTTGATTGTCACTTTCAATTACAGAGACCTTGTTGGCCCAAAGGCCACTAGCCCTTCGTTTTGATGATAACAAACCATATGTAGTTAGGTATTAATAAAATTGTTTAATTAAGTTTCAGGAAAAATCATATGTTGCATTTCGCTCCACCACAAGACTCATACATTTGGAAGCAAAGAAGATTTAGATCTTAGAGCCTAAAACACTAGAAGAGCTAAAGGATCAAGCAATATTGAGAATACTATTTCAAGATTTTTATCTTTACCGTTTTCCATTTTAGTTCGGATTTATAGATATTTGTTAAAACCAAGATGACAGAAGTTGATAGCTTTTGGGATTGTCACACACACACACACACACACATATTTTATAATCCTTAGTGCTTTCAAACCACATTTGATTACCTGGTTTCTTACCGAGTTTCAGAAAAATCAAATTTCAAAAAATCAGGTTTCGAAAAAACAAGTTTTGGAAAAACCAGTTTTTGCTTTTAGAAAAGATTTTTATCAAAATATAGTTTGAAATTATTTGGTGTTGATTTATGATCACACTCTACTTCCTCAAAGCCCTAGAACTCTATTTCGTATCTACATATCAAAAGAAATTTTATTGGAAAAATTTTGACTTCAAAAAGATATTCAAAAATCAGTTTTGGCCCTTAACCGGTCAACCGTGCGGTCGACCGCTGGCAGAGCACAACTGCTCTGTCGGTCGACCTGACGGTCTACCGACGTGTACCAAAGTGCACCCGTGCACTTCGGCCGACCGGGACGGTCGACCGGTAGCAAGAGCAATGCTCTCTGTTTGTTTTTGTCTATCGGGCCGATCGACCGACAGAGAGTTTTACTCTCTGTTTGGGATTCACGGTCGACCGTCCGGTCGACCGATTTTTCAACGGTCAGAAATCTGACCGTTGGCGGTCGACTGCCTGATCGACTGACAGCAGATAATTCTGCTGAGTTGGCTCCCAATGACTAGTTTCTGTTTTGTCTTTTGTTGGGTCTTCTCCCAACGGACCTATTGAGTTTTATACCCTGATTTTCATCCCCTATAAATAGTGGGAGTATGAAACAACTTCAACAATAATATTTACAAGCCTTATATCAAAGTTTTTCAAAGTTTAGCCTCTTTGCAAAAGATTTTCTCTTGAGCCAACTAATCCCAAAATTTGGTGTTTTAGCTTGAGCTATTTCCTCTACTTCTCTACTTGGTATTTGCACTACACAATTCCAAGTGTTTCACTTCCTCATCTTGGTTGTAGGGTTATGCTTATGAGCTATCTTTGTGGTCAAGTGTTGAACACCGTTTTCTTCGATTGAGAAGTTGTAAAGGTTGCGGCCTCGAGTGAGCTCCAAGTTGGTGTTGCGGTACCGTGAGAGAGGACAAGTGTGTCTGAAGAGTTCTAGTGAGAACTTATAATCGATTGACGATCCGAAGGGATCGTTCATAGTGAAAATCCTTCATCGTGTTAAAGGCAGGGACGTAGAGCAATGGCTCGAACATCGAAACATATTCTTGTGTTTACGATTGTCCACTCTCTCTAAACTCTACTCTTTATCTTTACTTGCACTTATATTGCTTACTCTTTTGCATATATTGCTTACTCTTTTGCAAGATCTATCTAATTGTTATTGCTTATTGCTAATTTATTTTTAATTCCACATTATTTACCATTAAGTATAGCCATCACCTATTCACCCCCTCTAGGTGATTTTCAATTGGTATCAGAGTCTAACCCTAGCTTTTGGTTTAACCACCTTAGGGAGATCCTCTTTATTTGGCTATATTTATTGTTGCATTTTTATTTGTTTGTGCACTAAACTTATTTTCATGGCATCACTTGACTTCTCTAGCAGTCCCCACCCAAATTTGATGGGTTGAACTTCCCCATTTGGAAGGTCAAAATGAACCATTCCTAAAGTCCCTTGGAGTTAGAGTTGCAAAATTCCCCAAAGAATTTGTTAAACCTCATAGTGATGAAGATACATGGTCCGAAGCAACCGCTAAGGACTATGAGGCCAATGCTAGAGCCCAATATGCACTTACACAAGCATTAAATGAAGATGATCTTTCTCGTGTGATTGATTGCAAATCCGCTTATGAAGTTTGGAATGTTCTTATCATTACTTATGAGGGGACATCGCAAGTCACGAGATCCAAAATTGACTTGCTCTGTTCCTAATATGAGAATTTTTATATGCTTGAAAATGAAAGTATACATGAAATGCTCACTCGTTTCACCAAGATTACTAATGCTTTATTCTCTTTAGGTGACAAGATTGACAATGACCAAAAGATTCAAAAGGTCATTAGAGCTCTTCCCAAATCTTGGGAAGCCAAGGCAGCCATACTGAAGAAGCCAAACGATAGGAAGGAGATGTACTTCTCTGGCTTCATCGGTAATCTCAAAACCCATGAGATGGAGATGAAGGTGAGAGAAGAAAGGGAGGCTCCAAAGAAGAAATCAATAGCTTTCAAGACGACTCCATCCTCCTTTGTTGAAGAAGAATCATTGGAAGACAACAATGAGGACTTTGCCATGCTCATTAGAAAAGTGGGCAAGATATTCTATAAGAAAGTTAGACAAAGCAACTTCTGAAGAGAAAGACCTCAAGGAAGACTTCAAAAGGGAGGAAACAGGTCCGTGCTTCCATTGCAAAAGAACGGGACATCTAATTGCGGATTGCCCATCTTTACAAGCTACTACCTCCAAGAACATCCAAAAGAAGAAGAAGGCGATGGTGGCCACGTAGGATGACTCAGAGACAGAATCCGAAGAGGAGATCGACACCGCACACATGTGCTTCATGGCACATGGTGATGAAACTTCTAAAGTAAACCTAAAAACTTTTTAGAAGATGAGGATTTGACCATGGATGAATTAGCTCAAGTTTTTGAAGATTACAAAGTAGATATGAAATTTCCCTTGCTCGAAATAAAAAATTAAAAAGGAAAATGATTTATTAAAGAACAAATTTGAGATTATCTTAAATGAGAAAAATGATTTGTCAAAATCTTTTAAGAAAATGAAAATAGATTTTGAAAAATATAAAACTACTTATAAGAGTAAAAGCCCAAGTATCACTTATAATAAAAATGAATTTTTGAAAATTCAAAAACGCATTGAGGTTTTAGATACAACTTTGAAAAAGTATGCATTTGAAATGACCAAATTTGCATCTATGTTTCCTAAGGGAAAAACCCAAAGGAAACACACTCCTCATGTATCACACACACATGCGCACTCACATCAACACAAGCATTTATGTGTGGAAAAATATATACTTGTGCACATTGTGGCTGCAAAATCCATTTAGCAAAATTTTGTTATGCAAAATTAAATGTGATAAATAAAAATGTTTGGGTTCGAGAAAATACTAACCCTATAGGACCCAAAAAGATTTGGGTACCAAAAGACACGCCAAACTTAATTAATACAGGTGCGTCGTCCTCCTACAAGACTTAGGGGGAGTTGGTGCCCGGGTGGTGGATGCATCAATCTTAACGAACAAATCGTCACTTGCATCGCTATCAAAGAGGCACCTATTTTGGAGATTACCCGTGGTTTGGTAACTTCTCCAATTGAGAATTTTTATTTCTAGCTAGACCTACACATGCATAGGATTTGCTAGTTTCATTTTGTGATAACATACTTTAATTATGTAGACTTGCATATCCTTATTTTTTTTGTATCTTGACTATAGTTGGGATTGTGTATTTAGTTTGCTTTTCTATACTAGCCATATTTTATTTGTCCATGTATCAAAGATTTTGTTTGGTTAATAAATGTTTCTATAAGTATATTGTCAAAAATGAAAATTTATTTAACCAACATTATGCAAATAAATAGAGATAGCAATTGCACGCTTCAACTCTTTTCTAGAGGAATGTCGAGGAGAAGTTCAGAATCGTTAAAGGGGTATTCGGCTTCAATATCTCAAATTTATTGCTTAATTATTAAAATAAAATTTTTTTGTTGATAATAAAAATAAAAATTAATTTTTATGCGTTTTTCATGCCTATTAAAATTTTACCAATGTTTTCATGTTTTATATGTAAAAATATGTTGGTCTCAAATCCCTTTTTAAAAAGAAAATTAAAATTTATAACAATTTTTTTAACAGTTTTGAACTATTACGGTTGACCGACCGGTCGACCGAGTTAGCCTGTCATAGGCCCGGTCGATCAGGCGGTCGATCGAGATAACCTGGAAAACAAAAAAAAATTTGTAGCCCGAAGCCGGTTGACCGGGTGGTCGACCGACTGAAACTGAGATTGCTCTCGATTTGCGCTGGTCGATCGGGAGTCGGGTAAACTGTTTTCTCACACGTTTTATAAAGCCGTAAATCCTAAAATTCTTCATTCTATCTTCTTCAACCGACTCTTCTCTCTTCCCCTTTTCAATTTTCTTCCTCCCAAACCCATTCCAACCCGCTAAATTCTCTTCCAAATCCAAAATTCATCCTACAAAATTTGTGAAATTTGTTCTCAGGAGGGATTTTTCTTGGTTTTTGAGGTATAACCAAAATTTCTCCTTAATCTCTTCAATTTTTCTTATTAATGTTGTTTATCCATCATTATTTCGTGCTATTATCCTGTTTAATCCATCATCATGTCCAAACGATCCCGATCTGAGAAGGGGAAAACCCCTAAATCATCATCCAGCCTTTTTATCTCCCAAAATGCATCTCATAGATATACTATAATCCACAATAAACATGTCATCTCTGGTAGGACTGTGGTGCTTAGTGATTTTGAGCACCTTAATCTTGCAAATATCTTAAGTACTAGTTCTCTTGAAAATTTTGTCACAATCAAAGAACCGATTTATCCAAAACTAGTCCATTATTTTACTATAACCTGTCCTTTCAACAAGATCACATCCGGTCTAGAGTCATGGGCAAGGATATAAATATTTCTCTTGAAAAATTTGTAAATCTCCTACATCTCTCTTGTGAGGGGTAGATGTTTATAATGTAGATCTTCATGAATTTGCTTATCCTGACGGTGAGTCTGCCCATACCGCATCTATTTTGCTTCACGATAATGTTAACCCTACTTTAGTTAGGAATGAGGAGATGAAGTATTATAATCTCACTGCCCAAGTCTTGGCTAAAATTGTTTTCTATAATCTCCTGCCAGAATCAGGAGAGTATAGTCACGCCAAGGGTTCTGCTCCTCTCCTTATCCATTGCCTTCTGAAAGATATTAGAATAAATATTCCTAAACTCATCATCGATTACAGGACGTCCGATCATCTTCTGGTCCCAAACTGGCATTTGTCCTTTGGTATGCTTATTACATGTCTTCTGAAGCAACTTCGATTTGATCTTTCCACTGAACGGTCCATTGAACCATCAGTTGACATCAATAGCACTCTCCGCAAGAGGATGCGTATTAGAGAGCGTGCTCCTGCTCCTTAGCCTCAGGCTATCATTCCTACTGTTGCTTCTGGATCTTCTTCTGGTTCTTCTGCTTCTTTTGATCCCTATCATGCTCTCTCCAGTCAGCTTCGGGAGCATAGCCTGCAGATGTCCGCTGAGATGACCGCTCACTTTTAGCGGCTAGAGCAGCGAGCGGACAATGATCTCAACCACATCTGTGATTCCATTCACTATATGCAGACCTGCGTCCATGACATCTACAACAGGCACATTTGGCCGGCTCCTCTTCTGAGTGGTCGCTCACAGCCACTTTCAGCCACGGGTCCTCCTTTCGACGCATGGGTTCCTCCTCCTGCTCTTCTTGAGCCGTCAGCTTCCCCAGAAGACCCTGATTTTCAGGAGGGTTAACCCCTTTTATTGATGACAAAAAGGGGGAGAGTTATTTGATGGAGTTATTATGGAATTAGCCTTTATGCTTTTATGTTTCATTTTCTTTATTTGGACTGTATTTGGAGTTGGATATGTATTTTGTTTTATGGACATATGTTTTGCGTGTTTGTAATTGGTTTTTGAGGTTGGCATTAACCTCTAAGCATGTATGGACATCTTTATTTCTTATATGGCAGTTATCCTTATTGTCTCTATGTGGTATATGTGTCTGGTTGTATATTGTTTCTTTTTCCCATTGATCCAACCATCTATCACTTATTTTGAAAGCTGGAGGTATTTCTGGATGGATGGAGGTAACCATTTGTGCATACTCTTTTATAACTCAGTATCTTTGTTATGCATAGATGGCTGGCATATGAGTCTAACTGTATATCCTTTATATATGCTTTTATTATACATTTTACTATTTTACGTCTTATTCTTATGCATGTGTTAAGTGGAAGCTTCACATGAAGTCTCTTCTCAAAATATTTGTAATAACTCCATATGTTTTGTCATCATCAAAAAGGGGAGATTGTTGGCCCAAAGGCCATTAGCCCTTAGTTTTGATGATAACAAACCATATGTAGTTAGGTATTAACAAAATTGTTTAATTAAGTTTCACAAAAATCATATGTTGCATTATGGCTTCAGCACAAGACTCACACATTTAGAAACTAAGAAGATTTAGATCCTAGAGCCTAGCGCATTAGAAGAGCTCAAGGATCAAGCAATATCGAGAAGACTGTTTCAAGATTTGTATCTTTACCGTTTTCCATTTTAGTTAAATTTATAGATACTTGTTAAAACCAAGATGAAAGAAGTTGATAGCTTTTGGGATTGTCACACACACACACATTTTATAATTCTTAGTGTTTTCAAACAACATTTTAATACCTAGTTTCTTACCGCGTTTCAGAAAAACCAAATTTCAGAAAATCAGGTTTCGAAAAAACAAGTTTTGAAAAAAATCAATTTTGTTTTTAGAAAAGATTTTTATCAAAATATAGATCAAAATTATTTGGTGTTGATCTATGATCACACTCTACTTCCTCAAAGCCCTAGAACTCTATTTTGTATCTACATATCAAAAGAAATATTATTGGAAAAATTTTAACTTCAAAAAGATATTCAAAAATAGTTTTGGCCCTTGACCGATCGACCGTGCGGTCGGTCGCTGGCAGAGCAAAACTGCTCTATCGGTCGACCGGGCGGTCTACCGACGTGCACCAAAGTGCACTCATGCACTTCGGTCGACCGGGACGGTCGACCGGCAGTAAGAGCAGAGCTATCTGTTTTTTTCCGATCGATCGGGCCGGCCGACTGACAGAGAGTTTTCCTCTCTGTTTGGGATTCATGGTCGACCGTCCGGTTGACCGGCTTACCAACAGTCGGAAATCCGACCGTTGGCGGTCGACCACCTGATCGACCGACAGCAAAGAATTCTGCTGAGTTGCTCCTAACGACTAGTTTCTGTTTTGTCTTTTGTTGGGTCTTCTCCCAACGGATCTATTGAGTTTTATACCCTGGTTTTCATCCTCTATAAATAATGGGAGTATGAAACAACTTCACAAACAAGCTTTACAAGCCTTATATCAAAGTTTAGCCTCTTTGCAAAAGATTTTCTCTTGAGCCAACTACTTCCAAAATTTAGTGTTTTAGCTTAAGCCATTTCCTCTACTCTCTACTTGCTATTGGCACTACACAATCCCAAGTGTTTGACTTTCTTATGTTGGTTGTAGGGTTGTGCTTGTGAGCTATCTTTGTGGCTAAGTGTTGATCACCGTTTTCTTCGATTGGGAAGTTGTAGAGGTTGCGGCCTCGAGCGAGCTAGTGAGCTCCAAGTTCGTGTTGCGGCACCGTGAGAGAGAACAAGTGTGTCCAAAGAGTTCTAGTGAGAACTTGTAATCGATTGACGATCTGGTGGGATCGCTCATAGTGGACATCCTTCATCATGTTGAAGGTGAGGACGTAAAGTAGTGGCTCGAACCTCGAAACATATTCTTGTGTTTGCGATTGTCCACTATCTCTCTAAACTCTACTCTCTATCTTTACTTGCACTTATAATTCTTACTCTTTTGCAAGATCTATCTAATTGTTATTGCTAATTTATTTTTTAATTTCATATTATTTGCCATTAAGTATAGCCATCACCTATTCCCCCCTCTAGGTGATTTTCAGACCTCACTCTCACCCTCTTTCTTTTCTGGAATCTAAAAGAGAGAAGAAAATTACAAGTGAAAACTAAAGAGGAACCTAAAGAAATCTTAAACCTTCTCCTAAAATTTATGGCTATCCTCCCCTTTTCACAACAGAGGCCCTAGGGGTCTTTATATAGGCACCAGGAGCTCATCGCTATCAATCGTAGCCGTAGGATCAAATGCTACATCAACAACCCTAGTGCGGCAGAATCTAGGCTGTTATGCCAGCGATTGCGCTGACAACCTGTCTCTGCCCAGTGTCCTATGGGATCTTCTAGAATCATTAGGATATTCTCTGGTTCATTACAGATGTGGGCTTCTTTGATTTGGGCTCGTTTAATCTTTTTTAAATCCTTGAATTAGCTTAGATTTGGGCCTTCTTCTCCATTAAAGAGTAGACCTGAAATTTAAGAGAAATAGCCATTAGAATGCTTATTTTTATTGATAATTTGCATGAAAATGTGATGCAAAATGATGCAAAATTGAACACTAATCAATCAATCACACTTATCCTTTTGCCATCAAGTAGCTTAAGTAATCCATCTAGACCTTCGCCACAAAGAAGTTGGAGCACAGCCCGAATACATTTTTTGGAGCGAATTCTGGTCTAAACAGGTAGGATTTGCTTCTACCCAGACACAACGGTAGCTGGGGACACTAGTACAAATGTGGGAAAATACGACAATACATACAACATCATTTTAGTAAACAAATGATGTAATATGTCCTCGGTGGCATTTTAGCAAATATAAGTAAGTTTTTTTATTGCGTCGGTTCTATTAAAGAATCGATGCAAAAAGTCGGCTCTCGATTAACCATTATGTTGACTGACTTTTTGCATCAACCGTTGTGTTGACTGACTTTTTGACGTAAAAAGTTTGGATTTTCGTGTTGTTGTCCTATAAGGAACTGACACAAAAAGTCCTCAACAATTAAACAGTAGCGTTAAGTGACTTTTGGTGTCAGTTTCATTGCAGAACTGACGCTAAAATTCTCTCACTAGCAAATTAGTGGCCTGCAGCCGAGTCCAGTACAGCCCAAACCCCCTTTCTATCATCTCCTCCTTGTTCTCCAACCTCTCGCTTCTCTCTGCCACCGTGATTTTTCCTATTGATTGTTTACTAATATTGCATATTTATTATTACATTTTCATATTTATTTTTAATAAAACTCTACTATTTGACCTCTTATTTGTTTATTATTGTGTAGATATCTATTTAAGTGGCAAAGGAGAACAAAAGGCTCAAAAAACCCAAAGAGCCCAATTAAATTTGGATTTTAAGTCAATCTTAATTAAATTTGGGTTTCTAAATCAATTCAAATTTAGATTCAGACTAGACACCTTTTAGTATTTTGTTCATTCAGTTACAAAAAACTCAAATCTGATGATTCAAGATACTCCAGAAAGAAGACTTAAAGGGCTACAATTATGTTGACCACTATTTCCAAATCAGTCATTTGATAAGTTATATTTAGCAATCAAAAAGCCAGCTAGCTACTGCCTTGATTCAGAGAATATATTTTTTAATAATGCAGCATGGGTGAGTCATCTGATAACACGTTTCGCTGAGTCACTTTTACTTATCAGATCCCAGGAGTTTTCCTATAAATACTCCAGCAGAGGCAGGACCAGAGAGACATCTCACAAATAATTCTAGAGATTAAAATTAGGATTTATATTTATTTCTTTTCTATTTTATTTTCTATAACCAAGATTAGAGAAGAGATTCATATGTCTAAGAGAGAGAATGGAGTCAAGAGTGATAATTGATGTAAGTTTCTAATTTTTCTTATTAATTTTCTATTTAATTGAAAGTTACTTTTATTTTTTTTTTTGTGTGTTATTTTCTTCGTGTTTAACTCTTCAACAACACTTTCTTCTCCCTTGATATCTCAATTCAAGTGAATCAAATAGCTCAGAATAACCTTACCTTTGTGAGTGCCATTGATAGTTACTGATAATAGAATTGCTTTCATAGTCTTCTTATTTCATACTTGCCGTTTGAGCTTTGATGATCTAATGTTAACGGAACCGACTCCAATCTGCTTTGATCGCCTCTAAGTCAAGGTAAACCGTCACCAGCGATCTAGCTTAGACAATCAATTAAAGAAGTAAGTTCTCTTATGGAATACTTAACATGAATTTCTTTTATTTTTAATTTCTTTTAAAAAACCAAAAATACAGATGCTTATTCTTTTTATATCTTCTTTCTGCTAACTTTAACTTAGGATTTATTTTATTTATTTTTCAAAACAAAGAAGAATACGTAACCAATTTAGTAAACGTACCAAAACGCTTCCATCGCATCCCTCCCCCCGGATTCGTCCCACATAGCCACTGCTACCGCGGGTAAATTGCGAAAAATCAGAGATTCCTTTTACTTTCAGATAACATCATTCTAACTCTTTAGCTCTTTCACAGTAAATTTTTGGAACTGCTACCGGGGAGAGAACGATATTATTTTTAATTACTAAGTGACTAATTTTTCTTCTTTGATTTTGTGTGCAGGAGTAGATTACAGGAAGTTGGCAACTACAGAAGGTACCTTGCAATTATTATATTTTTCTGGTAACTTATTCTACATATATTTTTTAATTCAATAGTAACTCGTGCTTGAAAATTGTTTAAAAACAATTAGACTTGCATATAGGCATCGTTTAATTCTATTTCTTTTAAATTACTATTGAAGAGTTCTAGAGATAAGGTAAGTTTGCATTGCATTTATATTAGGAAACACTTTTTGGTGATTTATAATTGCTTTGAGTGTTACTTTTCTATTTAACTTGAACACTTGCGCGGAAAAGAATTAATGGCAAATCCTATAAATAAGATAAGGTGAGGAAGTTATTATCCTTCCTTAGACCACAAACCATCTCGTCACTCACTAACCCAATTCTAACTAAAGTTTGATAGACGTTGGCCCTAGAGACATCTCGACTCAATAGGAGATTGACCTAAGGAGAAAGTTGTTAGAGTTTGACTCTGGTAAATCGATGTCTAAGGTTGGGAATTAAGAGGTGAAACCTCGAAGAACAGTGGTTTGGCATAAATAGACTCATTGCTCTAGCACGGATACCTCCCATTAATCTTACCACCGACCTAGCCGATTAACTTGTGGTCAGATTGCTGCAACATACCTCCCGTGGACAGTCAACCAGTTAAGAATCATCTAGGTCTAAGTTTATACTAGCATAGGCTTGATTTTTTTCTTTGTTTATTTGTTTGTTTTTGTTTGTTTTTGATATGAAATGGATTATAGCTCAAATTCTTTCTATGCTAACATAAATCAATATTTCACCCCGGCCTCTTTTGACTCGGATTTCACCAACCCGACATGGCATAACTTTAACCAACCAAGTATACTGGTTTGGTTTTATCTGACTAATATAGTTACCAATATCAATATTATGAATAAAATTGGAATAATCATTTCTACTCTTCACCGAGTCAATGGGGATGAAACACCCCCGAGCCATATTGTCAGCCCCCTTTCCACCATTCAGCTTCATATACTCCTTTTTCTGAATAACCATTCGAACAAAAATCTGAGTTAGAAAAGTGTGGAAGCCTTACTAGTATATGCACGATAATTTCAAAACTTGAAGGACTCAATACTCCCACAAAATCCCCAAATCCAAAATCCAGACTTCTTTTTCCAAGTCCTATCACAACAAGAAGAACCAACTGACTTAGGAGAAGTATGAAATATATGATTCAATGCCAAAATGATTTCATCCGATCAAATTTTGATTTTACTTAGACTATCGATAGGTTAGAAGCAAAAATGAGGCCAACACTTATAAGAATGGGAAAACTCTCCCTTATAAATATTTGACAAATCCTGATATCTCCGGCCATATTGATCGCACCCAAGAGTTATGTTGTTTTGAAAACCAAGATTTAATTTCACCACAACATCTTAAACCTGACCAATCCAAAATCCTTGACAAATTGGCAAGTTTTCACTTCAATGAGACTGAACTTGGACATAAATGTGAACCCGATCCTCAATTTTGTGATTCTCTTCCAAATTTTGAATTTATGTTGACTCCGGTATCCTTACCCGATTTGGACCTAATTCTCAAGCCAATGTTGATTTTTGTACCTATAAATCTTGAACATAAATCACCGAATTTGGATAGTTACATTCCAATGTTAGGAAATGAATGTGAATTTAATTCTTTGATTTGGAACCAAATTTTGAACCAATTCTAACTCTTGAGTCTAAACTTGATTTAAGTCATATTTTAGAGTCAGTATTGGTTCCCGAACCTTTTATTCTTGAGCCCAAATCAATCACTTCACCGACTTACATTCCCTTGTTAGGCTTAGGTATTAACCATTATGACTCCGAGATGATATTCTAAGATTGGTCATATAACTGAGATGCTTTTCATATTAGGATTTTCCATGATCCTTATAATGAGCCGATCTTGCAGGTATGAGACGTTACTGCGACAAATATACGTAGGTCGAAGATACCCTCGCATATATATGTTAATCATCAATACAGACAAGAGTCAGAGTACAGAAGCACGTGGTGCATTATACATTCTAATATATGAGTACAATTATAAAGTTATTACAGAATGCGACACAATATTACCAAAATATTACATCACCAATAGGCGCAAATGTGAGAATACTAAGAAATATACAAAATGAACTGTACAAAAGGCGCACTCGAGTCATAATGGGAAACTCAAGAGCCGAGCAGGGGGCCTGAAAGGATAAGGCCTCAGATGGTCTGCTGATGATCCACGCTACCTCTGCGCTACTTTGATCAGCAACCAGGAGAATTCACAACTCCAAGCTCTGGGACCTGGACATGAGGATCCAGGGGAGTCAGAAACTCCCCAATGAGTGGTATGGTGAATGCCAAATGGCGTGCAGGATAAGTACACGCACATCGATAAATCTGAATCATAATTATGTATTGAAACCGTGTCATGAGCATAGGCATACAGGAGCAAGCAGGGAAGCAGCAAGTAAAGCAGAGATGGCAACACTAGCTATCTCCTAAATTAGAAAAACAACATAAAAATCATTAAAGCCGATAAAATTAAATAAAACCTAATAAACTCTTATTAGCATCTTATAATTATTATTCGCCTGACCCATATATCTGGGTATGTATCCTAGCGTATATCTCAACACACATACATCCATATATGTGTAAGTCGAGGTTATTATTGGAAACTGATGATGATTAATGGATCATATTTATAGTGGATCCTGTCACTGCCTGGGACACGACCTAGTGGGAATTAAGACACCCAACACGAGTCTTCATATGGGGAATTAAGACACCCTAGCACGAATTGTTAGTATATGAAATTACTGACATTCATTAGTTTTCCCCATTCCCATGCAAGTTGACTTATTATAATTTATCATGTAATTATCAATTTACGGGATAGCTGGAGCAGGACAAGCTCAAAAATTCAGGAGTACAAGAGTACATAAGTACTAGAGATACAAGTCATTATATATAATGCAGGATAATAGGTACATGATTCGTAATTGTGATAATCACAGGTCAGGTGTTAACATGACAGGTGGCAAGTGATAAGTGATATCATAACGGGGCAGGTGACAAGTAGTAACATGTCAGGGGTCTGGTAGTAACATATTAAATATTAAGTGATACAGACAGGTGTCAGGTAATAGCACGTGGATGTCAGGTGATAGTACGACAAGTGTTAGCACATCAAAAGCAAACATGTCAAGTGATAGTGTAACAACAAGCACAATCTAGCAGAGCTTAAGCAGTGCTGGAGGCATGAAAAACAAATAGTGTTTAGTCACTAGAGCGCTTAACGGAGTTACTAGAATGACTCGGCTTAAAAGGCGAGTCTAAAATCTGGCAGAATTTCGCCTAGACGAATCTAGTGGTAAAATGCTGAGCGCTAAGCATGTCTACCAGGCGGAGCTGATAGACCTGACGGTCTAAGCGTACTCCTCTTTCGAGGAAGTGGGCGAGAGCCTGAGGGTTAAAGTATGCTCTTGGTCTAGGCGCACTTTCAGTAGCTTCCACAAAACCTATAAGAGTGCAAGGCCTAAAACCAATTGGGTAGCCCTCCTGGGAGTGGGTAAAAACCCAGAGTTGGTACAAGGGTACTTGTACAAGATGTTAGTACTATACGAGCATACATATAAACGTGTTAATATCTAAGCTAATGTGGAGTAGTGAAGCCCGGAGGCTAAACGCAACACGAAGATTGGGTAAAGAAAGCCCGGAGGCTGAGCACAATCCAAAGGCTGGGTATAATACCTGCAGAAGTGTTGATGTCAATCACACGCACATAATAAGGTAGTAGTGAGCAACATCGCAGGCATGGTACATGTACAAAAAATTAACTAATACAAGTATTCATCTCAGCACTATACATATATAGTCTAGGACACTTGGCCATATAAAAATACATGAATACAATTACAATTCAGATACAATATAAAATATAATCGACCTGACGAAGCGGGGAAACCCAAAATATGGCGAGGACACACGCCTATAAATCTTCAAAAAATCATTGTAAATCTGGAATCCCGAAAACTCATTCACACACCATAATATATTTAAATATATAAATATTTAGAGAGAGAGAAAGAGAGAGAGTTTACAGGGAAAGGAAAAGAGAAAAGAGGGGGGCAAGGCCCAAGGGCCCCACGGCCAGCTGGCTGTAGGCAGCAAGCCGCCTGGCCTAGAGACCGGTGGGTGCCTGGCCCAAGGGAGAGAGGAAATAGAGAAAGAGGGAGAGAGTGAGTTGGAAATGGAGGTGGAGACGATGAAAATACACCTAGAGGGGGGTGAATAGGCATATGGCTAATCTAATGACAAATGATGCGGAAATTAAAAGCTAATTGCAACACACTAAGTGTAACCAAAGAGTGTAGCCGAATTCTCGGTGATGGGCTCTGGACTATACCCTCTACATTCCTCTAAATAAAAGTTGAGGTGCTATATGAAGCTCCCTTGGTTCAACACAAGTATGGGCACGCACAAACAATACTAAGCATATATGTATGATATGAATAATATGAAATAATTCAAGGTATAAAAGAGAGAGAGTATAGAGATAGTGGATCAATGTAAACACCGAGATATATTTCGAGATTCGAGCCACGGCTCTATGTCCCTGCCTACACATAGAAGGATTTTCACTATACATCCACACAGGGAACCTCCACTGAGGATTTGGCAAATACAACTTAGGAGTACACAGCTCCTCTCCAACAAACAAAACCTCTACACAAGAGGTAAGGCACAACAACAATCACCTCTCACTAGAGGGATAAGGCACTAAGCCAAACAACAACAATCACCTCTACACTTAGAGGGATAGGCACAAAGCCAAAACTCTAACCTCAATCACCTCTACACTAGAGGGATAACACAACTCAAAGCAAATAAAGATTACAACTCTTGGTGATCACAAAGATCACAAACTTTGGTGATCTCAATAGACCACAAACCAATTTTCCCACAAAAACAAGATCCTATAGATAGGATAGAGATGATAGCTCAAGTGTGAGAAAATAAAGAGTTTGAAAAATAAATCACAAAGAAAAACTCTTGGGAAAAACTCTAGATAGAAATATAAATGAAGATCAAAACCAATTCCCAAAGACTCTCCTTTTCTTTAATTTTTTCAACCCTTTAAAACAAATAAAGATAAAGCTTTTAGCCTAAAAACTCTTAAAACATATTGCTAAAACACTTAAGAAAATGAGAAAATTCGCTTTTAAAATTCTTATTCAAAACAGCTCAAAGGGATGGGTATTTATAACCCATTCTAAAAACTAGCCGTTGGGCCAAATCAGTAGTTGAGGCTGCTGTCGGTCGACCGAGCTGTCGACCGATGGCACAACAGTCGAATTAAGGCTGCTATCGGTCGATATCCCGATCGACGGTCAGATTTCTGACCGTTATACCTTCGGTCGACCACCCGGTCGACCGAGGTTGGATCTAGAGAGCAGTGCTCTCTGGCCGGTCGACCACCCGGTCGACCTGGGACAGATCCAGAGAGCAAAGCTCTCTGGACGGTCGACCGGCCTGGTCGACTGGCCCTCAAGCCATTTGGCCGTGCACGCTTGTGCACATTGGTCGACCGGTCCGACCGGACCGGTCGACCGACTTCTGCCTCGGTCGACCGGCAAAACACCAGGTCAAACAGTTTAAAGGGATTAAAACTTGATCTTTTTAACTTCTAAAAAATCCCATAAAATACACATAAATTCCATAAAATAAGTTCTTTTAAGATCTTTGAATAAAAACATGTGTGATCAAAAATCAACATATATTACAAACTATTTAAACCATTTTTATGACATTGAAATTTGCCTTAAATACAAAATTCGTATTTTCCAAAACTTAGATTTTTGAAAAGGAAAACTGTTTTCTCCAAAACTCATATGTATACAAAAATAATATATTGAAACAAATTTGAAGCATATTGTATATGAATAGAATCCAATATACATATAAAGTATATATCTATGTTTTTGACATGAAATCCGAAACCGGTTAAACCGAAAATCAAAACCAATGAACTTTAAATTCGTGTGTGTGTGTGAACTTGAAAATATCAACACTAGCTATTTTTACATAAGATCTAAACAATCTTAAACTAAACAAACCGTGGTCTTCTTGTCTCCAAGCCGACTCGATCCAAAATGCGATCCAACGAGCTTGACTCTAATTGAGTGCTAGATGCGATCTTGATCCGAGCTCTTGAATCAACACGTGATAGCTCCAAACTCCTTTGTTGAAGCTAAATACCTACTAAGATCTTGATCAAATATCTGAGACTAATTTAGCACAAGATCATTAGTAAACTATAACTACATGAGTTAATCATTAACAAAACTAGAGTTGAGGGCCTCTGGGCCAACAATATCCCCCTTTTTAATGATGACAAAACTCATGGAGTTATATATGCATGGATTAAAGATAAGCTCCATAGAAGCTCCCCTTAACTTATGCATAGCAATAAACAATAAAGATATTCAATGATATGCATTAACCAAACAACATATATATGCATAAATGAGGAAATAAACTTAAATAAACTCTTCAAATACTTCTCGCCTTTTTGCATAAACAAAACATATATGCATTAAACAAGAAAATAAACATGCATATATAAACTCTCAAAATTCTTCTCCCCCTTTTTGTCAATTCATCAACAAAGAGACGAAAATAAATCAAACAATATTTAAGATACCAATTGAAAATATGCCAATTTATGATAAAGTTATATCGAAATATTATGATACCAATTTATGATACCAATTGAAAATAAATAAAATTTTTAAGATACCAATAGATACCAATTGAAAATATCTTGTAAATTTTTGATACCAATAGAAAATGAAACATTATATGTTTTTGATATCAATTGAAATATATATTGTAAATGTTGATATCAATTGAAAGTATAAACCAATTGAAAATACAAACCAATTTTTGGATAAACACAACTCATTTTGCAATAAGGATATCAAATTCTAGAATAATACCAATTTAAGATTATTGATACCAATATTAAAAATGTAGCATATACCAAAATAAAGTATTTTTCATCATAAAGAGTGAAAGTAAGTTACCAATTGAAAATAAAACCGATTGAAAGATAAAACACGAATATTTCTCCCCTTTATGAAATACTAATAAAAATAATACATAAGCATGTATAAGATACCAATTGAAAAATAATTGACATTAAAGATTAATTCAAGTTTAGCATAAACACAATTTGTGCTTTAAGATGTAAAGATATTGTAAGCACAATCAAATCATATATATGTATGAAAATGAATATACCAATTGAAATTGATACTGTTTGAAAATTGAACCATATATATATTGAAAACACAAATATGAGTGTACAAATATAAAACTATCAATTGTGAGATCCATTGAAAATATAATGAGGATCACGTGTGTAACTCATACCTACCACCCTATTCATGCACATATTAAAAGGATATTCAATTTTGAGCATACAAGGCTTGGTCGCCCATCCATCCGCCCTTTGGAAGGTAGGGGGTTTCAAAATTAGATTTGAAAATATTTTAACATGTTTGAAAACTCTTCTAAAATAAAAAAATATGCAACTAGTTTTATGATAATCTTGAAAACTAGTACGGAGTCCTTCAAGAAAGGAATAAAACAAGAATATATACATGAAAACATGAAAATCACTCAACAATTGACACTCAAAGTCTATAAAGCACATATAAGACTCATGAAACAAAAAAATCATGAGTAAGCACAAACATAGAGTGTAAAAGGTCATGTAATCAACAAAATTATGGAAATAAGGCATTTAAGCTCAATATGAAGTTTCTTACCAAAAACATGAAAATCATCAAAGCTAAATAGGCTTCAAGGTATATGTATATTTTGTGTAAACTAGAAGTGTACATACATATCCCAAATACAAATGAGTCCATAATAAAAATTTGCATGAAAAGCAAGTGACTCTAGGATAGACATGTATATCTAATGTTTTTGGCAAAATTGACATATACATAAAGCTAAACACAAATTTATGAAAAAATAGAGAATACAAGTTAAAATGCAAGAATCATCAAAAATAGGCTATACAAGTACATCTAATGAGTACAAATGAGCAACATAGCACAAACATATAATAATCAAATGTGGCTCACTAGTTATACGAGTATATACACAAGTTTTAATGAAAACTACATCTAAACATGCAATCCAAGTATGAAGTGCAAAATCATAAACAAAAATCTATATGATCATTATGTAAATGCACATGTTTTAGAGCTATGATATACACAATAGCTAAACTAAAGTAAGAACAGCAAAATATCAATTCATATAAACATGGGCGCATCTC
This sequence comes from Agave tequilana, assembly GCA_038442645.1. Classification (NCBI taxonomy): domain Eukaryota; kingdom Viridiplantae; phylum Streptophyta; class Magnoliopsida; order Asparagales; family Asparagaceae; genus Agave; species Agave tequilana. The sequence continues at coordinate 105,292 of JAVJIF010001080.1, forward strand.
AAAGACTACATATGCATATCACAAGTCTAATTAACATGGCTTTTAACATAATAATCATGAAAAATTAAAACATGCTAAAAATCAACAATATAAAAGCATGTAAACATAGATAGGAGTTAGAGATCGTTACCAAAATCATAAGGGCTACCATGGTGATCCTCCCACCAAACATCCTTGAAGGTGATGCATCCAAAGTAGTGTCCATTAAGTACAAAAGCATCCACCATAAAGACACCAATGCCCTCACGTCAAGTGAGAGCCCACACCTACATCAAATAAAATAGGAGTGAATTTTGGTTCCATATCTTATTAGGTCCATGAGGGTTAACACCTTTCCTAACCCAAACAAACTTGTTTGCAAAATTTGAATTATTTAGTCTATTATAACAAAATTTTGCAAGGTGGCCCCTAAGTCCACAATGTGTACATGTGTACACATAAGCATACATGGTGTCATGTCTGTGAGCATGAGAAGTATGTGTGTGCCGTGTATGGTGTGCATGCATATGAGGAGTATGTTTCTTGCGAAACATGGATTCTAACTGTGTGTGATTTATGGCACATTGGCTCAAAGTGGAACCCAAACAATTAATGCTCTTCTTTAACATAATTATATCATTTTCAACATGAGAAGAAGAGATAGAGCATGCAATAGGAACACTTGATGGTGAAGCATGGCAAATATGTGAATTTAAATCATCTTTTAATATTTTCATTCAAAATCAAATCCAATTCTTTTGAAATTGAAGCAATTTTGTTTTTCAAAGAATTGTTCTCTTTTAAAACAAAATCAAGTTTTGAAGACAAAACCTCATTTTTCTTCAAAACATCTACACAATTAATTTTATTTTTCAAAATTTATTTTCCTTTAAAACAAGGTCAAGTTGGGTTTTCAAGGAATCCCTTTCACTTGAAATCTCAACCTTCTCTTACAAAGTCACATTAAGTTTTGAAAATAAATCCTTATTTTCTTCTTTTATTATAAAGCTTTTCTTTTTCAAAACTTGGTACTTTTCAAGCAAGTTTTCACACACAATGGAAAGCTCTTCATTTAAGACATCGGCATCAATACTATCATAATTATTATTAGAAGAGCTAGCATAATCATTTAGATGAGTTTCTGAATTTATCTCAAGGGAGTCATTCCCTTGGACCATGTAGCAAGCTTATTCGGATTCATCCTCACTAAATTCCTTCTACACATATTTTATCATTTGTAGTGCGGGAGAGGTCAAAGTGTTCCATACTGCAAAAGCGGAATCACAATGAGGAACAATCATAAGATAATCTTTTCTTAGAGTGCACTAAGTGCCTCTAGGCTTGTGCATTGGCCTCTATATGCTTGTCATTATCAAGAGAGGGTTTCTTGGTAGTGGCAAGATACACATGCATTCCTAGGGTCTTGAGATACATACTCATCATAAATTTTCATATATCGATGTTAGAGAAATCAAAGATGGGAGGGGGGCAAGGTAATCCATGAGTGTGTGTACATAAGTATGTGTGCAAATGCAAAAAGTAGATTAGCAAACTAAGATCTCACTTCTAGATGGTTAAACCTAATATCAGGAGTGTAAGCTCTAATACTAATTGAAAATACACCTAGAGGGGGGCGAATAGGTGTATGGCTAATCTAATGACAAATGATGTGGAAATTAAAAACTAATTGCAACATACTAAGTGTAACCAAAGGGTGTAGCTATTCCCGATGATGGGCTTTGGACTATCTCCTCTAAATTTCTTTAAATAAAAGTTGAGGTGCTATATGAAGCTTTCTTGGTTAACACAAGTATGGGCGCACACAAACAATACCAAGCATATATGTATTATATGAACAATATGAAATAATGTAAGGTATAAAAGAGAGAGTTTAGAGATAATGGATCAATCGCAAACACTGAGATATATTTTAAGGTTCGAGCCACGGCTCTACGTCCCCGCCTTCACACAGAAGGATTTCCACTATACGTCCACACAAGGCTTCCCACACAGGGAACCTCCACTGAGGATTTGACAAATACAACTTAGGAGTACACAACTCCTCTCTCTAACAAACACAACCTCTACATAAGAGACAAGGCACAACAACAATCACCTCCCACTAGAGGGATAAGGCACTAAGCCAAACAACAACAATCACCTCTACACTTAGAGAGAGAGGCACAAAGTAAAAACTCCAACAATCACCTCTACACTTAGAGGGATAGGCACAAAGCCAAAACTCTAACCTCAATCACTTCTACACTATAGGGATAACACAACTCAAAGTAAAGAAAGATTACAACTCTTGGTGATCACAAAGATCACAAACAACTTTGGTGATCTCAATAGACCACAAATCAATTTTCTCACAAAACAAGATCCTATAGATAGGATAGAGATGATAGCTCAAGTGTGAGAAAACAAAGAGTTTGAAAAACAAATCACAAAGAAAAACTCTTGGAAAAAACTCTAGATAGAAATATAAATGAAGATCAAAACCAATTCCCAAAGACTTTCCTTTTCTTTGATTTTTCCAACCCTTTAAAACAAATAAAGATAAAATCTTTTAGCCCACAAACTCTTTAAAACTTATTGCTAAAACACTTAAGAAGATGAAAAAATTTGCTCTTAAAATTCTTATTCAAAACAGCCCAAAGGGATGGGTATTTATAACCCATTCCAAAAACTAGCCGTTGGGCCAAATCTGCAGCTGAGGCTGCTGTCGGTCGGTCGCCCGGTCGATCGGCCAACGGTCAAATTTCTGATCGTTGTGCCATCGGTCAACCGCCCGGTCGACCGAGGCTGGATCCAGAGAGCAGTGCTCTCTGGCCGGTCGATCGCCCGGTCGACCAAGGCCAGATCCAGAGAGCAAAGCTCTCTGGACGGTTGACCGGCCCAGTCGATCGGCCCTCAAGCCATTTGACCATGCACACTTGTGCATATCAATCGACCTGACCAGTCGACGACTTCTGCCTCGATCGACTGTCTGGTCGACCGGCAGAAGGCCAGGTCAAACAGTTTAAAGGGATTAAAACTTGATCTTTTTAACTTCTAGAAAATCCCTTAAAATACACATAAATTTCACAAAAATAAGTCCTTTAAGATCTTTGAATACCAATCATATGTGACCAAAAATCAACACATATTACAAACTATTTGAACCATTTTTATGTTATTGAAATTTGCCTTAAGCACAAAATCCGTATTTTCCAAAACTTAAATTTTTGAAAAGGAAACCATTTGCTCTAAAACTCATATGGATACAAAAATAAGATATTGAAACAAATTTGAAGCATATTGTATATGGATAGAATCCAATATACATATAAAGAATATATCTATGTTTTTGACATGAAATTCAAAACCGGTTAAATTGAAAACCAAAACCAATAAACTTTAAACTCGTGTGTGTGTGTGTGTGTGTGTGAACTTGAGCATATCAACACTAGCTATCTTTAGACAAGATCTAAACAATCTTAAACTAAATAAATCGAGGTCTTCTGGTCTCCAAGCCGACTCGATCCAAAACGCGATTCAACGAGAATGACTCCAACCGAGCGCTAGATGCGATCTTGACGCGCAAGCTCTTGAATCAACACGTGATATCTCCAAAACTCCTTTGTTGAAGCCAAATACCTACTAAGATCTTGATCAAATATCTGAAACTAATTAAGTACAAGATCATTAGTAAACTATAACTACATGAGTTAATCATCATCAAAACTAGAGTGAAGGGCTTCTGGGCCAACAGATGATGGTATTGGGTGATGGAGATGATGTACTTCTCATTTAGTCTATTACTTTACCCTAAGTCATATGCACCTTCGTGACCTTAAATTTTGACTAAGGGTGCTTTAACTTTAACTCTTATGCCTTATTTATTTATTTATTTTATTTTATTTTTGGTGGTAATATTCCTTAGTTCTATTAGACTTTCTAATCTGCCCATGTAACGAGCCTTTAATCGGTGACTCGCAAACCAGATCTTAGGGCACCGGTGAGAAGACACCCCAAGGACTTAAGGACTCGAGCAAATAAGGCCAAAAAACTAAGAATTTTATTATATGAACCGCCTTTAGGCGTGAATACTTATGCTTTATGAGGCACAAATACACAGCTTAATAAGAGGATTTATATATATATATATTTTTCTTCTTTTTTTCTTTTAATAAGGCATAAGAATCTTTATTTTTGAACCCTAAGTGTGTAAGTGTATAATGCATGCATATATTATCAAGGTAAAGATCAAGACTAAATTACTTTCACAAATGTTCTTCCTAACCTTAGAAATCAAACAAATAATCTTATTTGACCAAGTAAGAAATCCTAATTATGATTCTCCTATTCCTTAAAATTGACTTAATTTCTTACAAAAAATATGTCAAAATATTATTTTTATTTTCAAAAAGTTTTTAAAAGTAAAGAAATGTTAATTTTTTTCTTTCTTATTTTTAATAAAAAGGAAAATCTAAGTTATGTTAGAACCTTGATTGAAAAGTGAAAGCAATAAGAATTACCGTCTAGCTTTGAGCTAACAGGTCGTGTCCATGAGGAGGAATGCGATGAAAGCTTATTGGTGTTTTTGTTTAGAAAGAAAAGAATGGTGTTTTTTATTTATATTGAAAAAGAAAATGGAAAGTAAGGAAATGATTGAAAGAAAATGGAAAATTTAGAGAAGGTTTTGGAAAAACTGATCTTTAAAAAAATGTTGAAGATTGTTTGGTGGTTTTAATATAGAAAAAAATCTGGGCTCATTATCTTACTACTCGACGATGTGTTCTTCTCTTGAAGTTTTTAGTGTCTCAACTTGATCATAGGCAAAAACTTAAGCTTTAGTTTCGAAAGTCTTATGCAAAACAAATAAGATAGTTTTCTTTCAAGTATGAAATAAAAGCAAGTTCAAATGATATTTTAAAAGAAATAGAAGTTCAGAAATCTAAACCCATCCTCATGTGCCTTCAAGAACACTTTCAAAGCAGAAAGCCTTAGTTTAAGGCATACATATGATTCCCTTAGGTTCTTTACATCAAAACCGTCCAAAACAAGAGAGATCGAAGAGAGGGACGATAGTGAGCCCAGAAAATAAGTTTAGCTACTCATGGAAGATAAAAAATAAGACATGTAAATAAAGCAAGACTTACACATGAATTTGAGTAGAAGAAGAGAAAGCTTGACCTTATTGATGTCACTTCAATCTTCGGATTACAATCACTCTATCTCTCTCACACTAGTATTTAGAATGAACTACACATTAGAAAATAGATATACAACTTCTCAATACTATCTAACAAAGAACTTAAACCCTAAAAATAAAGAGAAAAACTTAAACTAATTTCTGGTCCCTTTTTCTCTAAAAAATACAGTATTTATAGGCAAAAACTAAACGGGGGAGGGTGTACGAAGATAGGGGGAGCAAACGCTCCGCCAATAAATCCTAACAGGCCGCGAAAATGCGACTATAGCCGCGTTTCTGCGGCCATGGTGTGGCCAAGTGGCCACACCTGGTTGGCGGGTCTCCTTTGTTTGGTAATGTACTTTTATCCCTTGCTAGTCTTCTCGTTTCAGCTCCTGGATTTGACAGAACAGCCTTTAATCTTTGATTTTAACCACTTAATTTGGAAGATTCATTTTAACCGGTTTTCAGCCTCTTTGATTTACCATGATCTGTCCTGATTTTCTGATTTTGAATTTACTCTGAATTAAATCAGAATTTGATGGGCTGTTGGGCTCGTTTCTCCTCCCTTTCCTTTACAATGGGCCTGTAATTTATAAAGAAAAAATAAGACTTATTAATAGGATTTATTCGATACTAACATGGTAATGTGATAATATATATGCAATATATGTGACCGATCGCACCCCCACACTTATCTTTTGCTTGCCCTCGAGCAAAATATCAAAACTAATCCTAATCAATTATTAGACCACTTTCGTAGGTCATTCGATTGCACTGAGCATGTGCAATAAGCCATTAAACTTTTAGGTTACCCCTAGTGACGAGTATTTTTTGTGAGTTTTTAGTGGATTGCACCCACAAAATCCATAAAGAAAGAGAAAAAATGTTAGTATTTTCGAAGAGCATTTTGAAAAGAGAGAAAATATTTGAAGTATATTTATAAGAGTTTAAGTAATCTATAAGTTATAGGAATATCAAACTTTTCATTTTAAACTTAGTCTCTATTCAAAAATATGTCATCAATCAAAGTAAGGAGTCAAATTGTATTTCTCATCTAGTCTATTACTTTACCCTAAGTCATATGCACCTTCGTGACCGTGAAGTTTGACTAAGGGTTCTTTAACATTAACTCCTATGCCTTATTTATATTTATTTTTGGTGGTATTTATTCCTCAATTCCATTAGGCTTTCTAATCTACCCATGTAACGAGCTTTTAGTCGGTGATACCCAAACCGAACAGTCTTAGGACACCAGGTGAGAAAACACCCCTAAGAACTTAAACACTCGAGCAGACAAGGTCACGAAAAGGGCTTTTATTTATAAAATGTACCCCTTTTAGGCGTGAATACTTATGCTTTATGAGGCACAAATACCCAGCTTAATCAGAGGATATATATATATATATATATATATATATATATATATATATATATATATATTTTCAAACTTATCTAATTATCTTTTGCATAATACCAAGGCTTTCTTAGGCCAAAGCACCTAGCTAATCAATAATTAGATTTATTTATTTTTCATAGATATACATATATTTTTTTATAAGACATAAGAATCTTTATTTTTGAACCCTAAGTGTGTAAGTTTAGAAGGTGTGCATATTTCTTCAAGGTAAAAATCGAGACTAAATTACTTTCATCAATTTTCTTCCTAACCCAAAAATCCAACAAGTTATCTTATTTTGACCAAGTATAAGAAATCCTAATTATGATTTTTCTATTCCTTAAAATTGACTTAATTTCTTACAAAAAATATATCATAATATTGTTCTTTTTTTCAAAAAGTTTTTTTAATATATATATTTTTCTTTTTTTTCTTTTCTCTCTTTTTTTATATTAGTCATGTTAAAGCCCTCCCCCACACTTAGCTCATGCATTGTCCCAATGCATGAAAGAAATGTATAGATGCATGAAATAGAATGCAAAAAAGGAAAGTTACTGATACACTGGCTCTTAAAGAACTATAGCAGTTTCATTTACCGGCACGATTTCAAGAAAGCTTTAAGGCGTTGACCATTTACCTAAAATCATTTTCGATCTTGGTGTTACTGATCTCTACGGCACCGTATGGAAACACGATTTTTCAACGAATGGTCCAGTCCATCCTAATTTTAAGTTCCTAGAAAAAGATGAAGCTTAGAATTATAAAATAAGACCTTTTGTTCAGGGACAAATATTTTCCTTATGATGTATTTATCATGAAAAATCTTAACTCTATCTTTAGTGATCTTAGCATTTTCATAGGCCTCATTTCTCAACTCCTCTAATTCGAAAATTTGTAATTTTTGAAGGTCACCAGCCTTAGTCAAGTCGAAATTCAACTACTTGATTGCCCATAAGGCCCACTGTTCTAACTCAACGGGTAGGTGGCAAGCCTTCCTAAAGACTAACCTATAAGAAGACATCCCTAGAATCATCTTGAAACCGGTCCTTTAGGCCCATAGGGCGTCTACAAGTTTGGTGGACCTATCTTTCTGATTTTGGTTCACAGTCTTCTCCAAAATAAGCTTGATTTGTCTATTAGAGATCTCAACCTGCCTACTAGCTTGAGGATGATAAGGTGTGGACAACTTGTGAGTTATGGCATACTTTCGTATAAGAGCTTCAAAGGATCTATTGCAAAAGTGAGTACCATTATCACTGATAATAGCACCAGGGGTTCTGAAGCGTGAGAAAATATTCTCTTTTAAAAACTTTATGACAACTTTGTTATCATTAGTTTTACTTGGAATGGCTTCTACCCACTTGGACACATAGTCCACAGCAACCAATATGTATTAGTTTCCAAATTAGTTAGGAAATGGACCCATAAAGTCGATGTCCCAAACATCAAATAGTTCTATTTCTAGAATTGGGCTGAGTGGCATCATATCTCATTTTCAGATCCTCCCCACCATCTGGCATCTAGGACACGTCTTGCAAAAATCATAAGCATTCTTGAGCAAAGTAGGCCAATAAAACCCACTTTGGAGCACTTTTTCAGTAGTCTTGCGGGGACCAAAGTGTCCACCGATTGCAAGTTCATGACAAAAGATAAAACACTCTTAGCCTCTCCATCGGGAATGCATCTCCTAATAATTTGGTCAGAACAGTACTTAAAAAGATACGGTTCCTCCCAAAATAAATACCAGACTTGAGATAAGAATCGGTATATATCGTTTTTGGACCAATGAGATGGAGTTTGGTTTGTGACTAAGTAATTCGCTATATCAGCTAACCAAGGTACCTAAAAGATAAGAGATTTTTCATGAGAAAAGTCCTCATTTATGGGTAATTCATTGCATGGAGAATTTGGGACTGGTGAGAGATGGTCAGCAATGACATTTTCTACGCCTTTTTTGTCTCGAATCTCGAGATCAAATTCTTGAAGAAAGAGGATCCAACGAATGAGTCGGGCCTTAGCATCCTTCTTCATCATGAGGTACCTAATCGCAGAATGATCGGTGAAATGGTAGTTTTGGACCGTAGTAGGTAGGGATAAAATTTCTCTAAGGCAAACACTACTGCCAAGAATTCCTTTTCAGTAGTAGTGTAGTTCAATTGAGCATCGTTGAGAGTCCTACTAGAGTAGTAAATCACGTGCTACTTGTCATCAATGCGCTGTCCTAGGACAGCGCCTATGGCAAAATCAGAAGCATCGCACATGATTTCGAATGGCTTAGACCAATCCGGTGCATATATGATTGGTGCAGAAATAAGCTCTCTCTTAAGCTTCTCCCAAGAATTCATACATTCAGCATCGAAAGTGAAGGACACGTCCTTAGCTAACAGATTAGTCAAGGGTCTAGCATTGTTGTAAAATCCTTGATAAATCTTCAGTAAAACTGGCGTGTCCTAAGAAGGATCGAATATCCTTCATGCATTTGGGCATGGGAAGCTTAGCAATAACCTTAATATTGGGTCTATCATTTCAATTCCTTTTTTAGAGATTTCATGACCCAAGACAATTCTATGTCTTACTATAAAGTGGCATTTCTCCCAGTTTAGTATCAGATTTTTCTCAGCACAGCATTGGAAGACAAGTTCTAAATGGTGGAGACATTAAGTGAACAAATCTTCGTAGATAGAGAAATCATCCATGAAGATTTCTAAGAATCGTTCTACCATATCAGAAAAAGACTCAACATGCAATGTTGAAACTTTGCTGGGGCATTGCACAAGTAGAAAGGCATTCGATGATAAACAAATGTCCCAAATGGACATGTGAACGTAGTCTTTTCTTGATCCTCTGGAGCAATAGGAATCTGATTATACTCTGAGTAACTATCCAAGAAACAATAATACTCGTGGTCCGGCAAACGTTCAAGCATTTGATCAATGAAAGGAAGTAGGAAATGGTCCTTACGAGTTGCAGCATTAAGCTTCTTACAGTCAATGCAAACTCGAATCTTCATGGGAAGTCGAGTTTGGACCAACTCTTTGTTCTCTTTTTTCACAACAGTGAAACTAGATTTCTTTGGAACCGTGTGGATAGGACTGACCCATTGGCTATTAGAAATGGGATAGATTTGTTGGCCCAGAGGCCTTCCACTCTAGTTTTGATGATGATTAACTCATGTAGTTATGTTTAATAATATTCTTGTGATGTTTAGTTTCAGATACTTAACCAAAGATATTAGTAGGTGATTAGCTTCAACAAAGGTGTTTTGGAGCTTTTCACATGGTAATTCAAGAGCCCGAGCGTAAATGTTCATACCTAGCACTCGTTGGAGTCAAGCTCAGTGGATCACGTTTGGATCGAGTCGACTTGGACACGGCGCTCTACAAGAAGACCTCGGTACATAGTTTAGTTTATGTTTTTGATCCATTTGTAAAGACTAGAGATAGTGTGATATGCTCAAGTTCACAACACACACACGTTTCATGTTTATTGGTTTTCAGTTTTTGGTTTAATCGATCTTGGTTTTCATGAAAGATAGATTCAAAACAAGTTTACATGGTTTAATGTATATTAGATTTGATCTATATACATGTATGCTTCATATACTTAGACAAACTTATTTTGATAACCTATTCATGTATTTAGGTTTTGTATTTTAACAAAACTTATTTTTGGATTTATGTGTCAAAATTATTGATATATATCTATTTCATGTATATTGGATTATATCCATATATAACATGCTTCAAGTTGTTTCAATATCATGTTTTTGTATTTGGATGAGTTTTGGACAAAACGAATTTTCAATTCAAAAATTCAAGTTTTGGAAAATACGGATTTTGGTTTTCGGCAAAATTTTCATTACACAAAAAGAGTTAAAAATGTTTGTAACTTGGTTTGATTTTTACTCAAACAAGTTTGTATATCAATGTATTATACTGAACTTATTTTTGTGGATTTTTAGAGAATTTATGGGATTTATTTGAGAATTAAAAACCCAGTTTTCAGTCCCTAAATTGTTTCTGCCAGGCCCTGGCGGTCACCGACCAGTCGACCGGACCAGGAGCGGTCGACCAGAATGGTCGACCGAACGTGCATGAGACGTGCATGAAGGCCATTGGGTTTGGCCGGTCGACCGTGCGGTCGACCGACTGAAGTCCCCTTACTCTCGGGTAAGGACGGTCGACTGGTGGTTGGCAACGGTCAAATTTCAACCGTTGGCCGGTCGACCGGCCGGTCGACCGGATGGTCAATTCTGACCATATTTGACTGCAACGACTAGTTTTTTTTAAGAGGCTATAAAAACCCCATTTGTGAGCTATTTTGGGTAAGAGTTCCAAGAGCAAAAATTCTCCCATTCTCTAGTGTTTTTACAAGTTTTAAAAAGAGTTTTAGAGCTTCAAAGATTTGATCTTCAATTGTCTTTAAAGTGTTTTTATTTCAAAGAAAATAGTCTTTTGGGAATTTGTTTTTGGTCAAAATTCTATATCTATTTGGAGATTTCCAAGCGATTTTCTTTGTTCAAAACACTTTATTTTCTCACACTTGAGCCTATTTTCTATCCTATCTATAGGATCTTTGTTTTTGTGGGAAAAGAATTAGTTTGTGGTCTTTTAATCACTAAGTTGTAAACCCTCCTACTTTATATTATCCCTCTTATGTAGAGGTTGATTTTAGAGTGGTGGCTTTGTGCCCTATCCCTCTAGTGAGAGGTTGATTGGTTGTATTGGCTTTGTGCCTATCCCTCATTTGTGAGGTTGATATTGGTGGTTTTTTGCCTAGCCTCTAGTGAGAGGTTGTGTTTGTAATCGAGAGAGGAGTTGTGTACTCCCAGTTGTATTTGCCCCAAATCCTCAGTAGAGGTTCCCTGTGTGGGAGTCCTGTGTGGACAAGTGGATTGGAAATCCTTCTGTGTGAAGGCGGGGACGTAGAGCTATGTGCTCGAACCTCGAAACATATTCATGTGTTTGCGTTTGATCCATTGACTCTTACTCTCTCTCTCTCTCTCTCTTTATATTGTGCCTTGCATCATTTCATATTGATCATTCATAATTATATGCTTGGCTTGTTTGTGTGTGCCTCACTTGTGTTTAACCACGAGAGCTTCATATAGCGCCTTAACTCTTATTCAGAGGAATCAAGAGAAGTTAGTCCAGAGCCCTTCAACGGTAATTCGGCTACACTCGTTGGTTGCATTAAGTGTAGTTGCAATTAAGTTTTAATTTTCGCATTTAGTTCATTAGATTAGCCGTACACCTATTCACCCCCCCTCTAGGTGTACTTTCAATTGGTATCAAAGCCTACGCTCTTGATATTTGGTTTAACCACCTAGGAGTGTGATCTTGGTTTTGCTAATCTGCATTTGCATTTGCACACATATAGTTTGCACTCATGGATAGCCCTCCATGTTTGATTTCTCTAGACTAAATATATGGAAGGTTATGATGAGTTATCATTTAAAAGCCCTAGGTTTACCTTGCCATTACCAAGGAATCCTACCTTAGTGATAGCAAGCATATAGAGGCCAATGCACTAGCCCTAAAGGCATTTAGAGCATCTCTTCATAAAAAATATTTACATATATTTTCTCACTATGATTCAGCTTTTGCAGTATGGAGCATTTTGACTTCTCCCGAGCTACCAACACTTATCAATAAGATGAGGAGATCTAGTAGAGACGAGTCCGGTGAACGTTGCTTCATGGTCCAAGGGAATGACTCCCTTGAGGTATACTCGGACACTCAACTAGATGCTAGCACTAGTTCCTATTGCAATGAGTGTTTAGAGGCACAAGCCATGAATGATGAACTTGCTACAAATTGTGAAAATTTGATTTCAAAATATAAACTTTTGAAAAAGGATAGTCTTGTTTTAAAAGAAGAAAATAAAAATTTATCTTCTAGAATTGAGATTGCTTTGCAAGGAGGGATGAGATTTCAAGTGAACTTGACTCACTTAAATCCCAACTTGAACTTACCTTAATGAAAACAAAATTTTGAAAATAAAAAATGATTGTGAAAATGTTTTAAAGAAAAATGAGGCTTTATCTTCAAAAGTTGATTTTGTTGTAAAAGAAAATGTTTCTTTGAAAAACAAAATTGATTTGATTTCATAAGAATTGGAAGATGGTTTAAAGAAAAATGTTTCTTTGAAAAATGATATAGATTCTCATGTTTGCCATACTAGTATAGCTTCACCTAGCTTACCTATTTCATACACCTCTTCTATAATTGAAAATGATATATCTATGCTTAAGAAGAGTGTTGATTGTTTGGGCTCCACTTTGAGCCAATGTGCTTTGAACCATACACGTTTGGAATCTATGTTTCGAAAGAAACAAGTTTCTTCTATGCATGCACACCATACACGGCATACACATGCTTCGCACGTTCATGTGCACAACACTATGTATGCTCATGTGTACACTTGTACACATTGTGGACGTAAGGGCCACCTTGCTAAGTTTTGCTATGATCGTATACATGATTCAAATTTAGCAACTAAATTTGTTTGGGTTAGGAAAGGAACTAACCCCTATGGACCCAAAAGAGTATGGGTACCAAAGACCACCCCTATTGTTTTTGATGTAGGCGTGGGCTCTCGCATGACGTGAGAGTGATGGTGCCTTGAAGTGGATGCGTTCCGAGCTTTATGAGGACATTTTGGATGCATCGCTTTCAAGGAAAGTTTGGTGGGAGGACCACCTTTTTTGGAGACATGGAGAGTTGCCCTTATTAGTTTGGTAACGATCTCTTACTCCTCATTTATGTTTACATGCTTTTCATATCATTGATTTTAGCATGTTTTTTTTTGATGTTTCATGATTAGTATGTTAAATGCCATGTTTATTAGATTATTGATATACATGATTAGTATTTGAGACACCCATGTTTAATATGGACCCATATTTTGTGTTCTCTTTATGTTTTAGCTATCGTGTAAATCATAGATCTAATGCATATGCATTTGTCATAATGATCAAATGAGTTTTTGTTTTCTATGCTTCATGTTTTGATTACATGTTTGGATGTTAGTTTTCATTAAAACTTGGATGTATACTTGTACAACTAGTGAGCTACAAATAGATTATTACATGTTTGTACTTGAACGCTCATTTGTACCCATTAGATATACTAGTATAGCCTAGTTTTGATGATTCATACATTTTAACTTGTATTCCCATATTGTACATGTTTTTCATGTTTAAATGTTCAGCTTCATGTATATGCCTATTTTGTCAAAACTTAAGATATACATGTTTACCCCTTTGAGTCTTTTTGGCCTTTCATGTAAATCTTTATTATGGACTCAACTGTGTTTAGGGATATATATGTATACTTTAGTTTGTACATGACATACATATACCTTTGAAGAATTCTAGTTTTGATGACTTTCATGTTTTAAGGAATTTCTTATTGAGCTCGATTGCCTAGTTTCATGATAATGTGTTTCATATAATTCTTATACACTCACTTTATTTAATGTTTTCTCATGATTTTGTTTTCATGAGTACAATCTGTGCTATATAGATTTCGAGTGTTTGGTGATCATGTGATTTACATATTTTTCATGGAATATATTTTTGTTTTATTCCTTGCTTGAAGGATTTCGTACTAGTGTACAAATTTTTTTATAACTAGTTCGTATTCTTCATTTTGGAAGAGTTTTCAATTATGCTAAACTATTTTCAAACCTATTTTTGAAAACCCTTTCCATCTAAGGGTGGTTGGTTGGGCGACCATGCCTTGTATGCTTCTTATTGAAAATCCTTTTAAACATGTGCATGAAATGGGTGGAAGGTAATATGAGTTTACACTTGATCTTATTGTGTTTCAATTGGTATCATTGGATCCTTTCAATTGGTATCACTATTGACATTTTTTTTGTATACTCATATATATGTTTTATTTGTGCTTACTATATCTCTATAACTTTAAGCACAAATTTTGGTTATGCTAAGCTTGATTTTAAATGACTATTATATTTCAATTGATTATGTTTCAATTGGTATCTTATACAAGTTTATGCATCATTTTATTTGGTATTTCATAAAGGGGGAGAAAAATTTATATTTCACCTTTCAATTGGTTTTGTTATTTAACTCCCACACTTTATGTTGAAATATGATTAAAAAAATGATATTGATTACTTTTGGTATCATATGCTTTTGATGAAGAACTACTTTCAATTGGTACTAATCTTTACAAATTGGTATCAAGATTATTTATAAGCTTACTTAAAATTAGTATGTTTTATTGATATCAAAATTTTGATTTATTTACTTACAATTGGTATTTAATTGGTATTTACTTACAATTGGTATCAATTGGTATTTAAATCTATAGTTGTTTTATGTACCACATTGTGTACTTTTAATTATGTACTTTCAATTGATATATTTCTTTGATATCATGTTGCACTCAATTGATATATTTTCTTACAATTGGTATCATATTGTTTTTTTTGACCCCATTGTTGATGATTGACAAAAAGGGGGAGAAAGATTTTGAGTTTATATATGCATATTTGTATTTTTGCATATATTGAGTTTTTGCATCTTACAATAAACAATAAGTATATGAGAAAAATGATTTTGAGAGTTTAAACAAAAAGGAGGAGAAAGTTTTTTTTTTAAAACATATGTTTGTGTTATGAATATTTCTCTTTCCTAGTTGTTGCATACATCTGTTTATGTATATTCATGTTTAATATTCATTGAATATCTTATTTTTATTGCTATGCATGAGTTAAGGGGGAGCTTCTTTGAAGCTTAACTTTAATCCATGCATATATAACTCCATGAGTTTTGTCATCATCAAAAAGGGGGAGATTGTTGGCCCAGAGGCCTTCCACTCTAGTTTTGATGATGATTAACTCATGTAGTTATGTTTACTAATATTCTTGTGATGTTTAGTTTTAGATACTTAATCAAGATATTAGTAGGTGATTAGCTTCAACAAAGGTGTTTTGGAGCTTTTCACATGGTGATTCAAGAGCCTGAGCGTAAATGTTCATACCTAGTATTCGTTGGAGTCAAGCTCGGTGGATCACGTTTGGATCGAGTCGACTTGGAGATGGCGCTCTACAAGAAGACCTCGGTACATAGTTTAGTTTATATTTTAGATCCATTTGTAAAGACTAGCTAGTGTGATATGCTCAAGTTCACAACAACACACGTTTCATGTTTATTGGTTTTCAGTTTTTGGTTTAACTGATCTTGGTTTTCATAAATAGATAGATTCAAAACAAGTTTACTTGGTTTAATGTATATTAGATTTGATCTATATACATGTATGCTTCATATACTTGACAAACTTATTTTGATAACCTATTCATGTATTTAGGTTTTATATTTTAACAAAACTTATCTTTGGATTTATGTGTCAAAAACATTGATACATATCTATTTCATGTATATTGGATTATATCCATATACAACATGCTTCAAGTTGTTTCAATGTCATGTTTTTGTATTTGGATGAGTTTTGGACAAAACGAATTTTCAATTCAAAAATTCAAGTTTTAGAAAATACGGATTTTGGTTTTCAGCAAAATTTTCTTTACACAAAAAGAGTTCAAAAAGTTTGTAATTGGGTTGATTTTTACTCAAACAAGTTTGTATATCAATGTATTATACTGAACTTATTTTTGTGGATTTTTAGAGAATTTATGGGATTTATTTGAGAATTAAAAACCCAGTTTTTCAGTCCCTAAATTGTTTCTGCCAGGCCCTGGCGGTCGATCGAACGAGGAGCCGTTCGACCGGAACGGTCGACCGGACGTGCACGAGACGTGCACAAAGGCCATTGGGTTTGGTCGGTTGACCGTGCGGTCGACCGACTGAAGTCCCCTTACTCTCGGGTAAGGACAGTCGACCGGGCGGTCAACCGGTGGTTGGCAACGGTCAAATTTCGACCGTTGGCCAGTCGACCGGATGGTCAATTCTGACCATATTTGACTGCAACGGCTAGTTTTTTTAAGGGGTATAAAAACCTCATTTGTGGGCTGTTTTGGGTATGACTTCCAAGAACAAAAATTCTCCCATTCTCTAGTGTTTTTACAAGTTTTAAAAAAAGTTTTAGAACTTCGAAGATTTGATCTTTAATTGTCTTTAAAGTATTTTTATTTCAAAGAAAATAGTCTTTTGAGAATTTATTTTTGGTCAAAAATTCTATATCTATTTGGAGATTTCCCAAGTGATTTTCTTTGTTCAAAACACTTTGTTTTCTCACACTTGAGCCTATTATTCTATCCTATCTATAGGATCTTTCTTTTTGTGGGAAAAGAATTGGTTTGTGGTCTTTTGATCACTAAGTTATAAACTCTCCTACTTTGTATTATCCCTCTTGTGTAGAGGTTAATTTTGAAGTGGTGGCTTTGTGCCCTATTCCTCTAGTGAGAGGTTGATTGGTTGTATTGGCTTTGTGCCTATCCCTCATTTGTGAGGTTGATATTGGTGGCTTTTTGCCTAGCCTCTAATGAGAGGTTGTGTTTGTAATCGAGAGAGGAGTTGTATACTCCCGGTTGTATTTGCCCCAAATCCTCAGTGGAGGTTCCCTATGTGGGAGTCCTATGTGGACAAGTGGATTGGAAATCCTTCTGTGTGAAGGCGTGGACGTAGAGCTGTGTGCTCGAACCTCGAAACATATTCGTGTGTTTGCGTTTGATCTATTGACTCTTACTCTCTCTCTCTTTATATTGTGCCTTGCATCATTTCATATTGATCATTCATAATTATATGCTTGGCTTGTTTGTGTGTGCCTCACCTTTGCTTAACTATGAGAGCTTCATATAGCGCCTTAACTCTTATTCAGAGGAATCAAGAGGAGTTAGTCCAGAGCCCTTCACCGGGAATTCGGCTACACTTGTTGGTTGCATTAAGTGTAGTTGCAATTAAGTTTTAATTTCCGCATTTAGTTCATTAGATTAGCCGTAAACCTATTCACCCCCCTCTAGGTGTACTTTCAAGATTATCCCACTGTCTAAGAGTTTCACAATTTCAGCATGAACAGCCTCTTGCGTTATAGGGTTTAACCTACGCTACGGGTCTCTTTTAGGTGCATCTTCATTGAGATGAATGCGATGTTGAACTATGGTGGACTCAATCCCTTTATATCAGTCATAGTCTAACCAATGGCTTCCCTATGTTTTCTTAGAATTGCTTTAAGATCTTCTTCTTGCCCATCATTTAATGAGAGGCAATATGATAGGAATGGTCTCTTGTTCACGTAGATAGATGTACTTGAGATGCACATGTAAGGCTTTCAATTCTAAGGAAGAGGAAGGTTCATTGGAAGGATGAGTCAAATTTGTTGGCTCCATATTTGGTGATATAGGGTTTGAGGCCCAATTCACAGCAGACTCAAAACTTGATCAAGATTAAAGTCGTCAGATTCTAACTCGAAGTCACACTCAGTTTCTAGTTCTAATTTTTCCCTGTGTATACTTGTCAAGCTCTCAATGAGGTTGACTTTAAATGTTTGATCCTCAACATTACGGGGTTGCTTTCCTAGATTGAAGACATTGACTTCTTTAGTCATGTCCCCAAAGGTTAACCTCATGGAGCTATTCCTACAACTGATAATGGTATTGGCAGTAGTAAGGAATGTTCTCCCTAGGATAACTGGAGTTTGAGCCCTAGGATTGGACACAGGTTGTCTCTAGAACTATAAAATCAATGGGGGCAAATAAACTCTCCGACCCAGATAAGGACATCATAATTTTTCCCTTTAGAACTTTCACTGAACGATCAACCAGTTGGATATTGATTTGGACTAAGATCGCCCAACCCGAGTTGTTGATACACTGAGAATGGGAGCAAGTTGATACTTGCTCCCAAGTCAAGAAGTGCACGACTAATCTCGACTTGTCCTATGGTGCAGGATATGGTGGGACAATTAGGATCTTTGTACTTGACAAGGATCGGACCAGGCAGTAGCTCACTAATGTTAGTGGCTAAAAAGACTTTTTTGGGTACATTAGTCTTTCTCTTCTTTGTGCACATGTCCTTAAGAAACATAGTATCGGATGGGATTTATTGGATGGCATCAAGAAGTGGCACATTTATCTTCATCTGATTGAAGATCTTAATTATCTTATTCATGTGTGGATTTTGCTTGTTGTTTTTCAGTTTATTAGGAAATGGTACTATAAGCTGGTGCACCTGACTAGTTGACTTATTTGTTCTAGATTCGTCAGATTTAGAAGGGTTGGGATTTGATGAGGTGGATGCTTGATTGTGGTTGTGCTGAATGGGATTAGATGGTGTTAACACTTGATTATTAACTTTCTTTCCTGACCTCAATTTATGAACAACATTACATTGATTCAGTGATTGATCCTCAGCTAAATGAGCTTGTTGAGAATTCTTAGGATTCATTATTGGCTGACTAGGTAAGGTACCTTTTTGCCTGTCATTCTGTAGATTGGCTAATTGGCTCATTTAAACCTCTAGCTTCTGTATAGTTTGCATGAGAGAATCTTGGTTCTTCATGTATCTTTCCATATTTCTCTCAAAGTCAGTCATTCTCCTTTCTAGTTAAGGATTCTAGAAGGAAGATTGTGGAGCTTGGTTAGGAAAGTTTTGTTGATAGTTTGAAAAATTGGGTAGATGATTAGGAGAATTATGATGGTAATTAGGAAAGTTGGGTTGATGATTGGAAGAATTATTAGAATGATGGAAGTGGCTTGCATGATTTGACCGTCAGTGGTCATTGTTATTTTGGCTCCATGAGAAATTTTGGTGATTTCTCCAGCCAGGATTGTACGTTGGTGCGTAAGGATTGTTGTTTGGCCTTGAAAAGGCTGCATTCATCGGTTCTGAAAAGTGTTGTTGAGCTTGAAATATAGGACACTCCTCAAATACATGATTGATGGCTTAACAGTAAATACAGCCCGGAGTTGGAAATTGGTTTGGGCTGACTTAATTGATTGGACTTGGTTCCTTAGTTTTTAAAGCTTCCAGTCTTCTCGTTAGGTTAGCTAATTTAGCCTCGTTAGCTATGGATGATTCAATTGAGTGGAGATCTCCTTTTAAAGAGATGGAGTTTGAATTCCTCGGGTTTTCACTAGTTGGTTTCCTGAATGGTCTTTTCAGCTGGATAATTATATAAATCCCATCCTTCATTCTTATCCTTCTGTAAGAATCCCCTTGGCACATGCTTTCTAAGAGGGTCTTGGTTGAGTAGTCTAAACCAGCATAAAGAATTTGGCATTGTCGCCATTTCTGTATTCCATGATGAGGACATTAGACAAAGAGGTCTTTGAAGCATTCAAAATACCTCCAAAACGATTCACTAGGATCTTGCTTGAACTGCATGATGTTTTTCCTAACGAGAGCGGTCTTGTGAATTGGATAGAATTTCTTCAAGAAGACCTTGATGAAACCATCCCAAGATGTGATAGAGCCAGCTGCTAAACTGTAAAGCCATTTCTTGGCTAAGTCCTTAGAGCAAAAGGGACAAATCTCAACCTAATAGCATCATCTACAAGGTGTGAGATTTTCATCATTAGGCATACTTCCTCAAATTCTCTAATGAAGAAATAAGTATCTTTGAACTCTAAGTCATGAAACTTGGGGAGTGCGTTGATGAACTGAGGCTTGAGCTCAAAATTGTATTCACCAACTGATGAAAGTTGAATGCAAGGTAGAAGTGAGGTTCTAATGGGATAGAACCTATCCTGTAAAGATGTCGGTTGTGCCATAACCAGATCTGGTCTTGGTTCAAACTTGGGTGGTGATGTGTTTCTAGTTAACCTAGATGAATTAAGGTCTCTTGACCACATTTGCATATACAAACACAATCACAAATAAGTTCACAAATAGTCAACAAGAGGAAACAACCAAGCCTAGTCTAAGGTAACCTTGACCTAGACAACTCCTAACTAGTTGTGTCCACAGGAGGTATAATGCAAACTTTGACCACAAGCTAATCAGCAAGGTCAGAGCAAGATTGGTGGGAGGTATCTGCGCAAAAGCGACGGGCCTAGTTAAGCCAAACACCAGCCTTCGGGTTTCGCCCCTCAATCCCTTTCCTCAGACAGTAATTTGGCAGGAGTCAAATTCTAACACCATCCCCCTTAGGAAAATCTGCTAATGAGTTCGAGATGTCCCTAAGGCCAATGTTTATCAGATTTTAACTTAGTCTTAGGTTGTGCATGCTTGGAGATGGTTTGGGGCTAAGGAAGGATAATGACTTCCCCACCTTATCTTGATTTGGGTTTTGCCCTAAAGATTTATTGTGCAAAGTGTGCAAGATATAGAAAAGTAACATTCATAAGCAAATATCACTCAAGAATGTTTTCTAACTATATTCTATGCATACGTACCTTGTCTCCAGCTATCTTAACAGTAATCGTAAAAGAAACGTAATTAGACAAATGCCTATAATGTAAGTCTAAAGGTTTTTTTTAAGCAATTAGCAATCAATCGGATTATTATTGGATTAAAAATAGTGAGTGTGAATATCAGATATAGCAAAAAAATAACACGCAAAAACTTTATTTTTGCAAGCAATATGTCCTTAAAAAAGAGTTTTTAGTAGTCCAATAAAAATTTCAACTTTTGCACTGCAATTTCTTGAAATTCTGTTTCCTACTTTCGAGAGTAGGGGCACAGAATAGGAAGTCTTCTTCTGCAAAGCTTGAGTGCTAAATCTGAATCTTGACGTCCCTGAAACAAGTCACCAATCTTGTTAGAAAACAATTACACCGTTCCCTCCCTGACAACGACGCTAAAAATTGATTGAAAAATGAAAGCAATGAGAATTACCGTCTAGCTTTGGGCTAACGGGTCGTGTCCACGAGGAGGAATGAGATTAAAGCTTTTCGGTGTTTTTGTTTAGAAAGCAATGAATGAAGTTTGTTTTTTTATATTGAAAAGGAAAATGGAGAGTAAGGAAATGATTAAAAGAAAAATGAAATCTTAGAGAAGGTCTTGGAAAAGGTGATCTTTAAAAAAAATTGTTGAAGATTGTTTGGTAGTTTTTAATATAGAAAAAAAAATCTGGGCTCACTATTTTACTACTCGATGACGCGTTCTTCTCTTGAAATTCTTAGTGCCTCAACTTGATCATAGGCAAAAACTTAAGTTTTAGTTTCGAAAGTCTTAAGCAAAGCAAATAAGATAGTTTGAAAAAGTTTAACTCTTTTTCTTAAGAAATCCTCTTGAACTGAATGTTAAGTGATCAAGTTTTCTTTCAAGTATGAAATAAAAGCAAGTTCAATTGATTTTTTAAAAGAAATAGAAGTTTAGAAATCCAAGCCCATCCTTATGTGCCTTCAAGAGCACTTTCAAAGAAGAAAGGCTTAGTTTAAGGCATATATATGATTCCATTGGGTTCTTTACATCAAAACCGATCAAAACAATAGGGATCGAAGAGAGGGACGATAGTGAGCCTAGAAAACAAGTTTTGCTACTCATGAAAGTTGAAAAATAAGACATATAAATAAAGCAAGACTTACCCGTGAATTTGAGTAGAAGAAGAGAAACCTTGATCCTTTATTGATGTCACTTCATTCTTTGGATTACAATCACTCTATCTCTCTCTCATTGGTATTTAGAATGAACTACAAATTAGAAAACAGAGATACAACTTCTCAATACTATCTGACAAAGAACCTAAACTCTAAAAACAAAGAGAAGAACTTAAACTAATTTTCGGTCTGTTTTTCTCTTAAAATACAGTATTTATAGGCAAAAATCAAATGGGGGAGGGCGTATAAAGATAATAGGAGCAAACGCTCCCCCAACAAACCCTAACAAGCCGCGAAAATGCGGCTATGGCCGCATTTCCGCGGCCATGGTATGGCCAAATGGCCACACCAGGTTGGTGGGTCTCCTTTGTTTGGTGATGTACTTTTATCCCTTACTAGTTTTTCCATTTCAGCTCTTAGATTTGATGGAACAGCCTTTGATCTTTGGCTTTAACCATTTGATTTGAGAAAATTCATTTTAACCAGTTTTCAACCTCTCTGATTTGCCATAGTCTGCCCTGATTTTCTGATTTCAAATTTATTCTAATTAAATCTAAATTTGATGGGCTTTTGGGCTCGTTTCTCCTCCCTTTCCTTTAGCAATGGGCCTGCACTTATAAAAAAATAAGACTTATAAATAGGATTTATTAGATAATAAACATGATAATGTGACAATATATATGCAATATGTGTGGTCGATCAGAGGTGGAGGTGTTGGTTTAGGGGTGATGAGGTATTGGTGGTGGTGGTCTTGGCAAGAGAAGGAGGAGATCTTGGTGGTAGAGGTGGTGGATTTGGTGGAGGAGGAAGAGGATGGTGAAGATGGTAGTGAAAGTAATGGCGTTGGTGGTGTTGTTGTTGTTTGATGAAGACAGAGAGGAGATGGAGATGTTTAGGGAAAGCTGGAGGCTCGTCGGAGTGGCAGGTGTCACCAAAGCCATCGCCGGGGGCACTTAGGTGAAGAAGATGGAGGGGTAGAGAGAGATGAGTATAGGAGAGAGAGAGAGAGAAGAAAGGGTGACTGAGATTAGGGAGAGAATTTGAGAAGTAAAAAGTGAGAGAGAGAGAGAGAGGAAATTTGGAGGAAAATGGAGGAGGCAAGAGGTAGTGCTATCGGTGACTGTGGGAGGAAGAAGTGGAAGAAAAAAATGAAAAGAAAAGAAGTAAAAGGTAGAGATAAAGGGGAGAGAGGCGAGTAGATATTTTGTGGTTTTTGTGTGGTGGAGGTAAAAAATGAAAAGAAAAAGAAAAGTAAAGAAAAAAAATTTGGTAGGGGAAAAAGGCAAAAGGAAAAAGGAAGGAAAAATAAAGAAACGAAAGAAAGAAAATATCTGGTGAAAACTCTGAGATTCGGGAAAATCCAAATATTTATTTATTCGGTCAAAATTTGACAATTCTGAAAAGTTTCCCAAAATTCTCTAAAATAGTAAATATTATTTTAAGGTACATGGTGAAATTGAGTTAAAGAAATTCAGTCTGATTTTCAAAAAAAATTCTAAAATCAGCCGTCGATACCGGTCTATAACGGTTCAGTCGGATTTTGATAAATTCTGAAAAATCTCCAAAAATGCGTTAAGATAGAAAATGAGATTCTAAGAAGTAATGTGAAAGCAGTTTTTAGAAATTTAACTCCATTTATAAATTAAAAATTTGTGAATCGATCGGCGACACCGGTCGACATCAGTTCTGAAGATTTTGCAGAATAATTCTAAAAAATTTCAGAAAATCATGAAATATTTAAAATATTAAAAAACTATTTTTGAAATTAAAACTGGTCAAATTTGACTATCAGAAAGACTTGAGCAATACGCTAGGATCGGGTCCTTAGTTTAGACTATAGCTGACTTCTAGTCCACGAAACCGGATACAATGCAAAATAATTGCATAAATAATCATAAAATAGAAATAAATACGGAAAGCAAATCAAAAAATTTGAATACGTAACTAAGTACGTATTCTGAGAATGGGGTGTTACAATCCTATTCATATTGGGGATTATAAAATTGTGAATTAGGAAGAAGTCATCAAAGGTGGGAGATTGAGCAGAGACGCTTGGCCCAATCAGATCACCGCTGGAACCACCATCTCGAGGTAACATTTTTCCTTCCCTTTCCTCTTTTTCATACATTCTTGCATTTCATTCATACATTGAGGATAATGCATGAGATAGGTGTGAGAGAGGGTTTACTAACATAATACCATAGATTTTTACTAACATAAAGAAAAATTCGAATTTTTTTTTTGGGAATATGACTTTTCTATTTTATTTTCTATAACGAAGATTGGAGAAGAGATTCATAAGTCTAAGAGAGAGAATGGAGTCAAGAGTAACAATTGATGTAACTTCCTCTTTTTTCTTATTATTTTTCTATTTAATCAAAAGTTTTTTTATTTTATTTCTTATGTTATTTTCTTCGTGTTTAATTCTTCTACAATACTTTCTTCTCTCCTGATGTCTCAATTCAAGTGAATCTAATAGTTCGGAATAACCTTGCCTTTATAAGTGCCATTGATAGTTCATGATGATAGAATTGCTTTCATGGGTCTTCTTACTTCATGCTTGTTTTTTGAGTTTTCATGATCTAATGTTGACGGAACCGACTCCAATCTTATCGACTATGCTTTGACCGCCTTCAACTCAAGGTAAACCATTGCCAACGATCTAGGCTTTGATAATTGATTGAAGAGGTAAGTTCTCTTGTGGAATACTTAGCATGAATTTCTTTTATTTTTAATATTTTAAAAACCAAAAATACAAATACTTATCCTTTCTATATCTTCTTTCTACTAACTTTAACTTAGGATTTTTTATATTTTCTTTCTCAAAACAAAGAAGAATACTTAACTAATTTAGTAAACATACAGAAATGCTTCCATCGCATCCCTCCCTGTGATTTGACCCCATAGCCACTGCTACCGCGGAGAAATTGTGAAAGGCAGAGATTTCTTTTACTTTCAGATAACATCTTTTTAAATGCTAGCTTTTTCTCCAATCAAATTTTCCATCATCTTCTATGACATCGACACCCACGGCGACCTCGAGGCCTAGCCACCTTGATCTCCCCTTCATGCCGCACTTCGGCCCCTATCCACCTAGATCTCTTTGTGCCGCCCTTATCTCCTCCGCCCCCTTCCAAGCTCTCGTCATCCTCTCCTTTCGGCCCTTATCTCCCCTACCCCTTGAGCTCTGTTGCCACCGAATGACCTTTTCTTCCCCATGGCTTCAAGGTAAACACTTCTTGCTTTTTTAAAAATTTGTTCAATGGGCGGTATATATTGTGCTTTATATAAGTGTAAAAATGTAAGCGGTCCCAAGGTTTGGTAGGTCAATTAATTTTTAGTGGTCCCAAATTGCAAGTAGTGTTTGTTAGCTTATGTACGTGTTTTCGCGTCGGTTATTTATGAACCAACGTTAATTGACTAAGTTTATTGTAGTGGGTTAAGTTAATTTACTTAATTACATGTTATGTATATTGTAAAAGAACTAATTTTTTACATGTTATGAATATTATAGATAAAGATGGATCAGAAATGGATGTTTGCTAATAGGTTATGTCCAAAATATTGGAATGGTGTAGAAGAGTTTATTAAGTTTTCTACTGAGCATACTGGCAATCTTAATCGTATTAAAGTGTCCATTTATATGATATGCTTGTATTGATAAAGTTACAGTTCAAGTATTAAGAGACCACTTGTTCATCAACAGGATTGATCAAGGTTATAGGAGATGGATATGGCATGGTCAGAATGCTAAAGAAGATAGTACTATTAATTTTGATAAAAGAAGATGTGATAAAAGAGGAGAAGCTGATTTTAATGAGGGCAATAAATTAGAAGACATAGTGCATGATGTCGAAGAAAACTTTATGGATCACCCTAGAATATTGGATGGATTGAAGAATGATGCAGAAATAGCTTTATGTATTGGTTACTTTAAATTCACTAGATTGTCTGCAGTGTTGAGATTGTATAATTTGAAAGTAAGAAATGGGTGGAGCGATCAATATTTTATGGCCTTCAATTCTTGAAAGATATGCTTCCTGAAGGTAATGTACTTTTGGATCGTACATATGAGGCCAAAAAGATCTTATGCACTTTGAGTATAGATTATGATACATGCTTTCCCTAATGACTGTATTTTGTATCGAAATGAACACAAAAGTTTAGAGGAATATCCGGTGTGTGGAAAGTCACGATACAAAACAAATAAGAAACCTCCAATAAAGGCGTTATGGTATTTTTTGATAATAACTGGATTTAAATGCATGTATAGAAATATAGAACATGCAAAGAGTTTGACATGACACTTAGATAGGAGGATTATTGATAATATGCTAAGACATTCGGCTGCCACAATGAAAAATGATTGATTTGAAGTTTCCTGAATTTGGGTGTGATAGAAAAATCTCCGGCTTGGTCTTTCGACTAATGGAATAAGCCCACACGATAACATGAGTAACGCACACAGTACATGATCAGTTGTTTTGACTAATTATAATCTCCCTCCCTTTTTATACATGAAGTGCGAGTTTATAATATTGACTTTGCTTGTATTGAGTACCAGACAGCCGAAAAATGATATAGATGTTTATTTGACACCTCTCATTGAAGACCAAAAGTTAATGTAAGAAGAAGGGGTAAAAGAATTTGATGCATATCGATGAGAATTTTTCATACTTCGAGCTATATTACTTTGGACTGTCACACCCCGCTTTCCAAAATACATTGGAACGGAGAAGGACGAGAGTCAGTAACACATATACACAAGAAAAATACACCACATATGCGCGCTAAGCCTTATGTAATATGAACAAGCTTCAAAATTTCACTATAATAAATCACGATCATTGTAATATCACATATAACTGTCCACACATGATAAACACATGAATCAAGAAATAAAATAGAAGTTAAGTCTGATAAATGAGAATCAAGGAAGCAACATGAATGAGAAGAACAGGAATACCGATGATCCAGCTGAGGGTAACTCTGGCTAGTCGCAATGTCTACAATCTCATTAACACCTAGATAATAGAATTAAGCATACAATATCAAGATGCGAAAATTCAGGATTGTCAGAAAGCGACCTAATGAGTGGTAAAATGAAGAAGTGTGCACGTGTATATAAACAGTGTGTACATATCAGTATACTAATATGAAATAACTAGATAAAAATATCAACAAGTATAAAACAATAAATAAAGATAACTAAACAATTATAAATGATATCTCTACACTGTAGAGCAACTGATATTCATATCACTATAAGAGGAAGCAACTGATGTCAAAGATGTGAACCTAGCATATGTCTCTAGTCTGTTGATTATTATTAACCTAACTAATATAGTACTCCCATATCACAATCATTTCCTCAGAATCAAACAATGTTATCATTATTGTAACTGCCTGTTAATGTAGTGCATGTATTTTGGAAGGGTATCGTGCATGCCCGATACCACAATCTTGTTGGTCCAAGGCCTTTCTTCATAGTTTTGATGATGCCTAACGTATGAAGTTAAATTACTAATGATCTTGTGTTTATATAGTTTCAGATATTGATCAAGATCATAGTAGGTGTTTAGCTTCAACAAAGGACTTAAAGTTGAGTTTTGAAGCTATCACGTATTGATTCAAGAGCTCGCGCTTCAAGATCGCATCTAGAACTCAAGAGGAGTCAAGCTCATGAATCGAGTTTGGATCGAGTCATCATGGAGATGAAGATCTACAAGAAGACTTCAATTTAGGTTTATTTTTAGTTTAGATCTTGTGTAAGGATAGTTTAGTTTTTATATGCTCAAGTACACACACACACACACACACACTCACACACACTCACACAAGTTTAAATAGTTTTTGGTTTCAGTTTAACCATTTTGAATTTTCAAGAATGCATATATCGTTTCATGAATAGATTACAATCAAAAAAAGTTTACATGGTTTATATGTATATTAGATTTCATTCATATGTATTTATACTTCATATGTTTAGAAAAACTTATTTTGATGTATAACTAGTCATGTGTTTTAAGTTTTATTTTTATCAAAGCTTATTTTGGATTTATTATCAAAAACAAAGATATATCATTTATTATGTGTATTGGATTCTATCCATACATACTATGCTTAAAAAGTATTTAAATATCTTATTTTTGTATTTGTATAATTTTTGAAAAAATTAGTTTTTCATTTGAAAAGTTTGTTTTTGAAAAATACCGGTTTTGGTTTAAGCCTAAGTTCTGTACCTCAAAAATAGTTCAAATTGTTTGTAATATGTGTTAATTTTTGATCACACATATCTGGACTTCTAAGTATTTAAATGAACCTATTTTTGTGAAATTTATGGGATTTTATAGAATTTTTAAAGGCTTTTTCAAATCCAATTTCCAATCTTTAAACCCTAGTTTTGGGTTGCAAATGGTCCACTGACCGGTAGGCCGAAGCCAAGTTCGGTTGACCAATCGGTCGATCGACGTGCACAGGCTTCAGCGATCGAGTGAACGGTCGACCGATCCAGAGAGTCTGCTCTCTGGATTTGGCCCCGGTCGACCGAGTAGTCGACCGACCAAAGAGCTCAGCTCTCTGATTTTTGCCACGGTCAACCGATAGGCTTAACCTTGGGGGTGGTCGACCGAGTGGTCGACTGGCAACCCTGACGGTCAGAAATCTGATTGTTGGCCAGTCGACCGGGCGGTCGATCAGCAGGCCATTCTGGCCTGGTTCTGGACCCCAACAACTATATTTTGGAAACCTTATAAATAAGGGTTCCCTTGGCCAGTTTTGTACAAGATTTTCAAGAGCAAAAATTCTCTACTTCTCTAGTATTTTTAACAAGTTTTCTAAGGAAGTTTTCGTACCAAAACTCTACATCTTTAGTTGTTTTCAAAGTTTTGGAAAATCGAAAGAAATCATGTTTTTGAAAAAAATCTAGTTTTGTTCTTCATTTCTCATTTATCAAGAGTTTTTATCAAGTATTTTTCTTTTTGTTTCTTTTCCAAGCACTTTATTTTACTCACATACTTGAGCTTTTCATTGTCTATATATCCTTTAGGATCTTGTAATATGAGAACATTTGTTTGTGATCCTTTGTGATCACCAAGTGTTGTCTGTGATCTTTGTGATCACCAAGTTGCATTTCTTTCTTTGATTTGTGCCTACCCCCTTGTGCAGAGGTGTGAGAGTTGGAGTTGTGTACTCCAAGTTTGTATTATTGTAATTTCTCGGTGGAGGTCCCTTAGTGGATGATCCTATAGTGGATAGTTGAAATCCTTCTGTGTGAAGACGGGGACGTAGAACAGTGGCTCGAAGCTAAAAACATATCTTTGTGTTTGCGTTTGATCTTCTATCTCTCAAGTTTCTACTATTATATCTTGCATTGCTTTACTTGCTTATATTCATATGCATGATATTGTATGTGTGCTCACACTTGTGTTTAATCAAGAGAGCTATTGAAGCACCTCAACTCATAATTCAGAGGAATAGTGAGGAGTAGTTCCCGAGCCCTTCATGGGGAATTCGGACTCACTCTTGATTACACGTTATGTGTTTACAATTAAGTTTTAATTGCGCATTATTTATCTTAAATTAGCACTACACCTATTCACCCCCTCTAGGTGCACTTTCAATTAGTATCGGAGCTAGCGCTCCTAATATTTAGTTTAACCACTTAGGAGTGAGATCCTCATTTGCTAATCTATTTATTGCTTTGCACACATATTAGTTTACACTCATAGATTTTCTTGCTCCTCCCATGTATGATATTTCTAACATTAACATGTGAAAATTTAAAATGATTGCATACTTTAAAGTCTAAGATTGCATGTTTACCTTATCACTAACAAGAAATCTTATCTTGGTAATGACAAGTACTTAGAGGTCAATACACAAGCATTGCATGCACTTAGGCAAATACTTAGCAAAGAATACATTTTTTAATTTCTCATTTTGATTCCACTTTTGCAGTGTGGAACACATTTACCTCTTCTAAGGAACAAGCTTCACAGATTTTGGAGAGAGAACCATGAAGAGATGAGTCCGACCAAGCTTGCTTCATGGTTAAAGGGAATGACTCCTTTGAGGTAACTTTGGATACCCATCTAGATGATTATGATAGCTCTTTCATTGATAACAATGTAATGGATGCACATGCTTTGAATGAAGAGTTTTCAAAATTTTATGAAAAATTATTTTTGAAGTATAAAGTTTTGAAAAATAAAAGTTTAATTTAAAAAGAAAATGAGAACTTATTTTCAAAATTTGATTTAATTTTACAAGAGAAGGTTGAGGTTTCCAATGAAAGGGACTCATTGAAAACCCAACTTGATTTTATTTTAAAAGAAAATAAAATTTTAAAGAATAAAAATAATTTGATGTTGCTTTGAAGAATAATGATGTTTTATCTTCAAACTTTATTTATTTTAAAATAAAATAATTTCTTCAAAAATAAAATTATTTTGATTACCAAAGAATTAAATTGTATTTCAAAAAAAAAAGATTCTTTGAAAAACACTTTTGTTCAAAAGGAAAGGATTTCTACTCCTATTTTCAAAATGAAAGGAATTTTAATTTTATTACTTGCTCCACTTCTTCTTCCACTATTGATAATGATATCCATGCTTTGAAGAAGAGTGTAAATTGTTTGAGCTCCACTTTGAGTCAATGTGCCTTGAACCACATAAGATTGGAATCCATGTTTCAGAAAAACATGCTCCACATATCCATGCGCACAAATCACGACATACAGATGCTCATCATGCTCGCACACATGATTATTTGTATGCTAATATGTAAACTTATACACATTGTGGAAGTATAGGCCATCTTGCAAAGTTTTGTTATGATAGAAAATTATGCTTTAAATTTTGCAAGTAAACATGTTTGTGTTAGGAAAGGTGCTAAACCCCATTGACCCAATAAGTTTGGGTACCAAAATCCATCCCTATTTCATTTGATGTAGGTATGAGCTCACTCAAGATGTGAAAGTATTGGTACCTTAATGATAGATGCGTTCTGAACTAAATGATCATAATTTTGGATACATCATTTTCAAGGGAGGTTTGGTGGAAGAACCACCATGTTTTGGAGATATAGAGAGTAGTTCATTTGATTTTGGTAACTATCTCTAACCTTTTATTCTTGTTTACATGCTTTCTTATTGTTGATTGTTAGCATGTATTGGTTTTCTTTTTCATTTGTTTAAATGCGTGTTTATTAGACTTATGATATACATATATAGTATTTGAGATATACCCTTGCTTATATGGATCATCTTTGTATTCTCACTTTAGTTTAGCTATTGTGTATATCCTAGTTCTAATAACACTTGCATTTACACTAATGATTTCACAACTATGTTCTGATATTTTGTTCACTTCATGTTTTGATTATATGTTTAGATGTAATTTTCATTAAAACTTGTGATTATACTTGTATAATTAGTGAGCTATACTTGATTATTATGTTTGGGTGATTATTGCTCATGTGTATTCATTAGATGTACTTATATAATCTAGTTTTGATGACTCTTATATTTACACGTTCATAAGAATGTGTTTAGCTTCATGTATATGTAAATTTTATCTAAACTACTAGATATATATATTCTATCCTTGAGTTACTTGCTTTTTATGCCATATACTCGTTTATGGACTCAATTCATGTTTAGATAATATGTATGCTTTAGTTTAGATAAAAACATCATATGTCTTGAAGCTTGTTTAATTTTTACTAAAAATAAAATTTTCATATTTTATGATTTCATAATTATAAAAAAAATTTCATTGAGCTTCATTGATTCATTTTTCATGTATATGTTTCTTACATAATTCTTGCACATTATTTATTTTGTATTTACTCATGATTTTGGATTCATGAGGATATATGTGCTTTATAGATTTTTGAGTGTCAAATTTTTGTGTATTTAGCATATTATCATGGAATATATATTTGTTTTTATTCCTTCTTGAAGAATTTCATACTAATTTTCAGAATTATCTTAAAACTAGTTTCGTATTCTTCAGTTTATAGAGTTTTCAACCCATGCTAAAATATTTTCAAAATATTATTTTGAAAACTTCTACCATATAAGGGCGGTTGGTTGGGTGAACTGCACAGAAAAATACAAAATTTCAGAGCTTAAGAATAGAATGTGTGCAAGTTCTCAATGCTACCGCTATAGCGACTGGCTATGCGGGTCGTAATCCATAAGGACGGACTAGCAATAGAAGCTTTTTGCAAGTTCTCTTTAGTTCACAAAAAATAGTTAAAGTTCTTCTTTTAGTTCTTGAAAATAAAAAGAAAATAAGTTATGTTAATTTGTGAAGAAAGTGGTAGATTAATAAAGTGGAGAAAATAAAAGATAATTTTATATAAAGAAATTAAAAAGAGTGAATAAAGAGTTGGGAGGTGGTAGTGATCTAAACTGAAGGATTAAAAGAAAGAAAGAAAAACTAAAAGAACTCACCACCTCTTCTGGTTGATGACTTACCTTATATCGTTGGCACGTTTACCTTGCTTCAGAGGTTATCAATGCATAATTCAAAAGATCGAGGTCAGTCCCCATTCGCATTACATCATCAGGACGAACAAGAATGAAATGATACATAATCTTGAGGAGGAGATCATCATCATGAAATGTCGGTAGCAAACAACAATAAGGCTATACCGATGCTACTAGATCGCTTTGATACTCATCAAAAATTAAGAGGAAAAGTAGAAAAGAGAAGAAAAATATAAAAATAAAGAAAAACATAAACAAGTTACCTTTATATTATTTGTAGAAATGATGGAAGAAAGGAGGAAGTCACATCGGTATCGCTCTCAACATAAATCTCTCTTATTTACATAAATCTTAGTCTAACTATGCTTACAAAGAAATAAAAGTTACATCAAAAGTAAAATAAAAACCTACACTAACCTAGAATGAAAACTAGTCTAAGAATTCTTCTCTGCCTAATCGCTTACTTTTCCTTCGAACAATGCAGTATCGATAGGTGAAATGGAGAGGAGAGGGTATGAGAAGATAGGGGAGCAAAACGCTCCCCGTATCTTAACCAAATGGCCGGGAAACGCGGCCCACGGCCTGGATGGCCACATCCAGTGGCAATTTTTATATCTTTTATTTTTATCCTTTTGTTCAGCTTGATTTGCTGTTAGGTATTTAGTTTGATCTGATCTTCGATGATCCTCAAGCTAACTGATTTGGATTCATATAAATCTGAATTAACCAGTTTTATTGATGTGATCCTCCCTGAGATGCGTTAATCTTCAGTTGGAATCATCTATATCCTCTTGAATATTTATCTCCTCCTTAATTAAGATTTAAATCAGAATTAAAGTAGGCTTTTGAGCTCATCACTTTTCCACCTCCATTAGTAGTGGGCCTGCATTTTATTAAGCAAAAATAAGACTAAATATATGATTTATTAGATAATAAATATGATAATGTGACATTATATGCAATATAGATGGCCAATCAAGTGACCATGCCTTGTATGCTCTTACTGAATATCTCATATACAAGTGCATGAAAGGGTGATAGTTATGACTTATATACATACTTATCAAGAAAATTAATTTTTGTATACTTATACTTGTTTTCTATATATGTGTGCATCATATTTCAAATTGGCATTTAAATTGATCATACATACACATAGATATTTTCTTGTGCAATAAAACATATGTGACCATACATTTTTTTAACATAAATTGCTTTATGCTAAGCTTGATTTAGTTCGAAATGATAATTGGTATCTTATTCCCACTTTTTATGAAGAAAAATATTTCGTTTTGGAAAATGCTAACATTTTCAATATTGATATCAATAACCTTAAGTTGGTATTATTCTCCAATTGGTATCGATATTGCAAAATAATTAAGTATTTACCTAAAGAAAATTTTGGTTTAAAATTTACTTTCAATTGGCATCATCCCTTTCTATTGATATCAATTGACAAAAAGATTGTTTCTTTTTAAATTAGTTTCTTTCAATTGATATAAAATATATTTTTATTAGTATTGTTTATTTTTCCTCTCCCCTTTGTTGATGATTGACAAAAGGGGGAGAAAAAGATTAGTTCATCTATGCATATTGTTTTTGGTTATGCATATATGTTTATATTTGTTGTTTATATATACATGTTTTTATTATTGTTTATGCATATATACATGTGTTTTTCTTTATGAGCTTTATTAAATATGTTTGATATTTGAGCTACGTTGAATATCTTCATGTTTTATGTAATGCATGAGTTAAGGGGAAGCTTTTATGAAGCTTATCTTTAATCCATGCATATATAACCTCATAAGTTTTGTCATCTCAAAAAGGGGAGATTGTTGGCCCAAAAGCCTATCACCTTAGTTTGATGATAACTAACTTATGAAGTTATATTACTAATGATCTTGTGTTTATATAGTTTCAGATATTGATCAAGATCTTTATAGGTGTTTAGCTTTAACGAAGGATTCAAAGTCAAGTTTTGAAGCTATCACATGTTGATTATCTCTACATTTGATAATCAACATCAACAAGTTCACATACTCAGCAATATATTCGGGATAAATCTGAAAGATACTCACAATTAATAATCCAATAGTCATCAACCTCCTCTGAACTCTATTCAAGATCCAATAAAAAGAATACAAACCTCATATCAATGCCAACTAAGTCCGTATAAAGATCTAACTATCAGAATTATATATCTTTTATCAAGTGAATCAGAGGAAACCAAATATGAGTTCAATCAACAATAAGTTTCTCATTTCTATTAATATACTCAAATTCTCAGAATCCAATCCTCAGCTAAATTATCACCAACAAATATCTGATAATTAATACAAATAAAATCTACCATTTATCCACAAACACGAACTAAACCAATCTCTAGATCTAATCGAGTCCCAATCTAAGGTATATCACAGCTAATTCCGAATCTGAAATGGTAAATCTCTTACATGAAATAATAGAACACTAATATCTCAAACATAAGGCATACTCCATATACATTATATATATCTGATGCATTGTTCACAATACATCTAATACTCAATATCAGTAAGGTATCATCAAGATACTCGAATAAACTAAACAGTGGGTAAATCTAAAAACACTTACTACCAATAGCTAAAAGTCATCTCCATAGTACACATCAAAGTAGATAATAGGGTACTCACATATATCAACTAATCCATAATTATTTTCATATGCTAGAAATTAAACAATTTAGCTAGTTAATACTAATTAAATAGCCACAATAATTTCATCGCTACAGTTAAATATAAATCATATAAAAAGAGCTATACACTCACTGACGAAATATAAATTAAAATGCATAATAATATGAATCCCTCGCTATCATTCATAAATAAGAAATATAATGGAAATAGACACTCACATGAAATGACGTGATTCTGAGCACAAATCGCCATCTGGTCTGTACTGCACGAACTAGTTTGGATCTTCAAGTCGGCTCACGGGACGGGTCTTCGAATCAGCTTGTGTATCTGGCCCACTGTGAACACGAATCGGGTCTTCTGTTACTGGTACAGATCGTACAAACAGGTCAGGGTTGCTATAACTATAATACACACAAATACAGCACACGTACATACACAACATAATACATACACACACGTTCACGTGATACTAATACACACACACCACATACCCACTTGCACATACATATAAATACAAGGAGAGGAAAATTAATACACAACACATTTATACACCAATACATACGCCCACACAACCACATACGCATACACACAAACATAACACACACTTATGCACATACACACACGCACACACATTCACCCAATCACAACCGCACACACATGATTCACAAACAAAGAATACACACATAATTACATTGAAAGAGAGAGAGAAAGAAAGAGAAAGTTACAGGGAGAGACTCACGCAAGGGTGTGGCTCAGGAGATGGTCGTCGATGGTGACCCGCAGAGAAGGCAGAAAGTGACCGACGGAGCAGAGAGCCGCGGAGGAGATCGGGGATAAGCTCGGGCTCTGATATAGATGGCAGAGGTTGAGGTGAGGCTCGGCCTGGGTGTGCATTGGGCTTGCGGTGCTTACATGGTGAAGAAGGAGATAGGGATAAGAAGAGAGGTTACATAGAGGGAGTTAGGGTTAGGGTGTGATGAAGATTAGGAGTTATATAGGGCAGAGATATTATTGGTCCTGGGTTTTGAGTTTTTGGTATAGGGTAATTGGGTTATAGGCTTATTGCAGTTGAATTTGGGTATCAATGGGCTATGAACATTAGAAAGAGAAAAGAAATGAAAAAGAAACCTACAAAATAAAATATTAATGAGAATAATTAATATCGACTAATAATTACTATATATAAAACAATAATTACCTAAATAAAAGTAATAGTCATGATAAAATAATAGTAACAATGAAAATAATAGCTAATAATAATAGCAATTAATAATAACAACATTCATAATTAACGATAATATTAAATATAATAATTCATCATAACAACAACAATAATTATAATAATAATAGTGACGATAATAACAATAGTAACAATGTTAATAATATTAATAACACTAATAATTAAAATAATAAATAATCATAATGAAATTATTATAGTAACAATTACTACTACATAGAAATTAATAATAATAATGATTCAAAAGTCAGGTTCATCAGTAATAATAAAAAAACCGATAAAATTAAAAAAATATTACTACCGTATTATTAACAGGGATATTACATTCTACCCACCTTATAAAAATTTCATCCTCGAAGATTAAATAAGGTAAGGAATGATAAACGAAATCAAAGTCAAGGGAATAAATCTCAAGGAAGTTGAGGAATCATGAGAATGGACCGACATCAATCATCGATGACGTCTTCTCGCTTTCCCATCTCTTCTCTATGCATTTTGGATCTTTCATGCTTTTGTTGCGCTACTCTGATTCTGCTATCGACTTTGAAATGGAGCAACCAGTCTCAAAGATGGAAACCAAAAATAGGATCAAGATGGAATATTAGAATCAAAGAGAAAATTCAAATCACTTGGTAATATTCATACCGGTGAAAATAATAGAATTGGGAATGTCTTAATGTCAAAGAGATGGATTTTCATGAGAAGAATGATTAATTCCCAAGTGGACTCATTATTATATATGAATATATATGTATACTGCAGTGTAAATATAACTCGTTTCAAGTTATCGGTATGAACTAGTCCTTCTTACGAAAAGCAAAGTCAAAAGTCAAATCGTAAGTCAAAAACTTGACTCTGATACCAATAAAATCCTGTCACACCCAAGCGGAGATGTTATGAGACTCGACGATGCATATACGTAATAAAAATACCCATGTGTATACACTAAGCCTTATGTAACATGAACAAGCTACAAAAATTCACCATAATAAATCACGATCACTGCAATATCATATATAACTGTTCACACATGATAATACATGAATCACAAAATGGAATAGAAGCTAAATCTGATATATAAGAATCAAAGAAGCAACATAAATGAAAGAGAACATGAATACTGATGATCAAGTTGAGGGTAACTCCGGGCTACTTGCAATGCGTACAATCCATCAACACGTGGACAATAGAATAAAGCATCTTATACTGGATGCGCAAATCCAGGGTAGTCAAAAAGCGACCTAATGAGTTGTAATATGAAGGAAGGATGCACATGCATATAAACCGTGTGTACATAATCCTATACTAATATGAAACAACTAGATAAATAATATCAGCATGTATAAAACAGTAAATAAAGATAACTAAACAATGTCTTGAATAAACTATAGATAAATGATATCTCTACACTGTAAAGCAACAACTGATACTTATATCACTATAAGAGGAAGCAACTGATGCCAAAAATGTGAACCTAGCAAATATCTCTAGTCTGTTGATGATTATTAACCTAACTAATGTAGTATTTAATTGTGTTCCATACTACAACCATTTTTTCACATATCAAACAATGTAGTGAAAGGGTACCATGCATGCCAATATAGTGCATGTGTTAGGGGCTGTTTGGTTGCAAGGAAGTGGGCGGAAGTAAGGAAATAGGGAAGAATAATCGCTCACTTTCCTATCTATCCAAAACCGGAAAAGGAAAATAAGAAAATTCCTTTTCCTTTTCTCTTTTCTCTTTTACACAATCATTTTCTCACTTCCAGAGTGCTACAGTTAATTTTGTGGTCATGTAAATCTCATTTGTAATAAGTTATACCACAAAACAGTTAATTTTTTGATCATGTAAATCTCACTTGCATTCTAATTACGGTCCATTTTTTATTTTTCTTAATTAATTTTTATTTTAATATTATTTTACGGTCAACTTTGTGGTCAATTTTTCTACTTTCACTTTCCCATTACCATCCAAACACCGAAAAAGACAAAA
>JAVJIF010001081.1:0-87299 GCA_038442645.1 Agave tequilana
AATACGGTTTATTATTGTAATTATACATAGAAACTATGTAATACTACTCCCGACTCTTGAAACCTATGTATTCTCACTTTTTGGGCCCAATTTGGTTCAATAAGGCCCAGTTCAAGGCAGAAGGGGCTGAAAGGTTGATTACTGGTCAAACTCCTAATTAACCAAAAAAATAAGGTTTATTAGTATTATTTGTTCATAGAATCTATGTAATCACTACGCCCGGCCCCTGAAAACAACGTTTTCTAAAAGTTTGGACTAAATTCGGCTCTTATAAAGCCTAGTTCAAGCCAATCGAGGCTGAAAGTTAGATTTTTGGTAAGTTTCCCAATTAAGACAAGAAATAAGGAAATTTTGCTGTAATTTATACATAGAGCTATGTAATTTTACTCCTGGATCTTGAAACCCCGTTTTGACCCTATTCGGCTCTAATAATCCTAGTCAGCCCATCGAGGCTGAAGTTCGACTTTTCGTCAAATTTCCCAATTAAGACTTGAAATAAGATTAATTAGTTTTAATTATACATAGAAACTATGTAATTCTACTCCTGGCTTTTGAAAACCTGTTTTCTCTCCTCGTTTTGACCCTATTCGGCTCTTATAAGTCCAAGTTGCGGCCATTCGGGGTTGAAAGTTTGAATTTTGATCAAACTTATTAATTAAGACTTGAAATAAGGTTAATTAGTTGTAATTGTACTTAGAAACTATGTATTCCTACTACCAGCTCTTGAAAAGCACGTTTTCTCACTGTTAGAGACCAACTCGGCTCTAAAAGACCTAGTTCTTGTCTAGATTTTAAAAACATTATT
Organism: Agave tequilana; assembly: GCA_038442645.1. Lineage (NCBI taxonomy): Eukaryota > Viridiplantae > Streptophyta > Magnoliopsida > Asparagales > Asparagaceae > Agave > Agave tequilana. The sequence goes on from JAVJIF010001081.1 coordinate 806, forward strand.
CACCCCCTCTAGTGTTTGTGTTGTCATATTTTTAGATCCTACAGAAACTATATGATACTACTCCTATCTCTTAAAAACTATGTTTTCTTACTGTTTGGGCCCTATTCGTCTCGCATAAGGCCTAATTCAGGCCAATCAGGCTTGAAAGTTTAAGTTTTGTTCAAACTTCCTAATTAAGACTAGAAATAAGGTTAATTTAGTAATTGTATATATGAACCATATAATACTACTCCCTGACTCTTGAAAACCACGTTTTCTTCTCGATTTTTCCCTATATTCGGCTCTACTTAGTTCTTGTTCAGCCCAATCAGGGCTGAAAGCTTGATTATTAGTCAAACATTCTAATTACACAAAAAATAAGGTTAATTTAGTCAATATGTTACATATAAACTAATAATACTACTCCCGGCCCTTGAAAATCACGTTTTCTCACCGTTTGGCCCTATTTGGCTCTCCTAAGGCCTAGTTTTGGCCAACCGGGGCTAAAGTTAGGCTTCGGTCAAACTTTCAAATTAAAACTATAAATAAGATTAATTTGTAGTAATTGTACATAGAAACTATTTAATACTACTCCCAGCTCTTGAAACTCACGTTTTCTCCTTTTTGGGCCCAATTCAATTCTTATAAGGCCTATTCAGGCCAATGGTGCTGAAAGTTTGTGTATTGATCAAACTTCCTAATTAACTTAAGAAATAAAGTAAATAGTATTATTTATTTATAGAAACTATGTAATACTACACCCAACTCTTGAAAACCATATTTACTAACAGTTTGGCCTAATTTGGCTCTTATAAGGCCCAGTTCAAACCAATCGGGGCTGAAAGTTTGAATTTGTCAAACTTCCCAATAAAATAGAAATAAGGTTATTAGTTGTAATTATACATAAAAACTATGTAGTTCTACTCCCGGCTCTTGAAACACCTATTTTCTCCCCGGTTTGAGCCAATTCGACACTTATGATCCTAATTCAGGCCAATCAGGGCTGAAAGTTTGACTTATGGGTCAAACTTCTCAATTATGACTTTAAATAAGGTTAGTTAGTTGTATAATTGTACATCGAAACTTTGTAATTCTAATCCCAGCTCTGATTGGCACGTTCTCTCTGTTTGGGCCCAATTCGGCTCTTTTAAGGCATAATGCAAGCCAATTGGGGTTGAAAGTTTGTTTCTTGTCAAACTTCTCAAATATCACTAGAAATAAGATTAATTAGTAGTACTTGTACATAGAGACTATATAATACTACTCTCGGCTCTTGAAGGCTCTTGAAAATCTCGTTTTTTCCTCGTTGTGGCAATATTCGCTGCTCTTATAAGTCTAGTTCAGACCAATTGGGCTGAAAGTTTGACTTTTCGTTAAACTTCCCAGTTAAGTCTTAAAATAATATTATTATTTATAATTGTACATAGAAACTATTAATAATACTCTCCTCTCTGCTCTTGAAACTGGCATTTTCTCCCTGTTTTGGCCCAATTTGACTTTTATAAGGCCTACTTCAGTACAATCGGGGTTGAAAGTTTGACTATTGGTCAAACTTCGCATTAACCTAAGAAATAAGGTTTATTAGTACTATTTGCTTACAGAAACTATGTGATACTACTCCCGACTCTTAAAAATTATGTTTTCTCACCGTTTCGGCCCATTCGGCTCTTATAAGGGCTAATTCAAGCCAATGGGGGCGGAAAGTTTGACATTTTATCAAACTTCCCACCTCGTCCTGTAAATAAGATTAATTAGTATAATTGTACATAGAAACTATGTAATACTACTCTCCACTCTTGAAAATCACGTTTTCACCCTGTTTGGGCCTAAATCGGTCTTATAAGGCCTAATTAAGGGCGACTAGGCTGAAAGTTTGACTATTGCTAAACTCTCTCCAATTGACACAAGAAATTAGGTTAATTAGTAATATTTATACATAAAAACTATTTAATACTACTCTCGGCCCTTGAAAACCATATTTTCCCAACGTTGGGCCCTATTCGCTCTTATAAGCCTAGTTCAGCCAATCGAGGCTGAAAGTTTGATTTATAGTCAAAACTTTTCAATTAACACAAAAAATAAGGTTAACTAGTATTATTTGTTCATAGAAACTATTAATACTACTGTCAGCTCTTGAAAATCATGATTTCTCACCATTTGGGCCTAATTCAGCTGTTATAAGGCATAATTCAAGCCAATCGAGTGGAAAGTTTGACTTTTGATAAAACTTACCAACTAACATTAGAAATAATGTTAATTAGCTGTAATTGTATATAGAAATTATATAATTCTACTCCCGCTCTTGAAAATCCCGTTTTCACCCCCATTTTGACCTTATTCAGCTCTTATAAGTCGTGGTTCAGGCCAATCGGGCTGAAAGTTTAACTTTTGTCAAACTTCTTAATTAAGACTAGAAATAAGATTAATTAGTAGTAATTGTGCATAGGACTATGTACCTGCTCCCGACACTTAAAACTCACGTTTTCCCTCCCGTATGGGCCTAATTCAGTTCTTATAAGGCCTAGTTCAGCCCAATATCGAGGCTGAAAGTTTGATTTTGGTCAAAATTCCCAATAAAGACTAAAAAAATAATGCTAATTAGTAGTATTAATATCTCAAAACTATGTAATTCTACTCCCGGATCTTGAAATCCCGGTTTCACCCATTTTGACCCTATTTGGCTCTTATAAGACCAGTTTACGCCAGTTGTGGTGAAAGTTTGACGTTTAGTTAAACTTTCCAATTAAATCTAGAATTACAGTTAATTAGTAGAATTGTACATGGAAACTATGATATACTACTCCGGCTCTTGAAACTCAAGTTTTCACATTGTTTGAGCCCAATTCAACTCTTATAAGGCCTACTTCAGGGCAAAATCGGGACTGAAAGTTTGTCTATTATCGAACTTTCCTAATAACATAATAAATTAGGTTAATTGGTAATATTTGTACATAAAAACTATATAATACTACTTTCAGCTTTTGAAAATCACGTTTTCCCATCGTTTTGGGCCTATTCGTCTCTACTGTGGAACTTCCCAAATTTTCTATTGTCGAACTTCCCAAATACACAAGAAATTATTTAATTAGTAATAGTGGTACATAAAAACTATGTAATACTACTCTCGGCTTTTGAAAATCATGTTCTATATAAGGCCTAGTTCGGACCAATCATGACTGAAGCTATGACTATTAGTCAAACTTCACAATTAACACAAGAAATAAGGTTTACTAGTGGTATTTGTACATAGAAACTATAAAATACTGCTCCCATGAAAATCACATTTTCTCACCGTTTGGGCCCTATTCGCTCATATAAGGCCTAGATTAGACCAATCGGGGCTGAAGTTGGACTTTTGTCAAATTTCCTAATTAAGACTATAAATAGGTTAAATAGTAGTAACTACATTTAGAAAGTATGTAAAACTACATTTTCACCCTGTCTAGGCCCAATTCGACTCTTATTAGGCCTGATTTAAGCCAATCAGGGCTGAAAGTTTGTGTATTGGTCAACTTCCCAATTAACCTAAGAATAAGGTTAATTAGTCTTACTTATTCATAAAAACTATGTAATTAATACTCTCGTCTCTTGAAAATTATGTTTCTCACTGTTTAGGCCTAATGCGGCTCTTAATAGGCCTAGTTCAAGCCAATCGGAGTTGAAACTTTAACTTTTACTTAAACTTCCCAAATAGTACTAGAAATAAGGTTAATTGTAGTACTTGTACATAGAAACTATGTAATACTACTTTTGGTTCTTGAAACTCGTATTTTCACCCTGTTTGGGCACAATTCGGAAAGTAATAGGCCTAGTTCAAGCCAATCAGGACTGGACGTTTGAATCTTGGTTATACTTCCTAACTAAAACTTTAAATATGATTAATTATTATAATTATACATAAAACTATATTATTCTACTACTCTGGCTCTTGACAATCACGTTTTCTTGCCCTTTGCTCCCAATTCAGCCTTATAGACCTAGTTCAGGCCAGCTGGGGCTGAAAGTTTGACTTTTAGTTAACCTTCTCAATTAAGATTATAAATAAGGTTATTAGTATAATTGTACATAAAAATATGTAATACTACTCTCGGCTCTAGAAGCTCAAGTTTTCTCCCTATTTGGGCCCAATTTGGCTCTTATAAGGCCTAGTTCAAGGCAATTAGGGCTGATAGTTTGACTATTATTCAACTTCCCAATTAACAGAAGAAATAAAGTTAATTAGTAATATTCATACACAAAACTATGTAATACTACTCCCGGCTCTTGAAAACCTCATTTTCTTACTGTTTGGGCCCTATTTGGCTCTTATCAGGCCTAATTCAGACGAATCGGGGCTAAAAGTTTGAATTTTGGTCAAAATTCTTAATTAATCAAAGAAATATGGTTATTAGTATTATTTGTTCATAAAATCTATGTAATACTATGCCCAGTTCTTGAAAACCATATTTTCTCCCCGTTTGGCCATTCGGCTCTTATATAAAACCAAGTTCACGTTAATCGGGGCTGAAAGTTTGACTATTGTAAAAATTCCTAATTAAAACTTAAAATATGGTTAATTAGTTTAATTGTACATATAAACCATGTAATTCTACTCTGACATTTGAAAAACATGTTTTCTCCTGTTTTTGACACTAATTTGCTTTATAAGTCCTAGTTGAGGCCAATCGCGGTTGAAAGTTTTACTTTTTGTAAACTTCCCAATTAAAACTTGAAATAAGGTTAATTTGTAGTAATTGTACATGGAAACTATGTACACTACTCCCCGGCACTTGAAACCACATTTTCTCCTCATTTTGTTCCTATTCGGCTCTCATAAGTCCTTGTTCAGGCTCATCGGGGCTGAAAGTTTGATTTTTAGTCAAACTTCCGACTTAGTATAAGAAATAAGGTTAGTTAGTAGTATTGTACATAGAAACTATGTAATACTACTCCCGATCATTAAAACCATATTTTCTACCGTTAGGCCCATTGGGCTCTCATAAGGCCTGGCGGCCAATCGGGCCTGAAAGTTTGGGTTTTGTCAAATTTCTCAGTAACTCTAGAAATAAGGTTAATTTAGTATTTTACATAACTATGTAATACTACTCCCTTCTCTCGAAACTCATGTTTTCTCCTTGTTTGGGCCCAATTCGGCTATGTGAGGCCTAGTTAATGCCAATAGGGGCTGATAGTTTGACTATTGGTCAAACTTCCTAGTAAACAAAATAAATAAGGTTCATTAGTAGTAATTGTTTATACAAACTATGTAACACTATTCCTGGCTCTTGAGACTCCAGGTTTTTCTCCCTATTTAGCCCATTTAGCTCTTATGAGGCCTAATTCCGGCCAATCGGGATGAAAGTTTGACTTTTGGTCAAACTTTCCAACTAAGACTAGAAATAAGGTTAATAATAGTATTTGTTTATAGAAACTACGCAATACGACTCCCAGCTATGAAAAACTATGTTTTCACCCCTTTATGGCCCATTCGGCTGTTGTAAGTCCTAATTCAGGCTAATCGGGGCTAAAAGTTTGACGTTTGGTCAATTCTCAATTAAGATTTGAATAAGGTTTAATTTTTTTAATTGTACATAGTAACTATGTAATTTTACTCGTGGCTCTTGAAAATCACATTTTCCTCTCTGTTTGGGCTTATTTTTGCTCTTATAAAGCATAATTCACACTAATCGGGGTTGAAAGTTTTGACTTTTGGTCAAACTTCACAATTAAGACTCGAAGTAAAGTTAATGAGTAATAATTGTATATAGAAACTATGTAATATTACTCTTTGCTATTGAAAACCATGTTTTCTCCTTGTTTTTACCCTATTCGGCTCATATAAAGCCTAGAAGGCCAATCAGGGCTGAAAGTATGACATATTAGTCATAACATTCAATTAACATAAGAATTAAGGATAAATAGTAGTATTTATACATAGAAACTATGTAACACTACTCCCGGCTCTTGAAAACCACGTTTTCTCACTGTTTGGGCCCTGTTTGTCTCTCATAAGGCCCAGTTTAGGCCAATCGGGCCTGAAAGTTTGAGTTTTAGTTAAACTTCCCAATTAAGACTAGAAATAATATTAAATTGTAATAATTGTACATAGAAACTATGTAAAACTACTCGCGGCTCTTAAAACCTTATTTTCTCTTCGTTTTGGCCCTATTCGTTTTTATAAGTCCTTATTCAGGCCATCGGGCTGAAAGTTGATTATTGGTCAGACTTCCCAATTAAAAAAAGAAATAAGATTAATTAGTAGTATTTGTATATAGAAACTATGTAATACTACTCCCGGCACTTGAAACCACGTTTTCTAACCATTTGAACCTATTCGGCTCTCATAAGGCCTCGCTTAGGCCAATCGGCTTGAAAGTTTGACTTCTGGTCAAACTTCTTAATTAATACTAGAATAAGGCTAATTAGTAGTAATTGTATATAGAACTATGTAATATTACTCTCGTCTCTTGAAACTCACGTTTTTCGTTCTTTTTTTGTCCAACTCGGCTCTTATGAGGCCTAGCTCATGCCAATGAGGCTGACAATTTGTTTATTGGTCAAACTTCCCAATTAACACAAGAAATAAGATTAATTAGTTGTATTTGTATATAAAAACTATGTAATACAGCTCTAGGATGTGAAAACCATGTTATCTACTCGTTTGGGCCCAATTTCGGCTCTTATAAGGCCCAGTTCAGGGCTATCGAGGCTGAAACTTTGACTATTGGTCAGCCTTCCTAATTAACACAAGAAATAATGTTAATTGTACATAAAAACTATGCAATACTACTCCCGGCTCTTGGAAACCACGTTTTCTTCTTATTTGGGCCCAATTCAACTCTTATAAGGACTTGTTCAGGCAGAGGCCAATCGAGGCTGCAAATTTGACTTTTGGACAAACATCCTAATTAAGACTTTAAATAAGGTTAATTAGTTATAATTGTACACATAACTATATAATATTACTCCGGCTCTTGAAACTCACGTTTTCCTCCCTTTTGGGCAAAATTTGGCTCTTATAAGACCTTATTTAGGGTAGTCGGGGCTGAAAATTTGACTATTGGTTAAACTTCACAATTAACCTAAGAAATAAGATTTATTAGTATTATTTGTTCATGGAATCTATGTAATCCCGACTCTTGAAAACCATGTTTTTTTCCAGTTGGGCCTAATTAGGCTCTTATAAAGCCTAGTTCAGCCAATTAGGGCTGAAAGTTTGACTTTTGGTCAAACTTTCCAATTAAGACCTGAATAAGGTAAATTTGTTTGTGATATACATAGAAATTATGTAATTCTACTCCCCGGCTCTTTAAAACCCTATTTTCTTCCCGTTTTGACCCGGTTCGACTCTTATAAGTCCTAATTCAGGCCAATCAAGGCTGAAGCTTTAACATTTCGTCAACTTTCCCAATGAAGACTTGAAATTAGGTTAATTAGTTGTAACTGTACATAGAAACTATGTAATTCTAGTCCCGGCTTTTGAAAAACCTGTAAACTCTCCCCGTTTTGACTTTATTAGGCTCTTATAATTGAGGTCAATCGTGTCTAAAGTTTGACTTTTGATCAAACTTCTCAATTAAGACTTGAATAATGTAATCCTATTACCAGCTCTTGAAAGGCATGTTTTTTCTCATTGTTTGGGCCCAATTAGGGCCCTTAAAAGGCCTGTTCCAGGCCAATCTGGGCTGAAAGTTTGACTTCTGGTCAAACTTCTTAATTAAGAATAGAAATAAGATTAATTAATTGTATTTGTATATAAAACTATGTAATACAACTCATGACTCTTGAAACTCATATTTCCTCTTTGTTTGGGCCCAATTCGGCTTTTTTAGGGCCTAGTTCAGAAAATGGGGTTGAAATTTTGACATTGGTCAAACTATTCAATGTAAACTTTAAATAAGGTTAATAGTTATAATTGTACTTACAAACTATGTAATTCTACTCCGGGCTCTTGAAAAGCACGTTTTCTCCCTCTTTTGGTCCAATTCGACTCTTAAAAGGCCTAGTTCAGGGCAATCGGGCTGAAAGTTTGACTTCTAGTCAAATTTCTCAATTAAGAATAAATAATGTTAATTAGTAGTATTTGTACATAAAAACTATGTAATACTACTCCGGCACTTGAAACTCTCATTTTCTTCCTGTTTTGGGTCTAATTCGGCTCTTTTAAGACCTAAATCAGGCCAAACGGGGCTGAACTTTTGACTATTGTTAAACTTTCCAATTAAGACAAAGATTAAGGTTAATTAGTGGTATTGTACAGAAAGACTTGTAATTCTACTCCCGGTACTTGAAAAAACTTTTTCTCACCGTTTGGGCTATATTCCGCTCTTATAGGTCTAGATCAGGCCAATTAGGGCTAAAAGTTTGATTTTTGCTTAAACTTCCAAATATAGCTAGAAACTATGTAATACTACTCTCAACTCTTGAAAATAACATTTTCTTACCGTTGGGCCTTATTAAGCTCTTATAAGGCCTAGTTTATGCCAATCAGGACTGAAAGTTAGACTTTTTTTCAAACCTCCCAATTAAGACTATAAATAAGGTTAATTAGTAGTGATTATACATAAAACTATGTAATTCGACTCTCTGCTCTTGAAATGCACATTTTCTTACTGTTTGGGGCCAATTCGGCACTTATAAGGCCTAGTTCAGGCCAATCGGAGCTGAAAGTTTGACATCTGGTGAAACTTCTTAATAAGACTAGAATTAAGTTAATTAGTCATATTTGTACATAAAAAACTATGTAACCTACTCCAGGCTCTTGAAACTCATGTTTATCCCTGTTTGGGCCCAATTCGGCTCTTTTAAGGCCGAATTCAGGCCAAATAGGGATGAAATTTTGATTTAACATAAGAATTAAGGTTAATTAGTAGTATTTATACATAAAATAATGTAATTCTACTCCCGGCACTTGAAAACCATGTTTTCTTAACGTTTGAGACCCTAGCCGGCTCTGTTAAGTCCTACATCGGCTAATTGTGGCTGAAAGTTTGACTTTTACTGAAACTTCCCAAATATAACTAGAAATAAGGATAATTGGCAGTACTTATATATAGAAACTATGTAATACTACTCTTGGCTCTTGAAAACAAAAAATTTTCTCGCCGTTTGGGCCCTACTTGGCTCTTATAAGCCTAGTTTAGCCCAATCGGGGCTGAAAGTTAGACTTTTAGTTAAATTTTCCCATTAAGACTTTAAATAAGGTTTTTTTAGTAATATTGTATATAGAAACTATGTAATACTACTCCCGGCTCCTGAAACTCACGTTTTCTGCCTTTTTGGGACCAATTAGGCTCTTATAAGGCCTAATTCAGGCCAAACGAGGATGAAAGTTTGGCTATTGATCAAACCTCCCAACTATGCTAAAAAATATGGTTTATTAGTATTATTTGTTCATAGAATATATGTAATACTACTCTCAGAACTTGAAAATAACATTTTCTCACTGATGGGGCCCAATTCGGCTCTTATAAGACCTAATCATGCTAATCAGGAATAAAAATTAGACTTTTGGTCAAACTTCCCAATTAAGTCTTAAATTTGGTTAATTAGTTGTAATTATATATAAATACAATGTAATTCTACTCCTGCCTCTTGAAAAGCATATTTTCTAACCGATTTGGCCCAATTCGGCTCTTATAGGTCTAGCTCAGCCAAACAGGGCTAAAAGTTTGACTATTTGTCATACTTCTCAATTAATATAAGAAATAAGGTTTATTAATATTATTTGTTCATAAAAATAATGTAAAGATCTCGGCTCTTAAAAGCATATTTCTCAAAGTTTCGGCCCTATTCGGACCATATAAGGCCTAATTCAAGCCACTCGGGGCTTAAAGTTTGACTTTTGATCAAGCTTCCTAATTAAAAGACTAGAAATAAGGTTAATTTGTTTTGATTGCGCATAGAAACTATGTAATTCTACTCCCGGCTCTTGAAAAATATTTTCTAGAAGCAATTGTGCATAGAAACTTTGTATCTACTTTTAGCTCTTGAAAAGCACATTTTCTCCCTGTTTGGGCCTTATTCGCTCGAATAAGGCCTTATTCAGGCCAATCGGGGCTGAAAGTTTATCTTCTGGTCAAACTTCCCATTAAGGCTAGAATAAGGTTAATTAGTAGTATTTGTACATAAAAACTTGTAATACTACTCTCGGATCTTGAAACTTATGCTTTCATGTTGTTTAAGGGTCAATTCAGTTCTTTTAAGGCATTATTCTGGCCAAGCGGGGCTGAAGTTTGACTTTTAGTCAAACCGCCCAATTAACACATGATTAAGGTTAATTAGTAGTATTTGTATACTACGTAATTCTACTCCCGGTACTTGAAAACCACGTTTTCTCGCCGTTTGGCCCTATTCGACACTCATAACGCTTAGTTCAGGCCAATCGGGGCTGAAAGTTTGACTTTCAGTCAAACTTCTCAAATATGACTAGAAATAAGATTAATTATTAGTATTTGTACATAAAAATAATGTAATACTACTCTCGGTTCTTGAAAATCATGTTTTCTCCTCGTTATGTATTCTGCTTTTATAACTCCTAATTTCAGGCCAATTGAGGCTGAAGTTTGACTTTTGATCAAACTTTCCAATTAAGACTTGAAATAAGGTTATTAGTTTTAATTGTACATAGAAATTATGTAATACTACTTCTGACTCATGAAACTCACGTTTTCTCTCCTTTTTGGGCCTAATTCGGTTCTTATAAGCCCTAGTTAGGGCAGTCTGGGCTAAAAGTTTGACTATTGTTCAAACTTCCCAAATAACATAAGAAATAAGATTTATTAGTATTATTTGTTCATATAATCTATGTAATACTACGTCGAGTTCTTGAAAACCATATTTTCTCACCATTTGGGCCCAATTCGACTTTTATAAGGCCCAGTTCAGGCCAAACGGTGATGAAAATTTGACTATTTGTCAAAATTCCTAATTAACCTGAGAAATAAGGTTTATTAGTATTATTTTTCATAGAAACTATGTAATTCTACTCTTGACTCTTAAAAAGCTCGTTTTCTCACTGTTTGGGCCCTATTCAGCTCTTATAAGGCCTAATTCAAGCCACTCGGGCCTTAAAGTTTGAATTTTGGTCAAACCCCCATTAAGACTTGAAATTATGCTAATTAGTTGAAATTGTGCATAGACTATGTAATTTTCTATTCTTGGCTCTTGAAAGACACGTTTTCTCACTGTTTAGGCCCTACTCAGCTCTTATAAGGCCTAGATCTGGCTAAGCAAGTCTGAAAGTATGACTTCCTATAAAACTTCCTACACAACTCTCAGATTTTGAAACTCACGTTTCTCCCTCTTTGGGCCCAAGTCGACTCCTTTAACGCTAAATCAGGCCAAAGGGCTGAAAATTTAACTATTAGTCAAACTTCCCAATTAACACAAGAATTAAGATTAAATAGTAGCGTGTGTACAAAAAAACTATGTAATTCTACTCCTGGTACTTGAAAACCACGTCTTCTCATAGTTTGGGCCCTATTCGACTCTCATAAGGCCCATTTCAGGTCAATCAGGGCTAAAATTTTGACTTTTGGTCAAACTTCCTAAATATGGCAAGAAATAAGGTTAATTAAGTAGTAGTTGTACATAGAAACTATCTAATACTACTCCCGGCTCTTGAAAATCATGTTTTCCTCCTTGCTATTATGGCCCTACTTGGCTCTTATAAATCCTAGTTCAGGCCAATTGGGGCTCAAAGTTTGACTTTTAGACAAATTTCTAATTAAGACTTGAAATACGTTTAATTAGTTGTAATTATACATAGAAAATATGTAATACTACTCCCGACTCTGGAAACCTATGTATTCTCACTTTTTTGGCGCAATTCGGTTCAAATAAGGCCTAGTTCAGGACAGTAGGGGCTGAAAGTTTGATTACTGGTCAAACTTCTTAATTAACCAAAAAAATAAAGTTTATTAGTATTATTTGTTCATAGAATCTATGTAATACTAGCCCGGCCCTTGAAAACAACGTTTTCTAGCAGTTTGGATCTAATTCGGCTCTTATAAAGCCTAATTCAAGCCAATCGAGGCTGAAAGTTAGATTTTTGGTAAGTTTTCCAATTAAGACAAGAAATAAGGAAATTTGCTGTAATTGTACGTAGAAACTATGTAATTTTACTCGTGGATCTTGAAAACCCTGTTTTGACCCTATTCGACTCTAATAAGTCCTAGTTCAGCCCAATCGAGGCTGAAGGTTCGACTTTTCATCAAATTTCCCAATTAAGACTTGAAATAAGATTATTAGTTTTAATTGTACATAGAAACTATGTAATTCTACCCCCGCTTTTGAAAAACCTGTTTTCTCCTCGTTTTGACCCTATTCGGCTCTTATAAGTCCAAGTTGAGGTCATTCGGGGTTAAAAGTTTGACTTTTGATCAAACTTCTTAATTAAGACTTGAAATAAGGTTAATTAGTTGTAATTGTACTTAGAAACTATGTATTCCTACTACCGGCTCCTGAAAAGCACGTTTTCTCACTGTTAGAGACCAACTCGGCTCTAAGAAGACCTAGTTCTTGTCTAGATTTTTAAAAATATTATTCACCCCCTCTCTAGTGTTTGTGTTGTCTTATTTTTAGATCCTACAGAAACTATATAATACTACCCCTATCTCTTAAAACTATGTTTTCTCACCGTTTGGGCCCTATTCGTCTCGCATAAGGCCTAATTCAGGCCAATCAGCCTTGAAAGTTTAAGTTTGTGTCAAACTTCCTAATTAAGACTAGAAATAAGTTAATTTGTTGTAATTGTATATATAAACCTTATAATACCGTTCCCGACTCTTGTAAACCACGTTTTCTCCTCGATTTTTCCCTATTCGGCTCTACTTAGTTCTTGATCAGCCCAATCGGGGCTGAAAGCTTGATTATTAGTCAAACATTCTAATTGACACAAAAAATAAGGTTAATTAGTAATATTTTACATATAAACTATATGATACTACTCTCGGCCCTTGAAAACCACATTTTCTCACCATTTGGCCCTATTCGACTCTTATAAGGCTTAGTTTTGGCCAACCGGGGCTAAAGTTAGGCTTCGGTCAAACTTTCAAATTAAACTATAAATAAGATTAATTAGTAGTAATTGTACATAGAAACTTTGTAATACTACTCCCAACTCTTGAAACTCACGTTTTCTCCCTGTTTGGGCCCAATTCAATTCTTATAAGGCCTACTCAGGCCAATCAGTGTTAAAAGTTTGTGTATTGGTCAAAATTCCTAATTAACCTAAGAAATAAAGTAAATTAGTATTATTTATTTATAGAAACTATGTAATACTACTCCCAACTCTTGAAAACCATATTTGCTAACAGTTTGACCCAATTTGGCTCTTATAAGGCCCAGTTTAAGCTAATCGTGGCTGAAAGTTTGAATTTGGTCAAACTTCACAATTAAAAATAGAAATAAGGTTAATTAGTTGTAATTATACATAAAAACTATGTAGTTTTAATTATTATACATAAAAACAATTACATAATTTTAATGTACAGGTACAATTACCTTAGTTTAAAAGTCTTCATTGGGAAGTTAGACCTTTTCAACTTTTCAGCCCCGTTTGGCTAGAGCTAGGCCTTAAAAAAGCTGAATTAGTCCAAAACATGGAGAAAATATGAGTTTCAAGAGTCGGGAGTAGTATTATATAGTTTCTATGTACAAGTACTACTAATTAACCTTATTTCTAGTCATATTTGAGAAGTTTCAGCAAAAGTCAATTTTCTGCCCCCGATTGGCCTGATGTAGGCCTTATTAGGCCAATTGGAGCTGAAAGTTTAACATTTGGTGAAACTTCTCGATAAGACTAGAATTAAGGTTAATTAGTTATATTTGCACATAAAAACTATGTAATTCTACTCCCAGCTCTTGAAACTCATGTTTTCTCCCTGTTTGGGCCCAATTCGGCTCTTTTAAGGCCTAATTCAGGCCAAACAGGGATGAAATTTTGACTTTCCAATTAACACAAGAATTAAGGTTATTTGTAGTATTATACATAAAAACAATGTAATTCTACTCCCGGCACTTGAAAACCACGTTTTCTTATCGTTTGAGGCCCTAGTCGGCTCTCTTAAGGCTTACATCAGGCTAATCGTGGCTGAAAATTTGACTTTTACTGAAACTTCCTAAATATAACTAGAAATAAGGTTAATTGGCAGTACTTATACATAGAAACTATGTAGTACAACTCTCGGCTCTTGAAAATAAAAAGTTTTTCTCGCCGTTTGGGCCCTACTCGGCTCTTATAAAGCCTAGTTTAGCCCAATCAGGGTTGAAAGTTAGACTTTTGGTTAAACTTCCCAATTAAGACTTCAAATAAGGTTAATTAGTAGTAATTTTATATAGAAACTATGTAATACTACTCCCAGCTCCTGAAACTCACGTTTTCTCTGCCTTTTTGGGACCAATTAGGCTCTTATATAAGCCTAATTCTGGCCAAACGAGGATGAAAGTTTGACTATTGATCAAACTTCCCAACTAAGCTAAAAAATATGGTTTATTAGTATTATTTGTTCATAGAATCTATGTAATACTACTCTCGGCATTTGAAAATAACATTTTCTCACTGATAGGCCCAATTCGGCTCTTATAAGACCTAATTCAAGTTAATCAGGGCTAAAAATTAGACTTTTGGTCAAACTTCCCAATTAAGTCTTGAATTTGGTTAATTAGTTGTAATTGTATATAAAAATAATGTAATTCTACTCCTGGCTCTTGAAAAGCATATTTTCTAACCGATTGGGCCCAATTCGGCTCTTATAAGGTCTAGCTCAGGCCAAACGGGGCTAAAGTTTGACTATGTGTCAAACTTCTCAATTAATATAAGAAATAAGGTTTATTAATATTATTTGTTCATACAAATAATGAAAAGCTCTCAACTCTTAAAAAGCATATTTCTCAAAGTTTGGGCTCAATTCGGATCTTATAAAGCCTAATTCAAGCTACTCGGGGCTTAAAGTTTGACTTTTGATCAAACTTCCTAATTAACACTTGAAATAAGGTTAATTAGTTTTAATTGTGCATAGAAACTATGTAATTCTACTCCGGCTCTTGAAAAATATTTTCTAGAAGCAATTGTGCATAGAAACTTTGTATCTACTTTCAGCTCTTAAAAAGCACATTTTCTCCCTATTTGGGCCTTATTCGCTTGTATAAGGCATTGTTCAGGACAATCGGGGCTGCAAGATTATCTTCTGGTCAAACTTCCCAATTAAGGCTAGAATAAGGTTATTAGTAGTATTTGTACATAAAAACTTGTAATACTACTCTCGGATCTTGAAACTCAAATTTTCATGTTGTTTGGGCTCAATTCGGTTCTTTTAAGGCATTATTCTGGCCAAGCAGGGCTGAAAGTTTGACTTTTGGTCAAACCTCCCAATTAACACATGATTAAGGTTAATTTGTAGTATTTGTATATAAAAACTACGTAATTCTACTCCCGGCACTTGAAAACGACGTTTTCTCGTCGTTTGGCCCTATTCGACTCTCATAAGGCTTAGTTCAGGCCAATCGGGGTGGAAAGTTTGGCTTTCAGTCAAACTTCCAAATATGACTAGAAATAAGGTTAATTATTAGTATTTGTACATAAAAATAATGTAATACTACTCTCGGTTCTTGAAATTACGTTTTCTCCTCGTTATGTATTCTACTTTATAACTCCTAATTCAGGCCAATTGAGGCTGAAGTTTGACTTTTGATCAAACTTTCCAATTAAGACTTGAAATAAGGTTAATTAGTTTTAATTGTACATAGAAATTATGTAATACTACTTCTGACTCATGAAACTCACGTTTTCTCCCTTTTGGGGCCTAATTCGACTCTTATAAGCCCTAGTTCAGGGCAGTCTGGGCTAAAAGTTTGACTATTGTTCAAACTTCCCAAATAACATAAGAAATAAGATTTATTAGTATTATTTGTTCATATAATCTATGTAATACTACGTCGAGTTCTTGAAAACCATATTTTCTCACCATTTGGGCCCATTCGGCTTTTATAAGGCCCAGTTCAGGCCAAACGGGGATGAAAATTTGACTATTTGTCAAAATTCCTAATTAACCTGAGAAATAAGGTTTATTAGTATTATTTTTCATAGAAACTATGTAATTCTACTCTTGACTCTTAAAAAGCTCGTTTTCTTACTGTTTGGGCCCTATTCGGCTCTCATAAGGCCTAATTCAAGCCACTCGGGGCTTACAGTTTGACATTTGGTCAAACCCCCATTAAGACTTGAAATTATGCTAATTAGTAGAAATTGTGCATAGAACTATGTAATTCTATTCTTGGCTCTTGAAAAACACGTTTTCTCACTGTTTAGGCCCTACTCAGCTCTTATAAGGCCTAGATCTGACTAATCAGGGCTGAAAGTATGGCTTCCTGTAAAACTTCCCAATTAAGATTAAAAAAAATGTTTAATTAGTAATATTTGTAAATAAAAATTATGTAATACAACTCTCAGATTAACACAAGAAATAAGGTTGAATAGTGGTATTTAGTCAAACTTTCCAATTAAGACTAGAAATAAGGTTAATAAATAGTATTTGTCTATAGAAACTATGCAATACGACTCCCAGCTATGAAAAACTATGTTTTCACCCCTTTATGGCCCTATTCGGCTGTTGTAAGTCCTAATTCAGGCTAATCAGGACTAAAAATTTGACTTTTGGTCAAACTTCTAATTAAGATTTGAAATAAGGTTAATTTGCTGTAATTGTATATAGAAACTATGTAATTTTACTCGTGGCTCTTGAAAATCACATTTTCTCTCTGTTTGGGCTATATTTTGCTCTTATAAAGCATATTTCACACTAATCGGGGCTGTAAGTTTGACTTTTGATCAAACTTCACAATTAAGACTCAAAGTAAAGTTAATGAGTAATAATTGTATATAGAAATTATGTAATACTATTCTTTGCTATTGAAAACCATGTTTTCTCCTTGTTTTTTCCCTTTTCGGCTCATATTAGGCCTGGCAGGCCAATCGGGGTTGAAAGTGTGACTATTGGTCATAACTTCAATTAACACAAGAACTAAGGTTAAATAGTAGTATTTATACATAGAAACAATGTATCACTACTCCGGGCTCTTGAAAACCACATTTTCTCACCGTTTGGGTCCTATTTGTTTCTCATAAGGCCCAGTCGGGGCTGAAGTTTGGGTTCTAGTTAAACTTCCCAATTAAGACTAGAAATAAGGTTAAATAATAGTAATTGTACATAGAAACTATGTAATACTGCTCGCGGCTCTTAAAAACCTTGTTTTCTCTTCGTTTTGGCCCTATTCGATTTTTATAAGTCCATATTCTGGCCAATTGGGGCTAAAAGTTGATTATTGGTCAGGCTTCCCAATTAACAAAAGAGATAAGATTAATTAGTAGTATTTGTACAAAGAAACTATGTAATACTACTCCCGGCCCTTAAAAATCATGTTTTCTACCATTTAGACCCAATTCGGCTCTCATAAGGCCTCGCTCAGGCCAATCGGGCATGAAAGTTTGACTTCTGGTCAAACTCTCAATTAATACTAGAGGCTAATTAGTAGTAATTGTATATAAAACTATGTAATACTACTCTCGTCTCTTGAAACTCATGTTTTCGCCCTTTTGTGTCCAACTCGGCTTTTATAAGGCCTATTCATGCCAATGAGGCTGACAATTTGATTATTGGTCAAACTTTCCAATTAATACAAGAAATTAGGTTAATTAGTTGTATTTATACATAAAAAATTATGTAATACTACTCTAGGATATTGAAAACTATGTTATCTCTTCGTTTCGGGCCAAATTTCGGCTCTTATAAGGCCCAGTTCAGGGCTATCGAGGGATGAAACTTTGACTATTGGTCAGCCTTCCTAATTAACTCAAGAAACAATGTTAATTGTACATAAAAAATATGCAATTCAACTCCCGACTCTTGGAAACCACGTTTTCTTCTTATTTGGGCCCAATTCGACTCTTATAAGGACTTGTTCAGGGCAGAGGCCAATCGAGGTTGCAAAATTGACTTTTGGTCAAATATCCTAATTAAGACTTGAATAAGGTTAACTAGTTATAATTGTACACATAAACTATGTAATACTACTCTCGGCTCTTGAAACTCACGTTTTCTCCCTTTTTGGTCAAAATTTGGCTCTTATAAGACCTGTTTAGGGTAATCGGGGCTGAAAATTTGACTATTGGTTAAACTTCACAATTAAACTAAGAAAAAAAGATTTATTAGTATTATTTGTTCATGGAATCTATGTAATACTATGCCCAACTCTTGAAAATCATGTTTTTTCTCCGGTTGGGCCCAATTAGGCTCTTATAAAGCCTAGTTCAACCAATTGGGGTTGAAAGTTTGGCTTTTGATCAAACTTTCCAATTAAGACCTGAAATAAGGTAATTTGTTGTGATTGTACATAGAAATTATGTAATTCTACTCCCGGCTCTTGAAAAACTGTTTTCTCCCTGTTTTGACCCTGTCTCGACTCTTATAAGTCCTAGTTCAGGCCAACCAAGGCTGAAGCTTTAAATTTTCATAAACTTCCCAATTAAGACCTGAAATAAGGTTAATTAGTTGTAATTGTACATAGAAACTATATAATTCTAGTTCCAGCTTTTGAAAAACCCGTAAACTCTCCCCGTTTTGACCTTATTAGGCTCTTATAATTGAGGCCAATCAGGTAAACGTTTGACTTTTGATCAAACTTCTCAATTAAGACTTGAATAATTAATTGCATTTGTACATTAAAACTATGTAATCCTGTTACCAGCTCTTGAAAGGCATGTTTTTCTCACTGTTTCGCCCAATTAGGCCCTTATAAGGCATGTTCAGACCAATCTGGGCTGAAAGTTTGACTTCTGGTCAAACTTTTTAATTAAGAATAGAAATAAGATTAATTAATAATATTTGTATATAAAACTATGTAATACAACTCATGACTCTTGAAACTCATATTTCCTCTTTGTTTGGGCCCAATTCGGCTTTTTTAGCGCCTAGTTCAGAAAACGGGGTTGAAATTTTGACATTTGGTCAAACTATTCAATGAAGACTTTAAATAAGGTTAATAGTTGTAATTGTACATACAAACTATGTAATTCTACTCTGGGCTCTTGAAAAGCACGTTTTCTCCCTCTTCTGGTCCAATTCGACTCTTAAAAGGCCTAGTTCAGGCCAATCGGGGCTGAAAGTTTGACTTCTAGACAAATTTCTCAATTAAGAATAGCAATAATGTTAATTAGTAGTATTTATACATAAAAACTATGTAATACTACTCCCGGCACTTGAAACTCTCGTTCCTCTCTTTTTGGGTCTAATTCGGCTCTTTTAAGACCTAAATCAGGCCAAACGGGGCTGAATTTTTGACTATTGTTAAACTTTCTAGTTAACACAAGAATTAAGGTTAATTAGTGGTATTTGTACAGAAGGACTTTTAATTCTACTCCCGGTACTTGAAAACCACTTTTTCTCACTGTTTTAGCTATATCCGCTCTTATAAGGTCTAGATCAGGCCAATCAGGGCTGAAAGTTTAATTTTTGCTTAAACTTCCCAAATATAACTAGAAACTATGTAATACTACTCTCAGCTCTTGAAAATAACAATCGATACTGAAAGTTTGACCATTTGGTCAAACTTTCCAATTAAGAAATAAGGTAAATTGGTTGTAATTGTACATATAAACTATGTAATTCACTCTTGGATTTTGAAAAACTTGTTTCCTCCCCGTTTTGACCCAATTCGACTCTTACAAGTTCAAGTTTAGGCCATCGAGGCTGAAAGTTTGACTTTCATCATACTTCCATATTAAGACTTGAATAAGGTTAATTAGTTTTAATTGTACATAAAAATTATGTAATTTTACTTCCAGCTCTTGAAAAACTTATTTTCTCCCTGTTTCGACCATCTTTGGCTCTTATAAGTCCTAGTTGAGGCCAATCAGAGCAGACAGTTTGACTTCCCAATGAAGACTAGAAATAAGATAAATTAGTAGTTTTTGTATATAAAAACTACATAATATTAATTCCGGCTCTTGAAACTAACATTTTCTCCCTATTTTAGCCCAATTTGGTTGCTTAAAGGCCTAATTCAGGCCATACGAGCCTAAAAGTTTGTCTATTAGTCAAACTTCCCAATTAACCTAAGGAATAAGATTTATTCGTATTATTTTTTCATAAAAGACATGTAATAATACTCTCGGCTCTTGAAAACCACGTTTTCCCACCGTTGGGCCCAATTCGGCTCTTATTAGGCCTAGTTCAAGCCAATCGAGCTGAAAGTTTGACTTTTGTTTAAACTTTCCAATAAAGACTTAACTATGTAATTATTCTCCCGGCTCTTAAAAAGCACGTTTTCTCAATATTTTTGGCCCAATTCGGCTCTTATATGGCCTAATTCAGGCCAAAGGGTGCTGAAAATTTGACTATAGCAAACATCCCAATTAACCTTATAAATAAGGTTTATTAGTTTATTTTTTCATAGAAACTATGTAATTCTACTCACGGCTGTTGAAAAACACGTTTTCTCATTGTTTGGGCCCAATTCGGCCCTTATAAGGCCTAGTTCAAGCAACTCAGGCCTTAAAGTTTGACCTTTGGTCAAACTTCACAATTAAGACTTGAAATAATGTTAATGAGTTGTAACTGTGTATACAAACTATGCAATTCTTATAAGGCCTACTTCATGCCAATCAGAGAAGAAAGTTTGACATATGGTCAAACTTCCCAATTAAGACTAGCAAAAAGGTTAATTAGTAGTATTTGTACATAAGACTATGTAAGACTACTCCTGCCTCTTGAAACTCAACTTTTCTCCCTATTTGGGCCCAATTCGCCCCTTTAAGGCCTAATCAGGCCAAACATGGCTGAAAGTTTGACGATTAGTCAAACTTTCCAATTAACACAAGAATTAAAGTAAATTAGTAGTACATGTGCAAAAAACTATGTAATTCTACTCCCGACACTTTCTCGCCTTGTTGGCCTAATTCGGCTCTTATAAGGCCTAATTTATGCTACTCGGGGCTGAAAGTTTTACTTTGGTTAAACTTTCCAAATAAAACTAAAACAAGGTTAATTAGTTGTAATTGTATATAGAAACTATGTAATTCTACTTCAGGCTCTTGAAAAGCAGGTTTTCTTTCTGTTTGGGCCCAATTCGACTCTAAAAAGGCAAGGGCTAGTTTTGGTCAATCGGTGCTGAAAGTTTGACCTATAGTCAAACTTCTCAAATATGGCTAGAAATAAGGTTAATTAGTAATATTTGTATATAGAAACTATGCATTATTACTCTCGGCTCTTGAAAACCACGTTTTCTCCTTGCTATGACACGATTCTATTCTTATAAGTCATAGTCCAGGCCAACTGGTGCTGGAAGTTTGACTTTTAATCAAACTTCCCATTAAGACTTGAAATAAGGTTAATTAGTTGTAATTTTACATAGAAACTATGCAATTCTACTCTTGGCTCTTGAAAGAGCCCTTCACGGGGAATTCGGCTACACTTGTGTGTTGTACTAAGTGTGTTGCAAAATTTGTTTTAACTTCCGCATTTAGCGCATTTAGTTTATAGATTAGCATTATCACCTATTCACCCCCCCTCTAGGTGATTTACAATTGGTATTAGAGCCTACGCTCCTGATACTTAGGCTTAACATCCTAGGAGTGAGATCCTTGTTTGCTAATCTACATTTGCATTTGCAAGTTTGCCCAATTTGGTTGCTTAAAGGCCTAATTCAGGCCATACGAGCCTAAAAGTTTGTCTATTAGTCAAACTTCCCAATTAACCTAAGGAATAAGATTTATTCGTATTATTTTTTCATAAAAGACATGTAATAATACTCTCGGCTCTTGAAAACCACGTTTTCCCACCGTTGGGCCCAATTCGGCTCTTATTAGGCCTAGTTCAAGCCAATCGAGCTGAAAGTTTGACTTTTGTTTAAACTTTCCAATAAAGACTTAACTATGTAATTATTCTCCCGGCTCTTAAAAAGCACGTTTTCTCAATATTTTTGGCCCAATTCGGCTCTTATATGGCCTAATTCAGGCCAAAGGGTGCTGAAAATTTGACTATAGCAAACATCCCAATTAACCTTATAAATAAGGTTTATTAGTTTATTTTTTCATAGAAACTATGTAATTCTACTCACGGCTGTTGAAAAACACGTTTTCTCATTGTTTGGCCCAATTCGGCCTTATAAGGCCTAGTTCAAGCAACTCAGGCCTTAAAGTTTGACCTTTGGTCAAACTTCACAATTAAGACTTGAAATAATGTTAATGAGTTGTAACTGTGTATACAAACTATGCAATTCTTATAAGGCCTACTTCATGCCAATCAGAGAAGAAAGTTTGACATATGGTCAAACTTCCCAATTAAGACTAGCAAAAAGGTTAATTAGTAGTATTTGTACATAAGACTATGTAAGACTACTCCTGCCTCTTGAAACTCAACTTTTCTCCCTATTTGGGCCCAATTCGCCCCTTTAAGGCCTAATCAGGCCAAACATGGCTGAAAGTTTGACGATTAGTCAAACTTTCCAATTAACACAAGAATTAAAGTAAATTAGTAGTACATGTGCAAAAAACTATGTAATTCTACTCCCGACACTTTCTCGCCGTGTTGGCCTAATTCGGCTCTTATAAGGCCTAATTTATTCTACTCGGGGCTGAAAGTTTTACTTTGGTCAAACTTTCCAAATAAAACTAAAACAAGGTTAATTAGTTGTAATTGTATATAGAAACTATGTAATTCTACTTCAGGCTCTTGAAAAGCAGGTTTTCTTTCTGTTTGGGCCCAATTCGACTCTAAAAAGGCAAGGGCTAGTTTTGGTCAATCGGTGCTGAAAGTTTGACCTATAGTCAAACTTCTCAAATATGGCTAGAAATAAGGTTAATTAGTAATATTTGTATATAGAAACTATGCATTATTACTCTCGGCTCTTGAAAACCACGTTTTCTCCTTGCTATGACACGATTCTATTCTTATAAGTCATAGTCCAGGCCAACTGGTGCTGGAAGTTTGACTTTTAATCAAACTTCCCAATTAAGACTTGAAATAAGGTTAATTAGTTGTAATTTTACATAGAAACTATGCAATCTACTCTTGGCTCTTGAAAAGAGCCCTTCACGGGGAATTCGGCTACACTTGTGTGTTGTACTAAGTGTGTTGCAAAATTTGTTTTAACTTCCGCATTTAGCGCATTTAGTTTATAGATTAGCATTATCACCTATTCACCCCCCCTCTAGGTGATTTACAATTGGTATTAGAGCCTACGCTCCTGATACTTAGGCTTAACATCCTAGGAGTGAGATCCTTGTTTGCTAATCTACATTTGCATTTGCAAGTTTGCCCAATTTGGTTGCTTAAAGGCCTAATTCAGGCCATACGAGCCTAAAAGTTTGTCTATTAGTCAAACTTCCCAATTAACCTAAGGAATAAGATTTATTCGTATTATTTTTTCATAAAAGACATGTAATAATACTCTCGGCTCTTGAAAACCACGTTTTCCCACCGTTGGGCCCAATTCGGCTCTTATTAGGCCTAGTTCAAGCCAATCGAGCTGAAAGTTTGACTTTTGTTTAAACTTTCCAATAAAGACTTAACTATGTAATTATTCTCCCGGCTCTTAAAAAGCACGTTTTCTCAATATTTTTGGCCCAATTCGGCTCTTATATGGCCTAATTCAGGCCAAAGGGTGCTGAAAATTTGACTATAGCAAACATCCCAATTAACCTTATAAATAAGGTTTATTAGTTTATTTTTTCATAGAAACTATGTAATTCTACTCACGGCTGTTGAAAAACACGTTTTCTCATTGTTTGGGCCCAATTCGGCCCTTATAAGGCCTAGTTCAAGCAACTCAGGCCTTAAAGTTTGACCTTTGGTCAAACTTCACAATTAAGACCTGAAATAATGTTAATGAGTTGTAACTGTGTATACAAACTATGCAATTCTTATAAGGCCTACTTCATGCCAATCAGAGAAGAAAGTTTGACATATGGTCAAACTTCCCAATTAAGACTAGCAAAAGGTTAATTAGTAGTATTTGTACATAAGACTATGTAAGACTACTCCTGCCTCTTGAAACTCAACTTTTCTCCCTATTTGGGCCCAATTCGCCCCTTTAAGGCCTAATCAGGCCAAACATGGCTGAAAGTTTGACGATTAGTCAAACTTTCCATTAACACAAGAATTAAAGTAAATTAGTAGTACATGTGCAAAAAACTATATAATTCTACTCCCGACACTTTCTCGCCGTGTTGGCCTAATTCGGCTCTTATAAGGCCTAATTTATGCTACTCGGGGCTGAAAGTTTTACTTTGGTCAAACTTTCCAAATAAAACTAAAACAAGGTTAATTAGTTGTAATTGTATATAGAAACTATGTAATTCTACTTCAGGCTCTTGAAAAGCAGGTTTTCTTTCTGTTTGGGCCCAATTCGACTCTAAAAAGGCAAGGGCTAGTTTTGGTCAATCGGTGCTGAAAGTTTGACCTATAGTCAAACTTCTCAAATATGGCTAGAAATAAGGTTAATTAGTAATATTTGTATATAGAAACTATGCATTATTACTCTCGGCTCTTGAAAACCACGTTTTCTCCTTGCTATGACACGATTCTATTCTTATAAGTCATAGTCCAGGCCAACTGGTGCTGGAAGTTTGACTTTTAATCAAACTTCCCAATTAAGACTTGAAATAAGGTTAATTAGTTGTAATTTTACATAGAAACTATGCAATTCTACTCTTGGCTCTTGAAAAGAGCCCTTCACGGGGAATTCGGCTACACTTGTGTGTTGTACTAAGTGTGTTGCAAAATTTGTTTAACTTCCGCATTTAGCGCATTTAGTTTATAGATTAGCATTATCACCTATTCACCCCCCCTCTAGGTGATTTACAATTGGTATTAGAGCCTACGCTCCTGATACTTAGGCTTAACATCCTAGGAGTGAGATCCTTGTTTGCTAATCTACATTTGCATTTGCAAGTTTGCCCAATTTGGTTGCTTAAAGGCCTAATTCAGGCCATACGAGCCTAAAAGTTTGTCTATTAGTCAAACTTCCCAATTAACCTAAGGAATAAGATTTATTCGTATTATTTTTTCATAAAAGACATGTAATAATACTCTCGGCTCTTGAAAACCACGTTTTCCCACCGTTGGGCCCAATTCGGCTCTTATTAGGCCTAGTTCAAGCCAATCGAGCTGAAAGTTTGACTTTTGTTTAAACTTTCCAATAAAGACTTAACTATGTAATTATTCTCCCGGCTCTTAAAAAGCACGTTTTCTCAATATTTTTGGCCCAATTCGGCTCTTATATGGCCTAATTCAGGCCAAAGGGTGCTGAAAATTTGACTATAGCAAACATCCCAATTAACCTTATAAATAAGGTTTATTAGTTTATTTTTTCATAGAAACTATGTAATTCTACTCACGGCTGTTGAAAAACACGTTTTCTCATTGTTTGGGCCCAATTCGGCCCTTATAAGGCCTAGTTCAAGCAACTCAGGCCTTAAAGTTTGACCTTTGGTCAAACTTCACAATTAAGACCTGAAATAATGTTAATGAGTTGTAACTGTGTATACAAACTATGCAATTCTTATAAGGCCTACTTCATGCCAATCAGAGAAGAAAGTTTGACATATGGTCAAACTTCCCAATTAAGACTAGCAAAAAGGTTAATTAGTAGTATTTGTACATAAGACTATGTAAGACTAGTCCTGCCTCTTGAAACTCAACTTTTCTCCCTATTTGGGCCCAATTCGCCCCTTTAAGGCCTAATCAGGCCAAACATGGCTGAAAGTTTGACGATTAGTCAAACTTTCCAATTAACACAAGAATTAAAGTAAATTAGTAGTACATGTGCAAAAAACTATGTAATTCTACTCCCGACACTTTCTCGCCGTGTTGGCCTAATTCGGCTCTTATAAGGCCTAATTTATGCTACTCGGGGCTGAAAGTTTTACTTCGGTCAAACTTTTCAAATAAAACTAAAACAAGGTTAATTAGTTGTAATTGTATATAGAAACTATGTAATTCTACTTCAGGCTCTTGAAAAGCAGGTTTTCTTTCTGTTTGGGCCCAATTCGACTCTAAAAAGGCAAGGGCTAGTTTTGGTCAATCGGTGCTGAAAGTTTGACCTATAGTCAAACTTCTCAAATATGGCTAGAAATAAGGTTAATTAGTAATATTTGTATATAGAAACTATGCATTATTACTCTCGGCTCTTGAAAACCACGTTTTCTCCTTGCTATGACACGATTCTATTCTTATAAGTCATAGTCCAGGCCAACTGGTGCTGGAAGTTTGACTTTTAATCAAACTTCCCAATTAAGACTTGAAATAAGGTTAATTAGTTGTAATTTTACATAGAAACTATGCAATTCTACTCTTGGCTCTTGAAAAGAGCCCTTCACGGGGAATTCGGCTACACTTGTGTGTTGTACTAAGTGTGTTGCAAAATTTGTTTTAACTTCCGCATTTAGCGCATTTAGTTTATAGATTAGCATTATCACCTATTCACCCCCCCTCTAGGTGATTTACAATTGGTATTAGAGCCTACGCTCCTGATACTTAGGCTTAACATCCTAGGAGTGAGATCCTTGTTTGCTAATCTACATTTGCATTTGCAAGTTTGCCCAATTTGGTTGCTTAAAGGCCTAATTCAGGCCATACGAGCCTAAAAGTTTGTCTATTAGTCAAACTTCCCAATTAACCTAAGGAATAAGATTTATTCGTATTATTTTTTCATAAAAGACATGTAATAATACTCTCGGCTCTTGAAAACCACGTTTTCCCACCGTTGGGCCCAATTCGGCTCTTATTAGGCCTAGTTCAAGCCAATCGAGCTGAAAGTTTGACTTTTGTTTAAACTTTCCAATAAAGACTTAACTATGTAATTATTCTCCCGGCTCTTAAAAAGCACGTTTTCTCAATATTTTTGGCCCAATTCGGCTCTTATATGGCCTAATTCAGGCCAAAGGGTGCTGAAAATTTGACTATAGCAAACATCCCATTAACCTTATAAATAAGGTTTATTAGTTTATTTTTTCATAGAAACTATGTAATTCTACTCACGGCTGTTGAAAAACACGTTTTCTCATTGTTTGGCCCCAATTCGGCCCTTATAAGGCCTAGTTCAAGCAACTCAGGCCTTAAAGTTTGACCTTTGGTCAAACTTCACAATTAAGACCTGAAATAATGTTAATGAGTTGTAACTGTGTATACAAACTATGCAATTCTTATAAGGCCTACTTCATGCCAATCAGAGAAGAAAGTTTGACATATGGTCAAACTTCCCAATTAAGACTAGCAAAAAGGTTAATTAGTAGTATTTGTACATAAGACTATGTAAGACTACTCCTGCCTCTTGAAACTCAACTTTTCTCCCTATTTGGGCCCAATTCGCCCCTTTAAGGCCTAATCAGGCCAAACATGGCTGAAAGTTTGACGATTAGTCAAACTTTCCATTAACACAAGAATTAAAGTAAATTAGTAGTACATGTGCAAAAACTATGTAATTCTACTCCCGACACTTTCTCGCCGTGTTGGCCTAATTCGGCTCTTATAAGGCCTAATTTATGCTACTCGGGGCTGAAAGTTTTACTTTGGTCAAACTTTTCAAATAAACTAAAACAAGGTTAATTAGTTGTAATTGTATATAGAAACTATGTAATTCTACTTCAGGCTCTTGAAAAGCAGGTTTTCTTTCTGTTTGGGCCCAATTCGACTCTAAAAAGGCAAGGGCTAGTTTTGGTCAATCGGTGCTGAAAGTTTGACCTATAGTCAAACTTCTCAAATATGGCTAGAAATAAGGTTAATTAGTAATATTTGTATATAGAAACTATGCATTATTACTCTCGGCTCTTGAAAATCACGTTTTCTCCTTGCTATGACACGATTCTATTCTTATAAGTCATAGTCCAGGCCAACTGGTGCTGGAAGTTTGACTTTTAATCAAACTTCCCAATTAAGACTTGAAATAAGGTTAATTAGTTGTAATTTTACATAGAAACTATGCAATTCTACTCTTGGCTCTTGAAAAGCATGTTTTCTCTCTGTTTGGGCCCTAATTCGGCTCTTTTTAAGGCAGAGTTTCATGCTAAACGGGGCTGAATGTTTGACTTTTGGTCAAACTTCCCAATTAAGCCCTTAAATAAGGTTAATTATTTATAATTGTACATAAAAACTATGTAATTCTAATTACCTTATTTCTAATCATATTTGGGAAGTTTCAGCAAAAGTTAAACTTTCAGCCCCGATTGGCCTGATCTACGCCTTATGAGAGTCGAATAAGATCCAAATTATGAGAAATCGTGGTTTTCAAGTGCTGGGAATAGAATTGCATAGTTTTTATGTATAAATGCTACTAATTAACATTAATTCTTGTGTTAATTGGGAAGTTTGACTAATACTTAAACTTTCAGCCTTGTTTGGCCTGTATTAGCTCTCATAGGAGCCAAATGAGCCCAAAAAGGGAGAAAACTTGAGTTTCAAGAGCTGGGAGTAGTATTACATAGTTTCTATGTACATTACAGCTACTAACCTTATTTCAAGTTTTAATTTGAAAGTTAGATCAACAGTCAAACTTTCAGCCCCAATTGGCCTGACTAGGACTTATAAAAGTCGAATTAGGCCTAAATTGAAAGACAACATGCTTTTCAAGAGCCGGGAGTAGAATTACATGGTATTTATGTATAATTACAACTAGTTAACCATATTTAAAGTTTTTGTTGGATAGTTTGATTAAAAGTAAAATTTCAGCACCGTTTGGCTTAAACTAGGCGCCAAATTGGGCCCAAACGGTGAGAAAATATGGTTTTCAAGTGTCGATAGTAGAATTACATAGTTTTAATTCTTGTGTTACTTGAAAAGTTTGGCCAATAGTCAAACTTTCAGCCCAGTTTGGCCTAAAATAGGCCTCAAAAGAGCTAAATTGGGCCCAAACAGATAACGTGAGTTTCAAGACCCGGGAGTAGTATTATTATATACAATACTGATAATTTACATTATTTCTATTTTTAATTGAGACGTTTGACCAGATTTCAAACTTTCAGCTCTGATTGCCCTGAACTAGGCTTTATAAGAGCCGATATGGCCCAAACAGTAAGAAAACATGCTTTTCAATAGAGAGAGTAGAATTACATAGTTTCTATACATAATTACAACTAATTAACCTTATGTCAAGTTTTAATTGGAAAGTTTAAACAAAAGTCCAACTATAAGCCCCGAGTGGCTTTAATTAGGCTTTATAAGAGCCGTATTGGGCCCAAACAGTGAGGAACGCGCTTTTCAAGTGCCGCGAGTAGAATTACATAGTTTTTATGAACAAATAATATTAATAAACCTTATTTCTTAAGTTAATTATGAAGTTTGACCAACACTCAAACTTTCAGCCCCATCTGGCTTGAACTAGGCCATATAAGAGCCGAATTGGGCCCAAACAGTGAGAAAAAGTGCTTTTAAAGAGAGACGGGAGTAGAATTACATAGTTTCTATATACAATTACGATTAATTAATCTCATTTAAGTCATAATTGGGAAGTTTGATCAAAATCAAACTTTCAGCCCTATTTGCTTGAACTAGGCCTAATAAGAGCCGAATTGGGCCCAAACGGTAAGAAAACGTGGTTTACAAGAGTCAAGATAGTATTACATATATTATGAACAAAGAACAAAAAAAAACCTTATTTCTTAGGTTAATTCAAAATTTTGACCAATAGTCAAACTTTCAGCCGCATTTGGCCTGATTAGGCCTTAAAACAGCCAAATTGGGCACAAAAAGGGAGAAAACGTGAGTTTCCAGAGCCGGGAGTAGTATTACAAAATTTCTGTATACAATTACAACTAATTAACCTTATTTAGAGTCTTAATTAGGAAGTTTGATAAAAAAAATCAAACTTTCAGCCCCTTTTGGCCCGAACTAGGACTTAAAAGCGATGAATTAGGCCCAAATAGGGAGAAAATATGAGTTTCAAGAATCGAGAGTTGTATTACATAATTTTTATGTACAAATACTACTAATTTACCTTATTTCTAGTCTTTATTGGCCTCAACTAGGACTTATAAGAGCCGAATAGGGTCAAAATGGAGAGATAATAAGTTTTTTAAAAGCAGGGAGTCGAATTACATAGTTTTTATGTATAATTAAAACTAATTAACCTTATTTCAATTCTTAATAGGGAAGTTTGACGAAAAGTCAAACCTTAAGCCTCGATTGGCCTAAATTAGGACTTATAAGAGCCGAATAGGGTCAAAATAGGGAGAAAACAGGTTTTTCAAAAGCCGGGAGTAGAATTACATAGTTTCTATGTACAATTACAATAAATTTACCTTATTTCAAGTCTTAATTTGGAAGTTTGACCAATAGTTAAACCTTAAGTCTCGATTGGCTTGAAATAAGCTTTATAAGAGCAGAATTGGTCCCAAAATGGTGAAAAAACATGGTTTTCTAGAGTCGGGCGTAGTATTACATAGATTCTATAAACAAATAATACTAATAAATCTTATTTCTTAGGTTAATTGGGAGGTTTTACCAATAGTCAACTTCAGTCTCGACAGCCCTGAACTAGGTCTTATAAGAGCCGAATTGTTCCCAAAAAAGGAGAAAACGTGAGTTTTAAGAGCCGGGAGTAGTATTACATAATTTCTATGTACAATTACAACTAACTAACTTTATTTAGAGTCTTAATTAAAAATTTTGATAAAAAGTCAAACTTTCGGCCCCTTTTAGCCCGAACTAGCCTTAAAAGCGATGAATTAGGCCCAAACAGGGAGAAAATATACGTTTCAAGAGTCGGGAATTGTATTGCATAGTTTTTATGTGCAACTACTACTAATTAATCTTATTTCTATTCTTAATTAGAATTTTTGACTAGAGTCAAACTTTCCGACCCGATTGGCCTGAACTAGCCCTCAAAAGAGCCGAATTGGGCCCAAATAGGGAAAAATTGGCTTTTCAAGGGCCAGTAGAAGATTACATAGTTTCTATTTATAATTATAGCTAATTAACTTTATTCAAGTCTTAATTGGGAAGTTTGAATAAAAGTCAAAGTTTCAGCCCCGATTGGCTTCAACTTGAACTTATAGAGCCGAATAGGGTCAAAACGAGGAGAAAACAGATTTTTCAGTAACCGGGAGAAGAATTACATAGTTTCTATGTACGATTCAACTAATTAACCTTATTTCAGGTCTTAATTGGAAGTTTGACGAAAAATCAAACATTCAGCCTCTATTGGCCTGAACTATATAACTTATAAGAGCCGAATAGGCTCAAAACGGGGAGAAAACGGGGTTTTCATGAGCCAGGAGTAGAATCACATAGTTTCTATAAATAATTACAACAAATTTACCTTATTTCAAATCTTAATTGGTAAGTTTAATCAAAAGTCAAATTTCAGCCCTGATTGCTTGAACTAGGCTTTATAACAGAAGCACTGGGCCCAAACAGTGAGAAAACGTGGTTTTCAAGAGCCAGATGTAGTATTACATAGATTCAATGAATAAATAATACTAATAAACCTTATTTTTTAGGTTAATTGGGAAGTTTGACCAATAGTCAAACTTTCAGCCCCGATTGCCCTGAACTAAGCCTTATAAGAGCCGAATTGGGCCCAAAAAGGGAGAAAACGTGAGTTTCAAGAGCCGAAAATTGTATTACATGGTGTCTATGATAATTACAACTACTTAGCATTATTTTAAGTCTTAATTAGAAAGTTTGACCAAAAGTCAAACTTTCAGCCCCAATTGGCTTAGACTAGGACTAATAAGAGCCGAATAGGTCATAACAAGGAGAAAACATGGGTTTCTAGTTCTAGAGTCAGTAATAGTATTACATTGTTTCTCTGTACAAATACTACTAATTAACTTTATGTTTAGTCATATTTGGAAAATTTGACCAAAAGTCAAGCTTTCAGCCCTGATTGACTAGAACTCTAGGCCTTATAAGAGCGAATTAGGCCCAAATTGGGAAAAAATCTTCTTTTCAAGAGCCAGAGTAGAATTTCATAGTTTCTCTGTACAATTACAACTAACTAACCTTATTTAAAGTTTTAGTTGTCCAAAAGTCAAACTTTCTGCCTGAATTGGCCTAAACTTGGCCTTATATGAGCGGAATTGGGCCCAAACGGAGATAAAACGAAGTTTTCAAGAGCTGAGAGCAATTTATATAGTTTCTATAAATAAATAATACTAATTAACCTAATTTCTTAGGTTAACTGGGAAGTTTGACCAATACACAAACTTTCAACCCTGATTGGCCTGAGTTTGGCCTTATAAGAGTCGAATTGGGCCCAGACAGGGGGAAAACATGAGTTTCATGTGTCTGAAGTAGTACTACATAGTTTTTATGAGCAATTACTACTAATTAACATTATTTCAAAATTTTAATTAGAAAGTTTGACTAAAAGTCTAACTTTTAGCCATAATTGGCCAAAACTAGGACTTATAAGAGCCAAATAGGGCCCAAACGGTGAGAAAAAATTATTTTTAAGTGTAGAGAGTAGTATTACATAATTTCTACGTACAAGTACTACTAATTAATCTTATAGTCATATTTGGGAATATGGAAAGTCAAATTTCTGCTTCGATTGGCCGAATGTAGATCTTATGAGAGAGGAATTACAGTGAGAAAACGTGGTTTTCAAGTATCGGGAGTAGAATTACATTGTTTTTATATTAAACAATACTAATAAACCTTAATTCTTGTGTTAATTGAAAAGTTTGACCAATAGTCAACTTTCAGCACTATTTGGCCTGAATTAGGCTTAAAAGAGCCGAATTGGACCCAAACAGGGAAAAAACGTGAGTTTCAAGAGACGAGAGTATTATTACATAGTTATTATGTGCAAACACTACTAATTAACATTATTCTAATTTTAATTGTGAATTTTAACTAGAAGTCAAACTTTCTGCCCCGATTGGCCTAAATTAGGCCTTATAAGAGCCGAATAGGGCCCAAACAGTGAAAAAATGTGCCTTTCAAGAGCCAAAGGTAGAATTACATAGTTTCTATACACAAATAATACTAACAAACTTTATTTCTTTTCTTAATTAGAAAGTTTGATCAAAAGTCAAACTTTAAACACTGAGTGGCTTGAATGAGGCCTTATAAGAGCAGAATTGGGACCAGACAGTGAGAAACATGCTTTTCAAGAGCCGAGAGTAGAATTACTTAGTTTCTATGAACAGATAATACTAATAAACCTTATTTCTTAGGTTAATTGGGAAGTTTGACCAATAGTTAAATTTTCAGCCTCGTTTGGCCTGAACTAGGCCTTATAAGAGCCGAATTGAGCTCAAACGATGAGAAAACGTGATTTTCAAGAGCTGGGCATAGGATTACATATATTCTATTAACATTTAATACTAATAAATCTTATTTCTTATGTTAATTGGGAAGTTCGACCAATCCTCAAACTTTCACCCCGACTGCCCTGAACTAGGCCTTATAATAGCCGAATTGGGCCCAAAAAGGGAGAAACACGAGTTTTACGAGCCTGAGTAGTATTATATAATTCTATATGTACATTTATAACTAATTAAACTCATTTCAAGTCTTAATTGGAAAGTTTGACTAAAGTCAAGCTTTCAGTCCCAATGGCCTGGACTAGGACTTATAAGAGCAGAATCGGGCCATAACAAGGAGAGAAGAGCTAGGAGTAGTATTACATAGTTTCTATATACCATTACTACTAATTAACCTATTTTCTAGGCATATTTAGCAAATTTGACCAAAAGTCAAACTTCAGTCCCGATTGGCCTGAACTAGGCCTTATAAGAGTCGAATAGTGCACAAACGGTAAGAAAATATAGTTTTCAAGTGTGCTAAGAATAGAATTACATAGTTTTTATATACAAGTACTACTAGTTAACCTTATTTCTTGTCTTAGTTGGGAAGTTTGATCAGAAGTCAAATTTTCTGCCCCGATTGGCCGAAACTAGGCCTTATAATAGCCGAATAGGGTGCAAATAGTGAGAAAACGTGCTTTTCAAGAGCCGAGAGTAGAATTTCATAGTTCCTTTGCATAATTACAACTAATTAAGCTTATATCAAGTCATATTTGGGAAGTTTCACTAAAAGTCAAAATTTAATCCCCGATTGGCTTAAACTAGGCCATGGATAAGAGCCGAATTGGGCCCAAACAGTAAGAAAATGTTCTTTTCAAGAGCCGGGCGTAATATTATATAGATTCTATGATTAAATAATACTAAAAATAGTATTTCTTAGGTTAATTTGGAAGTTTGACCAATAGTTAAACTTTCAGTTCCATTTGGCCTGAATTAGGCCTTATAAGAGCTTAATTGGGCCAAAACAGGGAGAAAATGTGCTTTTCAAGAGCCGGGGTAGAATTATATAATTTTTATGTAAAAGTACAATTACCTTATTTTAAAGTCTTCATTGGGAAGTTAGACCTTTTCAACTTTTCAGCCCCGTTTGGCAAGAGCTAGGCCCTAAAAAAGCTGAATTAGGCCCAAACATCGAAAATATGAGTTTCAAGAGTCGGGAGTAGTATTATATAGTTTCTATGTACAAATACTACTAATTAACCTTATTTCTAGTCATATTTGAGAAGTTCAGCAAAAGTCAAATTTTCAGTTCCGATTGGCCTGATGTAGGCCTTATTAGTCCAATCGGAGCTGAAAGTTTGGCATCTAGTGAAACTTCTTAATAAAACTAGAATTAAGGTTAATTAGTCATATTTGTACATAAAAACTATATAATTCTACTCCCGTCTTTTGAAACTCATGTTTTCTCCCTGTTTTGGCCCAATTCGGCTCTTTTAAGGCCTAATTCAGGCCAAATAGGGATGAAATTTTGACTTTCCAATTAACACAAGAATTAAGATTAATTAGTAGTATTTATACATAAAAACAATGTAATTCTACTCCCGGCACTTGAAAATCACATTTTCTTAGCGTTGGAGGCCCTAGTCGGCTCTCTTAAGGCTTACATCAGGCTAATCGTGGGTGAAAGTTTGACTTTTGTTGAAACTTCCCAAATATAATTAGAAAAAAGGTTAATTGACAGTACTTATATATAGAAACTATGCAATACTACTCTCGGCTCTTGAAAACAAAAAGTTTTTCTCGCCATTTGGGCACTACTCGGCTCTTATAAAGCCTAGTTAGCCCAATCTGGGCTGAAAGTTAGACTTTTGGTTAAACTTCTCAATTAAGACTTCAAATAAGCTTAATTAGTAGTAATTGTATATAGAAACTATATAGTACTACTCCCGGCTCCTGAAACTCACGTTTTCTGCCTTTTGGGACAAATTAGGCTCTTATAAGGCCTAATTCAGGCCAAACGAGGATGAAAGTTTGACTATTGATCAAACTTCCAAACTAAGCTAAAAAAATATGGTTTATTAGTATTATTTGTTCATAGAATCTATGTAATACTACTCTCGGCACTTGAAATAACATTTTCTCACTGATGGGACCCAATTCGGCTATTATAAGACCTAATTCAAGCTAATCAGGGCTAAAAATTAGACTTTTGATCAAACTTCCCAATTTAGTCTTGAAATTTGGTAAATTAGCTGTAATTGTATATAAAAACAATGTAATTCTACTCCTGGCTCTTGAAAAGCATATTTTCTAACCGATTGGGCCCAATTCGGCTCATATAAGGTCTAGCTCAGGCCAAATGGAGCTAAAAGTTTGACTATGTGTCTAACTTCTTAATTAATATAAGAAATAAGGTTTATTAATATTATTTGTTCAAATAAATAATGTAAAACTCTCACCTCTTAAAAAACATATTTCTCAAAGTTTGAGCCTAATTCGGATCTTATAAGGCCTAATTCAAGCCACTCAGGGCTTAAAGTTTGACTTTTAAGGCATTATTCTGGCCAAGCGGGGCTGAAAGTTTGACTTTTAGTCAAACCTCCCAATTAACACATGATTAAGGTTAATTAGTAGTATTTGTATATAAAAACTATGTAATTCTACTTCCGGTACTTGAAAACCACATTTTCTCGCCGTTTGGCCCTATTCGACTCTCATAAAGCTCAGTTCAGGCCAATAGGGCTGAAAGTTTGGCTTTCAGTCAAACTTCCCAAATATGACTAGAAATAAGGTTAATTATTAGTATTTGTACCTAAAAAGAATGTAATAATACTCTCGGTTCTTGAAAATCACGTTTTCTCCTCGTTATGTATTCTGCTTTTATAACTCCTAATTCAGGCCAATTGAGGCTGAAGTTTGACTTTTGATCAAACTTTCCAATTAAGACTTGAAATAAGGTTAATTAGTTTTAATTATACATAAAAATAATGTAATACTACTTCCGACTCTTGAAACTCACGTTTTCTCCCTTTTTGGGCCTAATTCGGCTCTTATAAGCCCTAATTCAAGGCAGTCTGATCTAAAAGTTTGACTGTTCGTCAAACTTCCCAAATAACGTAAGAAATAAGATTTATTAGTATTATTTATTCATATAATATTTGTAATACTACGCCGAGTTCTTGAAAACAATATTTTCTCACCATTTGGGCCCAATTCGGCTCTTATAAGGCCTACTTCAAGGCAAATGGGGCTGAAAATTTGACTATTTGTCAAACTTCCCAATTAACCTAAGAAATAAGGTTTATTAGTATTATTTTTCATAGAAACTATGAAATTCTACTCTTAACTCTTAAAAAGCTCATTTTCTCACTGTTTGGGCCCTATTCGGCTCTTATAAGGCCTAATTCAAGCCACTCGGGGCTTAAAGTTTGACTTTTGGTCAAACCCCCATTAAGACTTGAAATTATGCTAATTAGTTGAAATTGTGCATAGAACTATGTAATTCTATTCTTGTCTCTTGAAAAACTCATTTTCTCACTGTTTAGGCCCTACTTAAGTCTTATAAGGCCTAGATCTGGGTTCAGGCCAATCGGGGCTGAAAGTTTGGCTTTCAGTCAAACTTCCCAAATATGACTAGAAATAAGGTTAATTATTAGTATTTGTACATAAAAAGAATGTAATACTACTCTCGGTTCTTGAAAATCACGTTTTCTCCTCGTTATGTATTCTGCTTTTATAACTCCTAATTCAGGCCAATTGAGGCTGAAGTTTGACTTTTGATCAAACTTTCCAATTAAGACTTGAAATAAGGTTGATTAGTTTTAATTGTACATAGAAATTATGTAATACTACTTCTGACTAATGAAACTCACGTTTTCTCCCTTTTTGGGCGTAATTCGGCTCTTATAAGCCCTAGTTCAGGGCAGTTTGGGCTAAAAGTTTGACTATTGTTCAAACTTCCCAAATAACATAAGAAATAAGATTTATTAGTATTATTTGTTCATATAATCTATGTAATACTACGTCGAGTTCTTGAAAACCATATTTTCTCACCATTTGGGCCCAATTCGGCTCTTATAAGGCCTACTTCAAGGCAAATGGGGCTGAAAATTTGACTATTTGTCAAACTTCCCAATTAACCTAAGAAATAAGGTTTATTAGTATTAATTTTCATAGAAACTATGTAATTCTACTCTTAACTCTTAAAAAGCTCATTTTCTCACTGTTTGGGCCCTATTCGGCTCTTATAAAGCCTAATTCAAACCACTCGGGGCTTAAAGTTTGACTTTTGGTCAAACCCCCATTAAGACTTGAAATTATGCTAATTAGTTGAAATTGTGCATAGAACTATGTAACTCTATTCTTGTCTCTTGAAAAACTCATTTTCTCACTGTTTAGGCCCTACTTAAGTCTTATAAGGCCTAGATCTGGCTAATCAAGGCTAAAAGTATGACTTCCTTTAAAACTTCCCAATTAAGATTAAAAATAAGGTTAATTAGTAATATTTGTAAATAAAAAATATGTAATACAACTCTCAGATTTTGAAACTAACGTTTTCTCCCTCTTTAGGCCCAAGTCGACTCCTTTAAGGCTAAATCAGGCCAAGGGGCTGAAAGTTTAACTATTAGTCAAACTTCCCAATTAACACAAGAATTAAAATTAAATAGTAGCATGTGTACAAAAAACTATGTAATTCTACTCCCGGTGCTTGAAAACCACGTCTTCTTATAGTTTGGCCCTATTGGACTTCATAATCCCATTTCTGGTCGATCATGGCTAAATTTTGACTTTTGGTCAAACTTCCTAAATATGGCAAGAAATAAGATTAATTAAGTAGTAGTTGTACATAGAAACTATGTAATACTACTCCCGGCTCTTGAAAACCATGTTTTCTCCTTGCTATGGCCCTACTTGGCTCTTATAAGTTCTAGTTTAGGCCAATTGGGGCTGAAAGTTTGGCTTTTATACAAATTTCCAATTAAGACTTGAAATAAGGTTAATTAGTTGTAATTAAACATAAGAAACTATGTAATACTACTCCCGACTCTTGAAACCTATGTATTCTCCCTTTTTGGGCCCAATTTGGTTCAAGTAAGGCCTAGTTTAGGGCAGTAGGGGCTGAAAGTTTGATTACTGGTCAAACTTCCTAATTAACCAAAAAAATAACGTTTATTAGTATTATTAGTTCATAAAATCTATGTAATACCACGCCCGGCCCTTGAAAATAATGTTTTCTAACAGTTTGGCCCTAATTCGGCTCGTATAAAGCCTAGTTCAAGCCAATCGAGGCTGAAAGTTAGATTTTTTGGTAAGTTTCCCAATTAAGACAAGAAATTAGGAAATTTGCTGTAATTGTACATAGAAGCTATGTAATTTTACTCCAGGATCTTGAAAACCCCATTTTGACCCTATTCGGCTCTAATAAGTCCTAGTTCAGCCCAATCGAGGCTGAAGGTTCGACTTTTCATTAAATTTCCCAATTAAGATTTGAAATAAGATTAATTAGTTTTAATTGTACATAGAAACTATGTAATTCTACTCCCGACTCTCTTAAGGCTTACATCAGGCTAATCGTGACTGAAAGTTTGACTTTTGTTGAAACTTCCTAAATATAATTAAAAATAAGGTTAATTGACAGTACTTATATATAGAAACTATATAATACTACTCTCGGCTCTTGAAAACAAAAAGTTTTTCTCGCCATTTGGGCATTACTCGGCTCTTATAAAGCCTAGTTAGCCCAATCTAGGCTGAAAGTTAGAGTTTTAGTTAAACTTCCCAATTAAGACTTCAAATAAGCTTAATTAGTAGTTATTGTATATAGAAACTATATAGTACTACTCCCGGCTCCTGAAACTCACGTTTTCTGCCTTTTTGGGACCAATTAGGCTCTTATAAGGCCTAATTCAGACCAAACGAGGATGAAATTTTGACTATTGATCAAACTTCCGAACTAAGCTAAAAATATATGGTTTATTAGTATTATTTGTTCATAGAATCTATGTAATACTACTCTCGGCACTTGAAATAACATTTTCTCACTGATGGGACCCAATTCGGCTCTTATAAGACCTAATTCAAGCTAATCAGGGCTAAAAATTAGACTTTTGGTTAATTATAAGACCCAATTCGGCTCTTATAAGACCTAATTCAAGCTAATCAGGGCTAAAAATCAAACTTCCCAATTAAGTCTTGAAATTTGGTTAATTAGTTGTAATTGTATATAAAAACAATGTAATTCTACTCCTGGCTCTTGAAAAGCATATTTTCTAACTGATTGGGCCCAATTCGGCTCATATAAGGTCTAGCTCAGGCCAAATGGGGCTAAAAGTTTGACTATGTGTCTAACTTCTCAATTAATATAAGAAATAAGGTTTATTAATATTATTTGTTCAAATAAATAATGTAAAACTCTCGCCTCTTAAAAAGCATATTTCTCAAAGTTTGGGCCTAATTCGGATCTTATAAGGCCTAATTCAAGCCACTCAGGGCTTAAAGTTTGACTTTTAAGGCATTATTCTGGCCAAGCGGGGCTGAAAGTTTGACTTTTAGTCAAACCTCCCAATTAACACATGATTAAGGTTAATTAGTAGTATTTGTATATAAAAACTATGTAATTCTACTCCCGGTACTTGAAAACCACATTTTCTCGCCGTTTGGCCCTATTCGACTCTCATAAAGCTCAGTTCAGGCCAATCGGGGCTGAAAGTTTGGCTTTCAGTCAAACTTCCCAAATATGACTAGAAATAAGGTTAATTATTAGTATTTGTACATAAAAAGAATGTAATACTACTCTCGGTTCTTGAAAATCACGTTTTCTCCTCGTTATGTATTCTGCTTTTATAACTCCTAATTCAGGCCAATTGAGGCTGAAGTTTGACTTTTGATCAAACTTTCCAATTAAGACTTGAAATAAGGTTAATTAGTTTTAATTGTACATAGAAATTATGTAATACTACTTCTGACTAATGAAACTCACGTTTTCTCCCTTTTTGGGCGTAATTCGGCTCTTATAAGCCCTAGTTCAGGGCAGTTTGGGCTAAAAGTTTGAATATTGTTCAAACTTCCCAAATAACATAAGAAATAAGATTTATTAGTATTATTTGTTCATATAATCTATGTAATACTACGTCGAGTTCTTGAAAACCATATTTTCTCACCATTTGGGCCCAATTCGGCTTTTATAAGGCCCAGTCAGGCCAAACGGGGATGAAAATTTAACTATTTGTCAAAATTCCTAATTAACCTGAGAAATAAGGTTTATTAGTATTATTTTTCATAGAGACTATGTAATTCTACTCTTGACTCTTAAAAAGCTCGTTTTCTTACTGTTTGGGCCCTATTCGGCTCTCATAAGGCCTAATTCAAGTCACTCGGGGCTTACAGTTTGACATTTGGTCAAACCCCCATTAAGACTTGAAATTATGCTAATTAGTAGAAATTGTGCATAGAACTATGTAATTCTATTCTTGGCTCTTAAAAAACACGTTTTCTCACTGTTTAGGCCCTACTCAGTTCTTATAAGGCCTAGATCTGACTAATCAGGGCTGAAAGTATGGCTTCTTGTAAAACTTCCCAATTAAGATTAAAAATAAGTTTAATTAGTAATATTTGTAAATAAAAACTATGTAATACAACTCTCATATTAATACAAGAAATAAGGTTGAATAGTGGTATTTAGTCAAACTTTCCATTAAGACTAGAAATAAGGTTAATAAATAGTATTTGTCTATAGAAACTATGCAATACGACTCCCAGCTATGAAAAACTATTTTTTCACCCCTTTATGGCCCTATTCGGTTGTTGTAAGTCCTAACTCAGGCTAATCAGGACTAAAAATTTGACTTTTGGTCAAACTTCTAATTAAGATTTGAAATAAAGTTAATTTGCTGTAATTGTACATAGAAACTATGTAATTTTACTCGTGGCTCTTGAAAATCACATTTTCTCTCTGTTTGGGCTATATTTTGCTCTTATAAAGCATATTTCACACTAATCGGGGCTGTAAGTTTGACTTTTGATCAAACTTCACAATTAAGACTCAAAGTAAAGTTAATGAGTAATAATTGTATATAGAAATTATGTAATACTATTCTTTGCTATTGAAAACCATGTTTTCTCCTTGTTTTTTCCCTATTCGGCTCATATTAGGCCTGGCAGGCCAATCGGGGTTGAAAGTGTGACTATTGGTCATAACTACAATTAACACAAGAACTAAGGTTAAATAGTAGTATTTATACATAGAAACTATGTAACACTACTCCGAGCTCTTGAAAATCACATTTTCTCACCGTTTGGGTCCTATTTGTTTCTCATAAGGCCCAGTCGGGGCTGAAGTTTGGGTTCTATTTAAACTTCCCAATTAAGACTAGAAATAAGGTTAAATAATAGTAATTGTACATAGAAACTATGTAATACTGCTCGCGGCTCTTAAAAACCTTGTTTTCTCTTCGTTTTGGCCCTATTCGATTTTTATAAGTCCATATTCAGGCCAATTGGGGCTGAAAGTTGATTATTGGTCAGTCTTCCCAATAAACAAAAGAGATAAGATTAATTAGTAGTATTTGTACAAAGAAACTATGTAATACTACTCCCGGCCCTTAAAAATCACGTTTTCTACCATTTAGACCCAATTCGGCTCTCATAAGGCCTCGCTCAGGCCAATCGGGCATGAAAGTTTGACTTCTGGTCAAACTCTCAATTAATACTAGAAATAAGGCTAATTAGTAGTAATTGTATATAAAACTATGTAATACTACTCTCGTCTCTTGAAACTCACGTTTTCGCCCTTTTTGTGTCCAACTCGGCTTTTATAAGGCCTATTCATGCCAATGAGGCTGACAATTTGATTATTGGTCAAACTTTCCAATTAATACAAGAAATTAGGTTAATTAGTTGTATTTGTACATAAAAAATTATGTAATACTACTCTAGGATATTGAAAACTATGTTATCTCTTCGTTTCGGCCCAAATTCGGCTCTTATAAGGCCCAGTTCAGGGCAATCGAGGGCTGAAACTTTGACTATTGGTCAGCCTTCCTAATTAACTCAAGAAATAATGTTAATTGTACATAAAACTATGCAATACAACTCCCGACTCTTGGAAACCACGTTTTCTTCTTATTTGGGCCTAATTCGACTCTTATAAGGACTTGTTCAGGGCAGAGGCGAATTGAGGCTGTAAAATTGACTTTTGGTCAAATATCCTAATTAAGACTTGAAATAAGGTTAACTAGTTATAATTGTACACATAAACTATGTAATACTACTCTCGGCTCTTGAAACTCACGTTTTCTCCCTTTTTGGTCAAAATTTGGCTCTTATAAGACCTGTTTAGGGTAGTCGGGGCTGAAAATTTGACTATTGGTTAAACTTCACAATTAACCTAAGAAAAAAAGATTTATTAGTATTATTTGTTCATGGAATCTATGTAATACTATGCCTAACTCTTGAAAATCATGTTTTTTCTCCGGTTGGGCCCAATTAGGCTCTTATAAAGCCTAGTTCAACCAATTGGGGTTGAAAGTTTGACTTTTGATCAAACTTTCCAATTAAGACCTGAAATAAGGTAATTTGTTGTGATTGTATATAGAAATTATGTAATTCTACTCCCGGCTCTTGAAAACACTATTTTCTCCCTGTTTTGACCCGGTCTCGACTCTTATAAGTCCTAGTTCAGGCCAACCAAGGCTGAAGCTTTAAATTTTCATAAACTTCCCAATTAAGACCTAAAATAAGGTTAATTAGTTGTAATTGTACATAGAAACTATATAATTCTAGTTCCGGCTTTTGAAAAACCCGTAAACTCTCCCCGTTTTGACCTTATTAGGCTCTTATAATTGAGGCCAATCGGGTAAAAGTTTGACTTTTGATCAAACTTCTCATTAAGACTTGAATAATTAATTGTATTTGTACATTAAAACTATGTAATCCTGTTACCAGCTCTTGAAAGGCATGTTTTTCTCACTGTTTCGCCCAATTAGGCCCTTATAAGGCCTGTTCAGACCAATCTGGGCTGAAAGTTTGACTTCTGGTCTAACTTTTTAATTAAGAATTGAAATAAGATTAATTAATAATATTTGTATATAAAACTATGTAATACAACTCATGACTCTTGAAACTCATATTTCCTCTTTGTTTGGGCCCAATTCGGCTTTTTGAGGGCCTAGTTCAGAAAACGGGGTTGAAATTTTGACATTTGGTCAAACTATTCAATGAAGACTTTAAATAAGGTTAATAGTTGTAATTGTACATACAAACTATGTAATTCTACTATGGGCTCTTGAAAAG
Organism: Agave tequilana; assembly: GCA_038442645.1. NCBI lineage: Eukaryota > Viridiplantae > Streptophyta > Magnoliopsida > Asparagales > Asparagaceae > Agave > Agave tequilana. The sequence continues at coordinate 44,301 of JAVJIF010001081.1, forward strand.
CACGTTTTCTCCCTCTTCTGGTCCAATTCGACTCTTAAAAGGCCTAGTTCAGGCCAATCGGGGCTGAAAGTTTGACTTCTAGTCAAATTTCTCAATTAAGAATAGCAATAATGTTAATTAGTAGTATTTATACATAAAAACTATGTAATACTACTCCCGGTACTTGAAACTCTCGTTCCTCTCTTTTTGGGTCTAATTCGGCTCTTTTAAGACCTAAATCAGGCCAAACGGGGCTGAACTTTTGACTATTGTTAAACTTTCTAGTTAACACAAGAATTAAGGTTAATTAGTGGTATTTGTACAGAAGGACTTTTAATTCTACTCCCGGTACTTGAAAACCACTTTTTCTCACTGTTTTGGCTATATTCCGCTCTTATAAGGTCTAGATCAGGCCAATCAGGGCTGAAAGTTTAATTTTTGCTTAAACTTCCCAAATATAACTAGAAACTATGTAATACTACTCTCAGCTCTTGAAAATAACAATCGATACTGAAAGTTTGACCATTTGGTCAAACTTTCCAATTAAGAAATAAGGTAAATTGGTTGTAATTGTACATATAAACTATGTAATTCACTCTTGGATTTTGAAAAACTTGTTTCCTCCCCGTTTTGACCCAATTCGACTCTTATAAGTTCAAGTTTAGGCCATCGAGGCTGAAAGTTTGACTTTCATCATACTTCCATATTAAGACTTGAATAAGGTTAATTAGTTTTAATTGTACATAAAAATTATGTAATTTTACTTCCAGCTCTTGAAAAACTTATTTTCTCCCTGTTTCGACCATCTTTGGCTCTTATAAGTCCTAGTTGAGGCCAATCAGCGCAGACAGTTTGACTTCCCAATGAAGACTAGAAATAAGATAAATTAGTAGTTTTTGTATATAAAAACTACATAATATTAATTCCGGCTCTTGAAACTAACATTTTCTCCCTGTTTGAGCCCAATTTGGTTGCTTAAAGGCCTAATTCAGGCCATACGAGCCTAAAAGTTTGTCTATTAGTCAAACTTCCCAATTAACCTAAGGAATAAGATTTATTCGTATTATTTTTTCATAAAAGACATATAATAATAATACTCTCGGCTCTTGAAAACCACGTTTTCCCACCGTTGGGCCCAATTCGGCTCTTATTAGGCCTAGTTCAAGCCAATCGAGCTGAAAGTTTGACTTTTGTTTAAACTTTCCAATAAAGACTTAACTATGTAATTATTCTCCCGGCTCTTAAAAAGCACGTTTTCTCAATATTTTTGGCCCAATTCGGCTCTTATATGGCCTAATTCAGGCCAAAGGGTGCTGAAAATTTGACTATAGCAAACATCCCAATTAACCTTATAAATAAGGTTTATTAGTATTATTTTTTCATAGAAACTATGTAATTCTACTCACAGCTGTTGAAAAGCACGTTTTCTCATTGTTTGGGCCCAATTCGGCCCTTATAAGGCCTAGTTCAAGCAACTCGGGCCTTAAAGTTTGACCTTTGGTCAAACTTCACAATTAAGACTTGAAATAATGTTAATGAGTTGTAACTGTGTATATAAACTATGCAATTCTTATAAGGCCTACTTCATGCCAATCAGAGAAGAAAGTTTGACATATGGTCAAACTTCCCAATTAAGACTAGCAAAAAGGTTAATTAGTAGTATTTGTATATAAGACTATGTAAGACTACTGCTGCCTCTTGAAACTCACGTTTTCTCCCTATTTAGGTCCAATTCGCCCCTTTAAGGCCTAATCATGCCAAACATGGCTGAAAGTTTGACGATTAGTCAAACTTTCCAATTAACACAAGAATTAAAGTAAATTAGTAGTACATGTGCAAAAAACTATGTAATTCTACTCCCGACACTTTCTCGCCGTGTTGGCCTAATTCGGCTCTTATAAGGCCTAATTTATGCTACTCGGGGCTGAAAGTTTTACTTTGGTCAAACTTTCCAAATAAAACTAAAACAAGGTTAATTAGTTGTAATTGTATATACAAACTATGTAATTCTACTTCAGGCTCTTGAAAAGCAGGTTTTCTTTCTGTTTGGGCCCAATTCGACTCTAAAAAGGCAAGGGCTAGTTTTGGTCAATCGGTGCTGAAAGTTTGACCTATAGTCAAACTTCTCAAATATGGCTAGAAATAAGGTTAATTAGTAATACTTGTATATAGAAACTATGCATTATTACTCTCGGCTCTTGAAAACCACGTTTTCTCCTTGCTATGACACGATTCTATTCTTATAAGTCATAGTCCAGGCCAACTGGTGCTGGAAGTTTGACTTTTAATCAAACTTCCCAATTAAGACTTGAAATAAGGTTAATTAGTTGTAATTTTACATATAAACTATGCAATTCTACTCTTGGCTCTTGAAAAGCATGTTTTCTCTCTGTTTGGGCCCTAATTCGGCTCTTTTTAAGGCAGAGTTTCATGCTAAACGGGGCTGAATGTTTGACTTTTGGTCAAACTTCCCAATTAAGCCCTTAAATAAGGTTAATTATTTATAATTGTACATAAAAACTATGTAATTCTACTCCCAGCTCTTGAAAAGCACGTTTTCTTCCTATTTGGGCCTAATTCGGCTCTTATAAGGCATAGTTCAGGCCAAACGTGGCTGAAAGTTTGACTTCTCGATGGAGACAAGAAATAAGATTAATTAGTAGTATTTGTACATAGAAACTATGTAATACTACTCTTGGCTCTTAAAACTCACGTTTTCTCCATATTTGGGCCCAATGCGGTTTTTTAAGGCCCAATTAAGACCAAACGAGACTGATAGTTTGACTATTGGTCAAACTTACCAATTAACCTAAAAAATAAGGTTTATTAGTATTATTTATTCATTGAATCTAAGTAATAGTATTCTCGGCTCTTGAAAATAACATTTTCTCACCGTTTGGACCCAATTCGGCACTTTTAAAGCCTAGTGACAAAATATGAGTTTTAAGAGTCGGGAGTAGTATTACATAGTTTCTATGTACAAGTGCTACTAATTACTTTATTTCTAATCATATTTGGGAAGTTTCAGCAAAAGTTAAACTTTCAGCCCCGATTGGCCTGATCTACGCCTTATGAGAGTCGAATAAGATCCAAATTATGAGAAATCGTGGTTTTCAAGTGCTGGGAATAGAATTACATAGTTTTTATGTATAAATGCTAATAATTAACATTAATTCTTGTGTTAATCGGGAAGTTTGACTAATACTCAAACATTCAGCTTTGTTTGGCCTGTATTAGCTCTCATAAGAGCCAAATGAGCCCAAAAAGGGAGAAAACTTGAGTTTCAAGAGCTGGGAGTAGTATTACATAGTTTCTATGTACATTACAGCTACTAACCTTATTTCAAGTTTTAATTTGAAAGTTAGATCAAAAGTCAAACTTTCAGCCCCAATTGGCCTGACTAGGACTTATAAGAGTCGAATTAGGCCTAAATTGAAAGACAACATGCTTTTCAAGAGCCGGGAGTAGAATTACACAGTTTTTATGTATAATTACAACTAGTTAACCATATTTAAAGTTTTTGTTGGATAGTTTGATTAAAAGTAAAATTTCAGCACCGTTTGGCTTAAACTAGGCGCCAAAATTGGGCCCAAACGGTGAGAAAATATGGTTTTCAAGTGTCGACAGTAGAATTACATAGTTTTAATTCTTGTGTTACTTGAAAAGTTTGGCCAATAGTCAAACTTTCAGCCCAGTTTGGCCTAAAATAGGCCTCAAAAGAGCTAAATTGGGCCCAAACAGATAACGTGAGTTTCAAGTCCCGGGAGTAGTATTACATAATTTTTATATACAAATATTGATAATTTACATTATTTCTATTTTTAATTGAGACGTTTGACCAGATTTCAAACTTTCAGCTCTGATTGCCCTGAACTAGGCTTTATAAGAGCCGATATGGCCCAAACAATAAGAAAACATGTTTTTCAATAGAGAGAGTAGAATTACATAGTTTCTATACACAATTATAACTAATTAACCTTATGTCAAGTTTTAATTGGAAAGTTTGAATAAAAGTCCAACTATAAGCCCCGAGTGGCTTTAATTAGGCTTTATAAGAGCCGTATTGGGCCCAAACAGTGAGGAAACGCGCTTTTCAAGTGCCGCGAGTAGAATTACATAGTTTTTATGAACAAATAATATTAATAAACCTTATTTCTTAAGTTAATTATGAAGTTTGACCAACACTCAAACTTTCAGCCCCATCTGGCTTGAACTAGGACTTATAAGAGCCGAATAGGGTCAAAATGGAGAGATAATAAGTTTTTTAAAAGCAAGGAGTCGAATTACATAGTTTCTATGTATAATTAAAACTAATTAACCTTATTTCAATTCTTAAAAGGGAAGTTTGACGAAAAGTCAAACCTTAAGCCTCGATTGGCCTAAATTAGGACTTATAAGAGCCGAATAGGGTCAAAACAGGGAGAAAACAGGTTTTTCAAAAGCCGGGAGTAGAATTACATAGTTTCTATCTACAGTTACAATTAATTTACCTTATTTCAAGTCTTAATTTGGAAGTTTGACCAATAGTTAAACCTTAAGTCTCGATTGGCTTGAAATAAGCTTTATAAGAGCAGAATTGGTCCCAAAATGGTGAAAAAACATGGTTTTCTAGAGTCGGGCGTAGTATTACATAGATTCTATGAACAAATAATACTAATAAATCTTATTTCTTAGGTTAATTGGGAGGTTTTACCAATAGTCAACTTTCAGTCTCGACTGCCCTGAACTAGGTCTTATAAGAGCCGAATTGTTCCCAAAAAAGGAGAAAACGTGAGTTTCAAGAGCCGGGAGTAGTATTACATAATTTCTTTGTACAATTACAACTAACTAACCTTATTTAGAGTCTTAATTAAAAATTTTGATAAAAAGTCAAACTTTCGGCCCCTTTTGGCCCGAACTAGCCATAAAAGCGATGAATTAGGCCCAAAAAGGGAGAAAATATACGTTTCAAGAGTCGGGAATTGTATTGCATAGTTTTTATGTGTAACTACTACTAATTAATCTTATTTCTATTTTTAATTAGAATTTTTGACTAGAGTCAAACTTTCCGACCCGATTGGCCTGAACTAGCCCTCAAAAGAGCCGAATTGGGCCCAAATAGGGAAAAATTGGCTTTTCAAGGGCCAGTAGAAGATTACATAGTTTCTATTTATAATTATAGCTAATTAACTTTATTCAAGTCTTAATTGGGAAGTTTGAATAAAAGTCAAAGTTTCAGCCCCGATTGGCTTCAACTTGAACTTATAGAGCCGAATAGGGTCAAAACGAGGAGAAAACAGATTTTTCAGTAACCGGGAGTAGAATTACATAGTTTCTATGTACGATTCAACTAATTAACCTTATTTCAGGTCTTAATTGGAAGTTTGACGAAAAATCAAACATTCAGCCTCTATTGGCCTGAATTATTTAACTTATAAGAGTCGAATAGGCTCAAAACGGGGAGAAAACGGGGTTTTCATGAGCCAGGAGTAGAATCACATAGTTTCTATAAATAATTACAACAAATTTACCTTATTTCAAATCTTAATTGGTAAGTTTAACCAAAAGTCAAATTTCAGCCCTGATTGCTTGAACTAGGCTTTATAACAGAAGCACTGGGCCCAAACAGTGATAAAACGTGGTTTTCAAGAGCCAGATGTAGTATTACATAGAATCAATGAATAAATAATACTAATAAATCTTATTTTTTAGGTTAATTGGGAAGTTTGACCAATAGTCAAACTTTCAGCCCCGATTGCCCTGAACTAAGCCTTATAAGAGCCGAATTGGGCCCAAAGATGGGAGAAAACGTGAGTTTCAAGAGCCGAAAATTGTATTACATGGTGTCTATGATAATACAACTACTTAACATTATTTTAAGACTTAATTAGGAAGTTTGACCAAAAGTCAAACTTTCAGCCCCAATTGGCCTAGACTAGGACTTATAAGAGCCGAATAGGGTCATAACAAGGAGAAAACATGGGTTTCTAGTTCTAGAGTCAGTAATAGTATTACATTGTTTCTCTGTACAAATACTACTAATTAACTTTATGTTTAGTCATATTTGAAAATTTTGACCAAAAGTCAAGCTTTCAGCCCTGATTGACTAGAACTCTAGGCCTTATAAGAGCGAATTAGGCCCAAATTGGGAAAAAATCTTCTTTTCAAGAGCCAGAGTAGAATTTCATAGTTTCTCTGTACAATTACAACTAACTAACCTTATTTAAAGTTTTAGTTGTCCAAAAGTCAAACTTTCTGCTAGAATTGGCCTAAACTTGGCCTTATATGAGCGGAATTGGGCCCAAACGGTGATAAAACGAAGTTTTCAAGAGCTGAGAGCAATTTTATATAGTTTCTATAAATAAATAATACTAATTAACCTAATTTCTTAGGTTAACTGGGAAGTTTGACCAATACACAAACTTTCAACCCTGATTGGCCTGAGTTTGGCCTTATAAGAGTTGAATTGGGCCCAGACAGGGGGAAACATGAGTTTCATGTGTCTGAAGTAGTACTACATAGTTTTTATGAGCAATTACTACTAATTACCTTATTTAAAAATTTTAATCAGAAAGTTTGACTAAAAGTCTAACTTTTAGCCATAATTGGCCAAAACTAGGACTTATAAGAGCCAAATAGGGCCCAAACGGTGAGAAAATATTATTTTTAAGTGTAGAGAGTAGTATTACATAATTTCTACGTACAAGTACTACTAATTAATCTTATTTCTAGTCATATTTGGGAATAGCGAAAGTCAAAATTTCTGCTTCGATTGGCGGAATGTAGATCTTATGGAGAGGAATTACAGTGAGAAAACGTGGTTTTCAAGTATCGGGAGTAGAATTACATTGTTTTTATATTAAACACTACTAATAAACCTTAATTCTTGTGTTAATTGAAAAGTTTGACCAATAGTCAAACTTTCAGCACTATTTGGTCTGAATTAGGCTTAAAAGAGCCGAATTGGACCCAAACAGGGAGAAAACGTGAGTTTCAAGAGACGAGAGTATTATTACATAGTTATTATGTGCAAACACTACTAATTAACATTATTCTAATTTTAATTGTGAAATTTAACTAGAAGTCAAACTTTCTGCCCCGATTGGCCTAAATTAGGCCTTATAAGAGCCGAATAGGACCCAAACAGTGAAAAAATGTGCTTTTCAAGAGCCAAAGGTAGAATTACATAGTTTCTGTACACAAATAATACTAACAAACTTTATACTAACAAACTTTATTTCTTTTCTTAATTAGGAAGTTTGATCAAAAGTCAAACTTTAAACACTGAGTGGCTTGAATGAGGCCTTATAAGAGCAGAATTGGGACCAGACAGTGAGAAACATGCTTTTCAAGAGCCGAGAGTAGAATTACTTAGTTTCTATGAATAGATAATACTAATAAACCTTATTTCTTAGGTTAATTGGGAAGTTTGACCAATAGTTAAATTTTCAGCCTCGTTTGGCCTGAACTAGGCCTTATAAGAGCCGAATTGAGCTCAAACGGTGAGAAAACGTGATATTCAAGAGCTGGGCATAGGATTACATATATTCTATTAACATTTAATACTAATAAATCTTATTTCTTATGTTAATTGGGAAGTTCGACCAATCCTCAAACTTTCACCCCGACTGCCCTGAACTAGGCCTTATAATAGCCGAATTGGGCCCAAAAAGGGAGAAAACGCGAGTTTTACGAGCCTGAGTAGTATTATATAATTCTATATGTACATTTATAACTAATTAAACTCATTTCAAGTCTTAATTGGAAAGTTTGACTAAAGTCAAGCTTTCAGTCCCAATTGGCCTGGACTAGGACTTATAAGAGCAGAATCGGGCCATAACAAGGAGAGAAGAGTTAGGAGTAGTATTACATAGTTTCTATATACCATTACTACTAATTAACCTATTTTCTAGGCATATTTAGCAAATTTGACCAAAAGTCAAACTTCAGTCCCGATTGGCCTGAACTAGGCCTTATAAGAATCGAATAGTGCACAAACGGTAAGAAAATATAGTTTTCAAGTGTGCTAAGAATAGAATTACATAGTTTTTATATACAAGTACTACTAGTTAACCTTATTTCTTGTCTTAATTGGGAAGTTTGATCAGAAGTCAAATTGTCTGCCCCGATTGGCCGAAACTAGGCCTTATAATAGCCGAATAGGGTGCAAATAGTGAGAAAACGTGCTTTTCAAGAGCCGAGAGTAGAATTTCATAGTTCCTTTGCATAATTAGAACTAATTAAGCTTATTTCAAGTCATATTTGGGAAGTTTCACCAAAAGTCAAAATTTAATCCCCGATTGGCTTAAACTAGGCCATGGATAAGAGCCGAATTGGGCCCAAATAGTAAGAAAATGTTCTTTTCAAGAGCCGGGCGTAATATTATAATTGGGCCCAAACAGTAAGAAAATGTTCTTTTCAAGAGCCGGGCGTAATATTATATAGATTCTATGAATAAATAATGCTAAAAAATAGTATTTCTTAGGTTAATTTGGAAGTTTGACCAATAGTCAAACTTTCAGAACTATTTGGCCTGAATTAGGCCTTATAAGAGCCGAATTGGGCCAAAACAGGGAGAAAACGTGCTTTTCAAGAGCCGGGGTAGAATTATATAATTTTTATGTAAAAGTACAATTACCTTATTTAAAGTCTTCATTGGGAAGTTAGACCTTTTCAACTTTTCAGCCCCGTTTGGCTAGAGCTAGGCCCTAAAAAAGCTAAATTAGGCCCAAATATGGAGAAAATATGAGTTTCAAGAGTCGGGAGTAGTATTATATAGTTTCTATGTGCAAGTACTACTAATTAACCTTATTTCTAGTCATATTTGAGAAGTTCAGTAAAAGTCAAATTTTCAGTTCCGATTGGCCTGATGTAGGCCTTATTAGTCCAATCGGAGCTGAAAGTTTGACATCTAGTGAAACTTCTCAATAAAACTAGAATTAAGGTTAATTAGTCATATTTGTACATAAAAACTATATAATTCTACTCCCGTCTCTTGAAACTCATGTTTTCTCCCTGGTTTGGGCCCAATTCGGCTCTTTTAAGGCCTAATTCAGGCCAACTAGGGATGAAATTTTGACTTTCCAATTAACACAAGAATTAAGATTAATTAGTAGTATTTATACATAAAAATAATGTAATTCTACTCCCGGCACTTGAAAATCACATTTTCTTAGCGTTTGAGGCCCTAGTCGGCTCTCTTAAGGCTTACATCAGGCTAATCGTAGGTGAAAGTTTGACTTTTGTTGAAACTTCCCAAATATAATTAGAAATAAGGTTAATTGACAGTACTTATATATAGAAACTATGTAATACTACTCTCGGCTCTTGAAAACAAAAAGTTTTTCTCGCCATTTGGGCACTACTCGGCTCTTATAAAGCCTAGTTAGCCCAATCTGGGCTGAAAGTTAGACTTTTGGTTAAACTTCCCAATTAAGACTTCAAATAAGCTTAATTAGTAGTTATTGTATATAGAAACTATATAGTACTACTCCCGGCTCCTGAAACTCACGTTTTCTGCCTTTTTGGGACAAATTAGGCTCTTATAAGGCCTAATTCAGGCCAAACAGATGAAAGTTTGACTATTGATCAAACTTCCAAACTAAGCTAAAAAAAATATGGTTTATTAGTATTATTTGTTCATAGAATCTATGTAATACTACTCTCGGCACTTGAAATAACATTTTCTCACTGATGGGACCCAATTCGGCTATTATAAGACCTAATTTAAGCTAATCAGGGCTAAAAATTAGACTTTTGATCAAACTTCCCAATTTAGTCTTGAAATTTGGTAAATTAGTTGTAATTGTATATAAAAACAATGTAATTCTACTCCTGGCTCTTGAAAAGTATATTTTCTAACCGATTGGGCCCAATTCGGCTCATATAAGGTCTAGCTCAGGCCAAATGGGGCTAAAAGTTTGACTATGTGTCTAACTTCTCAATTAATATAAGAAATAAGGTTTATTAATATTATTTGTTCAAATAAATAATGTAAAACTCTCACTCTTAAAAAGCATATTTCTCAAAGTTTGAGCCTAATTCGGATCTTATAAGGCCTAATTCAAGCCACTCGGGGCTTAAAGTTTGACTTTTAAGGCATTATTCTGGCCAAGCGGGGATGAAAGTTTGACTTTTAGTCAAACCTCCCAATTAACACATGATTAAGTTTAATTAGTCGTATTTGTATATAAAAACTATGTAATTCTACTCCCGGTACTTGAAAACCACATTTTCTCGCCGTTTGGCCCTATTCGACTCTCATAAAGCTCAGTTCAGACCAATCGGGGCTGAAAGTTTGGCTTTCAGTCAAACTCCCCAAATATGACTAGAAATAAGGTTAATTATTAGTATTTGTACATAAAAAGAATGTAATACTACTCTCGGTTCTTGAAAATCATGTTTTCTCCTCGTTATGTATTCTGCTTTTATAACTCCTAATTCAGGCCAATTGAGGCTAAAGTTTGACTTTTGATCAAAATTTCCAATTAAGACTTGAAATAAGGTTAATTAGTTTTAATTATACATAAAAATTATGTAATACTACTTCCGACTCTTGAAACTCACGTTTTCTCCCTTTTTGGGCCTAATTCGGCTCTTATAAGCCCTAATTCAAGGCAGTTCTGGTCTAAAAGTTTGACTGTTCGTCAAACTTCCCAAATAACGTAAGAAATAAGATTTATTAGTATTATTTATTCATATAATATTTGTAATACTACGCCGAGTTCTTGAAAACAATATTTTCTCACCATTTGGGCCCAATTCGGCTCTTATAAGGCCTACTTCAGGGCAAATGGGGCTGAAAATTTGACTATTTGTCAAACTTTCCAATTAACCTAAGAAATAAGGTTTATTAGTATTATTTTTCATAGAAACTATGTAATTCTACTCTTAACTCTTAAAAAGCTCGTTTTCTCTCTGTTTGGGCCCTATTTGGCTCTTATAAGGCCTAATTCAAGCCACTCGGGGCTTAAAGTTTGACTTTTGGTCAAACCCCCATTAGGACTTGAAATTATGCTAATTAGTTGAAATTGTGCATAGAACTATGTAATTCTATTCTTGTCTCTTGAAAAACTCATTTTCTCACTGTTTAGGCCCTACTTAAGTCTTATAAGGCCTAGATCTGGCTAATCAAGGCTAAAAGTATGACTCCCTGTAAAACTTCCCAATTAAGATTAAATAGTAGCATGTGTACAAAAAACTATATAATTCTACTCCCGGTGCTTGAAAACCACGTCTTCTTATAGTTTGTCCCTATTGGACTCTCATAATGCCCATTTCTGGTCAATCATGGCTAAATTTTGACTTTTGGTCAAACTTCCTAAATATGGCAAGAAATAAGATTAATTAAGTAGTAGTTGTACATAGAAACTATGTAATACTACTCCCGGCTCTTGAAAACCATATTTTCTCCTTGCTATGGCCCTACTTGGCTCTTATAAGTCCTAGTTCAGGCCAATTGGGGCTAAAAGTTTGACTTTTATACAAATTTTCAATTAAGACTTGAAATAAGGTTAATTAGTTGTAATTATACATAAGAAACTATGTAATATTACTCCCGACTCTTGAAACCTATGTATTCTCACTTTTTGGGCCCAATTCGGTTCAAGTAAGGCCTAGTTCAGGGCAGTAGGGGCTGAAAGTTTGATTACTGGTCAAACTTCCTAATTAACCAAAAAAATAACGTTTATTAGTATTATTAGTTCATAAAATCTATGTAATACCACGCCCGGCCCTTGAAAATAACGTTTTCTAACAGTTTGGCCCTAATTCGGCTCTTATAAAGCCTAGTTCAAGCCAATCGAGGCTGAAAGTTAGATTTTTGTTAAGTTTCCCAATTAAGACAAGAAATTAGGAAATTTGCTGTAATTGTATATAGAAGCTATGTAATTTTACTCCTGGATCTTGAAAACCCCATTTTGACCCTATTCGGCTCTAATAAGTCCTAGTTCAGCCCAATCGAGGCTGAAGGTTTGACTTTTCATTAAATTTCTCAATTAAGACTTGAAATAAGATTAATTAGTTTTAATTGTACATAGAAACTATGTAATTCTACTCCCGGCTTTTGAAAAACCTGTTTTCTCCTCGTTTTGACCCTATTCGGCTCTTATAAGTCCAAGTTGAGGCTATTTGGGGTTGAAAGTTTGACTTTTGTTCAAACTTCTTAATTAAGACTTGAAATAAGGTTAATTAATTGTAATTGTACTTAGAAACTATGTGTTCCTACTACCGGCTCTTGAAAAGCACGTTTTCTCACTGTTAGAGACCAACTCGACTCTAATAAGACCTAGTTTTTGTCTAGATTTTTAAAAACATTATTCACCCCCCTCTAGTGTTTGTGATGTCATACCTTTAGATCCTATAGAAACTATGTAATACTACTCCTATCTCTTAAAAACTATATTTTCTCTCCGTTTGGGCCCTATTTGTCTCCCATAAGGCCTAATTCAGGCCAATCAGGCTTGAAAGTTTAAGTTTTGTTCAAACTTCCTTATTAAGACTAGAAATAAAGTTAATTTATAGTAATTGTATATATAAACCCTATAATAATGCTCCCGACTCTTGAAAATCACGTTTTCTCCTCGATTTTCCCCTATTCGGCTTTACTTAGTTCTTGTTCAGCCCAATCGGGGCTGAAAGCTTGATTATTAGTCAAACATTCTAATTGACACAAAAAATAAGGTTAATTAGTAATGTTTTACATATAAACTATATAATACTACTCCCGGCCCTTGAAAACCACGTTTTCTCACCGTTTGGCCCATTCGGCTCTTATAAGGCCTAGTTTTGGCTAACCAGGGCTAAAGTTAGGCTTCGGTCAAACTTACAAATTAAAACTATAAATAAGATTAATTAGTAGTAATTGTACATAGAAACTATGTAATACTACTCCAGCTCTTGAAACTCATGTTTTCTCCCTGTTTGGGCCTAATTCAATTCTTATAAGGCCAACTTCAGGCCAATCAGTGCTGAAAGTTTGAGTATTAGTTAAACTTCCTAATTAACCTAATAAATAAAGTAAATTATTATTATTTATTTATAGAAACTATGTAATACTACTCCCAACTCTTGAAAACTATATTTGCTAACAGTTTGGCCCAATTTGGCTCTTATAAGGCCCAGTTTAAGTCAATCGGGGCTGAAAGTTTGAATTTGGTCAAACTTCCTAACTAAAAATAGAAATAAGGTTAACTAGTTGTAATTATACATAAAAACTATATAGTTCTACTCTAGGTTCTTGAAAACCCTATTTTCTCCCCGATTTGTGCCATTTGGACACTTATGAGCCCTAATTCAGGCCAATCAGGGCTGAAAGTTTGACTTATGGTCAAACTTCTCAATTATGACTTTAAATAAGGTTAATTAGTTGTATAATTGTACATCGAAACATTGTAATTCTAATCCCAGCTCTTGAATGTCACGTTCTCTCTGTTTGGGCCCAATTCAGCTCTTTTAAGGCATAATGCAGGCTAGTTGAGGTTGAAAGTTTGACTTTTGGTCAAACTTCTCAAATATCGCTAGAAATAAGATTAATTAGTAGTACTTGTACATAGAAACTATGTAATACTACTCTCGGCTCTTGAAAATCACGTTTTCTCCTCGTTGTGGCCATATTCGGCTCTTATAAGTCCTAGTACAGACTAATTGGGCTGAAAGTTTGAATTTTCGTTAAACTTCCCAATTAAGTCTTAAAATAAGATTAATTATTTATAATTGTACATAGAAACTATATAATACTACTCTTGGCTCTTGAAACTCACGTTTTCTCCCTGTTTGGGCCCAATTTGACATTTATAAGGCCTACTTCAGTACAATCAGGGTTGAAAGTTTGTCTATTCATCAAACTTCACAATTAACCTTAGAAATAAGGATTATTAGTACTATTTGCTTATAGAAACTATGTGATACTACTCCCGACTCTTGAAAATCTAGTTTTCTCACCGTTTCGGCCCAATTCGGCTCTTATAAGGCCTAATTCAAGCCAATCAGGGCTGAAAGTTTGACTTTTTATCAAACTTCCCACCTAGTCTGCAAATAAGATTAATTAGTTCAATTATACATAGAAACTACATAATACTACTCCCAGTTCTTGAAACTCACATTTTCACCCTATTTGGGCCTAATTCGGATCTTATAAGGCCTAGTTCAGGGCGACCGTGGCTGAAAGTTTGACTATTGCTATACTCTCCCAATTAACACAAGAAATTAGGTTAATAGTAATATTTATACATAAAAACTATGTAATACTACCTCTCGGCCCTTGAAAATCATATTTTCCCACCGTTTGGGCCCTATTCGGTCTTATAAAGCCTAGTTCAGGCCAATCGAGGCTGAAAGTTTGATTTATGGTCAACTTTCCAATTAACACAAAAAATAAGGTTAACTAGTATTATTTGTTCATAGAAACTATGTAATATACTGTCGGCTCTTGAAAACCATGATTTCACACCGTTTGGGCCTAATTCGGCTGTTATAAGGCATAATTCAAGCCAATCGGAGTGGAAAGTTTGACTTTTGATAAAACTTACCAACTAAGATTAGAAATAATTTTAATTAGTTATAATTGTATATAGAAACTTTATAATTCTATTCCCGGCTCTTGAAAATCCAGTTTTTACCGCCATTTTGACCCTATTTAGCTCTTATAAGTCGTGGTTCAGGCCAATCGGGGCTGAAAATTTGACTTTTGGTCAAACTTCTTAATTAAGACTAGAAATAAGATTAATTAGTAGTAATTGTTTATAGGAACTATGTAATACTGATCCCGACACTTAAAACTCACGTTTTCTCCTTGTATAGGCCCAATTCTATTCTTATAAGGCCTAGTTTAGCCTAATCGGGGCTGAAAGTTTGATTTTGGTCAAACTTTCCAATAAAGACTAAAAAATAATGCTAATTAGTAGTATTTGTATCTCAAAACTATGTATTTCTACTCCCAGATCTTGAAAATCCTGTTTTCACCCCATTTTGACCCTATTTGGCTCTTATAAGACCAGTTTACGCCAGTCGGGGGTGAAAGTTTGACTTTTAGTTAAACTTTCCAATTAAATATAGAATACAGTTAATTAGCAGAATTGTACATAGAAACTATGACATACTACTGTCGGCTCTTGAAACTCAAGTTTTCACCCTATTTGAGCCCAATTCGACTCTTATAAGGCATACTTCAGGGCAAAATCGGGGCTAAATGTTTGTCTATTATCGAACTTTCCTAATAACATAATAAATTAGGTTAATTGGTAATATTTGTACATAAAAACTATATACTACTACTCTCGGCTTTTGAAAATCATGTTTTCCCATCGTTTGGGCCTATTCGGCTCTACTGTCGAACTTCTCAAATTTGTCTATTGTCGAACTTCCCAAATTTCACTAGAAATTAGGTTAATTAATAATAGTGGTACATAAAAACTATGTAATACTACTCTCGGCTTTTGAAAATCATATTCTATAAAAGGCTTAGTTCGGACCAATCATGACTGAAGCTATGACTATTAGTCAAACTTCACAATTAACACAAGAAATAAGGTTAAATAGTGGTATTTGTACATAGAAACTATAAAATACTGCTCCCAGCTCTTGAAAATCACATTTTCTCACCGTTTGGGCCCTATTCGCTCTTATAAGGCCCAGTTTAGACCAATCGGGGCTGAAGTTAGACTTTTCATCAAATTTCCTAATTAAACTATAAATAAGGTTAATTAGTAGTAACTGTATTTAGAAACTATGTAATACTACTCTCGGTTCTTGAAACTCACATTTTCACCCTATCGGGGTCCAATTCGTCTCTTATTAGGCCTAATTTAGGCCAATCAGGGCTGAAAGTTTGTGTATTGGTCAAACTGCCCAATTAACCTAAGAAATAAGATTTATTAGCATTATTTGTTCATGGAATCTATGTAATACTATGTCCGACTCTTGAAAACCATGTTTTTTTTTCAGTTGGGCCCAATTAGGCTCTTATAAAGCCTAGTTCTGCCATTTGGGGTTGAAAGTTTAGTTTGTTTTGGATCGAGTCGACTTGAAGACGGAGTTCATCAAGAAGACCTCGGTATCTTAGTTTAGTTTGTTTTAGATCCATTTGTAAAGATTAGAATAGTGTGATATGCTCAAGTTCACTATACAAACACGTTTCATGTTTTTGATTCGGTTTTTGATTTTTGGTTTAACCGATATTGGTTTTCATGAACAGATAGTATCAAAACAAGTTACTTGGTTTTATGTATATTAGATTCATTCTATATACATGTATGCTTCATGTCTTAAATAAACTTAAGTTTGATATACCTATTCATGTATCTAGGTTTTGTGTTTTTAACAAAACGTATTTTCGGAATTAAAGTCAAAAACTATGATATATATATGTTTCTTGTATATTGAATTTCTATCCATATGCAACATGCTTCAAAGTGTTTAAATATCATGTTTTTTTATTTGAATGAGTTTTGAAAAAATCAGATTTCATTTGGAAAATTCAAGTTTGGAAAAATACGGTTTTTGGTTTTCGACAAAATTTATAAGTCACAAAAATGGTTCAAAATGTTTGATATTTGTGTTGAAATTTTTAACACATGTTTGTATATCAAATATAATGTTAGAAGCTATTTTTGTGGATTTTTAGAAGATTTATGGGAATTTTTAGAATTAAAAATACCAAGTTTTTCTGACCCAGAATGCCTTCTGCCAGGTTCTGGCGGTCGACCGGGCGGTCGACCGACGTGCACAAACTTGTGCACGTTGGCTTGGTACTTGGGCGGTCGACCGGACGGTCGACCGTAAGCAAGGCACGGTCGACCGGTCGGTCGACCGGCCAGAGAGCATTTGCTCTCTGGATTTGGGCGGTCGACCGGACGGTCGACCGAAGGACTCTGACGGTCAAATTTTTTACCGTTGGCGGTCGACCGCCAGCCGCCAGGGCTGACAAAAAGCCCCAACGGCTAGTTTTTGTTGGAGGCCTATATAAGCCCCATTTGTTTGGGATTTTGGCTAAGATTTTTAGAGCCAAAAATTCCAGATCTCTTCTAGTGTTTTCAAGCAAAAAGTTTTGGGTTCAAATTGCTATTCTTTGTTTGTTTTCAAAAGTGTTTGTTATTTCAAAGAAATTAGGTTTTTGGGAATTAGTTTTTGATCTAAAACTCCTATATCTATTTTGGTGTTTTCCCAAGAGAATTTCTTTGATCAAAACACTTTGTTTTCCACACTTGAGCTATATCACTCTATCCTATTCTATAGGATCATTTATTTGTGGGAAAATTGGTTTGTGGTTGAGATATACCACTTTGTTGTAAACCCTTTCATTTGTGATATCCCTCTTTGGTAGAGGTGGATTTGGGTTGTGGTTGACTCCCTCTTTGGTAGAGGTGGATTTGGGTTGTGGTTGACTCCCTCTTTGGTAGAGGTTGAGGTTGTGGTTTACTCCCTCTTGGTGAGGTGGAGTTGGTTGGTGCTTGTATCCCTCTTGGTGAGATGGATTTGGTTGTATTGGTGAAGTTTGGTACTCCGGTCTTCGGTAGACCATTTGTATTGCCTCGGTGGAGGTTGTATTGGTTGAGAGAGGAGTTCGGTACTCCTAGTGGATTGGAAATCCTTTTCGGTGAAGGCGGGGATGTAGAGCTCGGTGCTCGAACCTCGAAACACATCTTGTTGTTTGCGTTTGATCCATTGACTCTAAACTCTCTCTCTCTCTCTCTCTCTCTCTTTATTTGTGTTGTGCATCATTCCTATTGTCATATCTTATATGCTTGTGTTGTGCCTTGCATTGATTCATATTTCCTATATCTATATGCTTGGTTGTGTTTGCTTGTGTGCCTCACTTGTGCTTAACCACGAGAGCTTCATATAGCGCCTCAACTCTTATTCAGAGGAATCAAGAGGAGTTAGTCCAGAGCCCTTCACGGGGAATTCGGCTACACTCGTTGGTTGCACTAAGTGTTGTTGCAAATTAGTTTTAAATTCCGCATTTAGTATTTAGATTAGCATTATCACCTATTCACCCCCTTCTAGGTGATTTCAATTGGTATCAGAGCCTACGCTCCTGATATTTGGTTTAACCACCTAGGAGTGTGATCTTGGTTAGCTAATCTATCATTTGTTTTTTGCACACGTATATTTGTTTGCACACACTCATGGATTGCTTGTCACCTCCCATGTTTGATGTTTCCAACATTGACACATGGAAATTTAGGATGTCCATGTATTTAAAAACCCTAGGTTTGCATGTTTTCCTTGCCGCTACCAAGAATGCTATCTTGGTAACCGCAATCATGTAGGGGCCAATACACAAGCCCTTGAGGCTATTAGAAGCACGCTAAACAAAGAATATGTTATGCTTGTTTCTAACTTTGATTCCGCCTTTGCAGTGTGGAACAAGTTGACCACCTCCATGCTTCAATTGCCAATTCAACCGGAGGAAGAATCTAGCGGAGAATCCGAGTCACAATGCTTCATGGTCCAAGGGAATAACTCCCTTGAGATATATTCGGAATCTCAACTAGATTATAATGATGCTAGTTCTTCTAGTAATGAGCATGTTGATCCTAACACTTTAAATGAAGAACTTTCTATTGTTTGTGAAAAATTGATAGAAAAATATAATCTTTTGAAAAAGAAGAGTTTTGAACTTAATAAAGAAAACAAAGATTTATGTTCAAGACTTGATTTGGTTTTGCAAGATAAAGTGGAGATTTCTAATGAAAGGGATTCATTGAAATCTAGACTTGATCTTGTCTTAAAAGAAATGAATTTTTGAAACATAAAAATAATTGTGAAATAATTTTACAGAAAAATCAAAACTTGTCTTCAAAAGTTAATTTTGTTTTAAAAGAAAATGATTCTTTAAAAATGAAAATTGCTTCCATTTCCAAGGATTTAGAAGTTTGTTTAAAGAAAATGAATCTTTGCAAAATAATATAGATTCACATGTTTGCCATGCTAGTGTAGCTTCACCTAGCTTACCCTTTGCATGCTCCACTTCTTCTTCTATAATTGAAAATGATATTAATTTGTTAAAGAAGAATATGGATTGTTTGGGCTCCACTTTGAGCCATTGTGTTTTGAGCCATACACGTTTGGAATCTTTGTTTCGAAAGAAACAAGTTCCATCTATGCATGCACACCCTCCACGGCATACACATGCTACTCACGATCACAACCATCACACAATGTATGCTCATGTGTACACATGTACACATTGTGGACGTAAGGGCCACCTTGCTAAATTTTGTTATGATAGAATACATGATTCTAATTTAGCAAATAGATTTGTTTGGGTTAGAAAAGGTACTAACCCCCATGGACCCAAAAGAGTGTGGGTACCAAAGACTACACATATTGTATTTGATGTAGGTGTGGGCTCTCGCATGACGTAAGAGTGACGGTACCTTGAGGTGGATGTGTTCCGAGCTTCATGAGGATTATTTGGATGCATCACTTTCAAGGGGAGTTTGGTGGGAGGACCACCTTGGTTTGGAGAGCTAGAGAGGTCCTTCATCGGTTTTGGTATCGATCTCTAACTCCCGTTTATATTTGCATGCTTTTCATGACTTTGATTTATAGCATGACTTGTTTTATTGTTCATTATGCTTATGCCATGTTTATTAGATTAGTGATATACATGTTTAGTTATTTGAGACACCCATGTTTAATATGGACTTATATCTTTGTGTTCTCACTTTGTTTTAAACTAATATGTATATCCTAGATCTAATGCATATGCATATAAATAATGATCATATGGATGTTTGTGATTCTTGTTTTTATGCTTCATGTTTTGATTACTTGTTTAAGTGTTAGTTTTCATTAAAACTAGGATATATACTTGTACATATAATGGGCCACAAATAAATTTTTATATGTTTGTGCTTGAATGCTTATTTGTACCCATTAGATGTTCTAGTATAGTCTAGTTTTGATGATTCATGCATTTTAAACTTGTATTTCCCATTTTGGACATGTTTTATGGTCATGTGTTTTTTTCACTTCATGTATATGTCTATTTGGCCAAACCTTAAGATATACATGTATACCCCTTGAGTCATTTGCTTTTCATGCAAATCTTTATTATGGACTCAATTGTGTTTAGGGAGATGTATGTATACTTCTTGTTTTGCCCAAACATACATATGTCTTGAAGTATAAATTATTTTAATGAAAATTTAGTTTTGACGATTTTCATGTTTACATGTTTAAAGGAATTTCTATTGAGCTAATTGTCTACTTTTCATGATAATATGTTTCACATATATCTTGTACACTCACCTCACTTGTTGTTTACTCATGCTTTGTTTCCATAAGTCATATTCATGCTTCATCGACTTTGAGTGTTGGATATCATGTGAGTTTCATGTTTCATGAAAAATATTTTATTTTTATTCCTTGCTTGAAGGATTTCGTACTAGTTTACAAATTTTTCTTTTAACTAGTTCGTATTCTTCACATGGTAGAGTTTTCAAACATATTCTATTTTCGAACCTATTTTTGAAAACCCCTACCTTCCACGGGCGGTTGGATGGGCGACCATGCACATGTATGCTTTTTATTGAAAATCTATTTAAACATGAGCATGAAATGGGTGGTAGGTAATATGAGTATACACTTGATATTATTGTTGTTTCAATTGGTATCATTGGATCCTTTCAATTGGTATCAATATTGACATTTATTGTATACTCAAATATATTCTTATGTATGTATGCATACTCTTTAAATAGTATCAATTTCGATTGGTATCTAAATTTTCATACATATATATGTTTTTACTTGTGCTCAAAAATATCACAAATTTTGTTTATGCTAAAGCTTGAATTTTAATGACTATCATGTTTCAATTGATTATTTTTCAATTGGTATACTAATACAAGCTTATGCATAGTTTTAGTTGGTATTTCATAAAGGGGGAGAAAAACTCGTATTTCATCTTTCAATTGGTATTTTGTTTACCATTGGTTTTGTATTCCACTCCCATACTTTATGATGAAAAATGATTAATTAATATTGATTTTTAATTTGGTATCATATGCTTATAAAGAATAATACCTTACAATTGGTATCAAGATGTTTATTTGTTTTCTTTCAATTGGTATCATAAAATGTTTTGATTTGTATTGCCTATATGCAAGGGGAGCTTAACATCTCTTCTACATATATCCTTTATTGATTTGTTTTATGTCACCCCTTTGTTGATTTTTTTTTGTTGTTTTAGACAAAAAGGGGAGAACATTTTTTATTGTTTTTGACCCCTTTGTTGATGATTGATAAAAAGGGGGAGAGGTATTTGAGTTTATATGCATGTTCTGTATGCATGTTTTGTTTATCTAGAAATATTGTTTGTTTTTTGTTAGTTTGTTGTTTATTGGTATTAAGAGCATTTTATTGGTATCAAGAGCTTTAATAAGTTTTACCGTTTAATTGGTATCAAGAACATGTTTTATACATTTCAGTGTTTTATGCATGTCTATGCATTTTTCATGTTTAATATTCATTGCATATATTTATTGTTTATTGTGATGCATGAGTTAAGGGGGAGTTTCTTTGAAGCTTAACTTTAATCCATGCATATATAACTCCATGAGTTTTGTCATCATCAAAAAGGGGGAGATTGTTAGCCCAGAGGCCTTCCACTCTAGTTTTGATGATGATTAACTCATGTAATTATGTTTACTAATTATCTTGTGATGTTTAGTTTCAGATCATTAATCAAGATATTAGTTGGTGATTGCTTCAACAAAGGAGTTTTGAACCCTTTCACATGGTGATTCCAGAGCCCGAGCAACAAGATCATACATAGCACTCGTTGGAGTCTAGCTCGGTGGATCACAAAGTTTTGAATCGAGTCGACTTGAAGACGGAGTTCATCAAGAAGACCTCGGTATCTTAGTTTAGTTTGTTTTAGATTCATTTGTAAAGATTAGAATAGTGTGATATGCTCAAGTTCACTATACACACACGTTTCATGTTTTGGATTCGATTTTTTGGTTTTTGGTTTAACCGATATTGGTTTTCATGAATAGATAGCATCAAAACAAGTTTACTTGGTTTTATGTATATTAGATTCATTCTATATACATGTATGCTTCATGTCTTAAATAAACTTAAGTTTGACATACCTATTCATGTATCTAGGTTTTGTGTTTTTAACAAAACGTATTTTCGGAATTAAAGTCAAAAACTATGATATATATATGTTTCTTGTATATTGGATTTCTATCCATATGCAACATGCTTCAAAGTGTTTAAATATCATGTTTTTGTATTTGAATGAGTTTTGAAAAAATCAGATTTCATTTGGAAAATTCAAGTTTGGAAAAATACGATTTTTGGTTTTCGACAAAATTTATAAGTCACAAAAATGGTTCAAAATGTTTGATATTTGTGTTGAAATTTTTAACACATGTTTGTATATCATATATAATGTTAGAAACTATTTTTGTGGATTTTTAGAAGATTTATGAGAATTTTTAGAATTAAAAATACCAAGTTTTTCTGACCCAGAATGCCTTCTGCCAGGCTCTGACGGTCGACCGGGCGGTCGACCGACGTGCACAAACTTGTGCACGTTGGCTTGGTACTTGGGCGGTCGACCGGACGGTCGACCGTAAGCAAGGCACGGTCGACCGGTCGGTCGACCGGCCAGAGAGCATTTGCTCTCTGGATTTGGGCGGTCGACCGGACGGTCGACCGAAGGACTCCAACGGTCAAATTTTTTACCGTTGGCGGTCGACCGCCAGCCGCCAGGGCTGACAAAAAGCCCCAACGGCTAGTTTTTGTTGGAGGCCTATATAAGCCCCATTTGTTTGGGATTTTGGCTAAGATTTTTAGAGCCAAAAATTCCAGATCTCTTCTAGTGTTTTCAAGCAAAAAGTTTTGGGTTCAAATTGCTATTCTTTGTTTGTTTTCAAAAGTGTTTGTTATTTCAAAGAAATTAGGTTTTTGGGAATTAGTTTTTGATCTAAAACTCCTATATCTATTTTGGTGTTTTCCCAAGAGAATTTCTTTGATCAAAACACTTTGTTTTCCACACTTGAGCTATATCACTCTATCCTATTCTATAGGATCATTTATTTGTGGGAAAATTGGTTTGTGGTTGAGATATACCACTTTGTTGTAAACCCTTTCATTTGTGATATCCCTCTTTGGTAGAGGTGGATTTGGGTTGTGGTTGACTCCCTCTTTGGTAGAGGTTGAGGTTGTGGTTTATCCCTCTTGGTGAGGTGGAGTTGGTTGGTGCTTGTATCCCTCTTGGTGAGGTGGATTTGGTTGTATTGGTGGAGTTTGGTACTCCGGTCTTCGGTAGACCATTTGTATTGCCTCGGTAGAGGTTGTATTGGTTGAGAGAGGAGTTCGGTACGCCTAGTGGATTGGAAATCCTTCTCGGTAAAGGCGGGGACGTAGAGCTCGGTGCTCGAACCTCGAAACACATCTTGTTGTTTGCGTTTGATCCATTGACTCTAAACTCTCTCTCTCTCTCTCTCTCTCTCTCTCTCTCTCTCTTTATTTGTGTTGTGCATCATTCCTATTGTCATATCTTATATGCTTGTGTTGTGCCTTGCATTGATTCATATTTCCTATATCAATATGGTTGGTTGTGTTTGCTTGTGTGCCTCACTTGTGCTTAACCACGAGAGCTTCATATAGCGCCTCAACTCTTATTCAGAGGAATCAAGAGGAGTTAGTCCAGAGCCCTTCACGGGGAATTTGGCTACACTCGTTGGTTGCACTAAGTGTTGTTACAAATTAGTTTTAAATTCCGCATTTAGTATTTAGATTAGCATTATCACCTATTCATCTCCCTCTTGGTGATTTCACCTATTACCAGCTCTTGAAAGGCATATTTTTCTCACTGTTTGGGCCCAATTAGGCCCTTATAAGGCCTGTTCAGGCCAATATGGGCTGAAAGTTTAACTTCTGGTCAAACTTCTTAATTAAGAATAGAAATAAGATTAATTAATAGTATTTGTATATAAAACTATGTAATACAATTCATGACTCTTGTAACTCATATTTCCTCTCTGTTTGGGCCCAATTCGGCTTTTTTAGGGCCTAGTTCAGAAAACGGGGTTAAAATTTTGATATTTGGTCAAACTATTCAATGAAGACTTTAAATAAGGTTAATAGTTGTAATTGTACATACAAACTATGTAATTCTACTCTGGGCTCTTGAAAAGCACGTTTTCTCCCTCTTCTGGTCCAATTCGACTCTTAAAAGGCCTAGTTTAGGCCAATCGGGGCTGAAAGTTTGACTTCTAATAAAAATTTTCAATTAAGAATAGAAATAATGTTAATTAGTAGTATTTTTACATAAAAACTATGTAATACACTCCCGGCACTTGAAACTATCGTTTTCTCCCTGTTTGGGTCTAATTCGGCTCTTTTAAGACCTAAATCAGGCCAAACGGGGTTGAATTTTTGACTATTATTAAACTTTCCAATTAACATAAGAATTAAGGTTAATTAGTGGTATTTGTACAGAAAGACTTGTAATTCTACTCCCGGTACTTGAAAACCACTTTTTCTCACCGTTTGGGCTATATTCTTGCTCTTATAAGGTCTAGATCAGGCCAATTAGCACTGAAAATTTGATTTTTGCTTAAACTTCCCAAATATAACTAGAAACTATGTAGTACTACTCTCAGCTCTTAAAAATAACATTTTCTAACCGTTTGGGCCTTATTAAGCTCTTATAAGGCCTAGTTTAGGCCAAACAGGACTGAAAGTTAGAATTTTTTTCGTCAACTTCCCAATTAAGACTTGAAATAAGGTTAATTGTTATAATTGTACATAGAAACTATGTAATTCTAGTCCCAGCTTTCGAAAAACCCGTAAACTCTCCCCGTTTTGACTTTATTAGGCTCTTATAATTGAGGTCAATCGGGTCTAAAAGTTGACTTTTGATCAAACTTCTCAATTACGACTTGAATAATGTTAATTGATTATATTTGTACATTAAACTATGTAATCCTATTACCAGCTCTTGAAAGGCATGTTTTTCTCATTATTTGGGCGCATTTAGGCCCTTATAAGGCCCGTTCAGGCCAATCTGGGCTGAAAGTTTGTTTTTTGGTCAAACTTCTTAATTAAGAATAGAAATAAGATTAATTAATAGTATTTGTATATAAAACAATGTAATACAACTCATGACTCTTGAAACTCATATTTCCTCTTTGTTTGGGCCCAATTCGGCTTTTTTAGGGCCTAGTTCAGAAAACGGGGTTGAAATTTTGACATTTGGTTAAACTATTCAATGTAGACTTTAAATAAGGTTAATAGTTGTAATTATATATACAAACTACGTAATTCTACTCCGGGCTCTTGAAAAGCACGTTTTCTCCCTCTTCTGGTCAATTCGACTCTTAAAAGGCTTAGTTCAGGCCAATCGGGGCTGAAAGTTTGACTTCTAGTCAAATTTCTCAATTAAGAATAGAAATAATGTTAATTAGTGGTATTTGTACATAAAAACTATGTAATACTACTCCCAGCACTTGAAACTCTCATTTTCTCCCTGTTTTGAGTCTAATTCGGCTCTTTTAAGACCTAATCGGGCCAAACGGGGCTGAATTTTTGACTACTGTTATACTTTTCAATTAACACAAGAATTAAGATTAATTAGTGGTATTTGTACAGAAAGACTTGTAATTCTACTCCCAGTACTTGAAAACACGTTTTCTCACCGTTTGGGCTATATTCCGCTCTTATAATGTCCAGATCAGGCCAATTTAGGGCTGAAAGTTTGATTTTTGCTTAAACTTCCCAAATATAACTAGAAACTATGTAATACTACTCTCAGCTCTTGAAAATAACATTTTCTAGCCGTTTGGGCCTTATTAAGCTCTTATAAGGCCTAGTTTAGGCCATTCAAGACTGAAAGTTAGATTTTTTTCAAACTTCCCAATTAAGAAATAAATAATATTAATTAGTAGTGATTATACATAAAAACTATGTAATTCGACTCTCTGCTCCTGAAAAGCACATTATCTTACTGTTTGAGCCCTATTCGGCTCTTATAAGGCCTAGTTCAGGCCAATCGGAGCTGAAAGTTTTACATCTGATGAAACTTCTCAATAAGACAAAAATCAAAGTTAATTAGTCATATTTGCACATAAAAAACTATGTAACACTACTCCAGGCTCTTGAAACTCATGTTCTCTCCCTGTTTGGGCCAATTCGGCTCTTTTAAGGCCTAATTCAGGCCAAATAGGGATGAAATTTTGATTTAACACAAGAATTAAGGTTAATTAGTAGTATTTATACATAAAAATAATGTAATTCTACTCCCGACACTTGAAAACCATGTTTTCTTATCGTTTGAGGCCCTAGTCGGCTCTCTTAAGGCCTACATCAGGCTAATCGTGGCTGAAAGTTTGACTTTTGCTGAAACTTCCTAAATATAACTAGAAATAAGGTTAATTGGCAGTACTTATACATAGAAACTATGAAATACTACTCTCGGCTCTTGAAAACAAAAAGTTTTTCTCGCCGTTTGGGCCATACTCGGCTCTTATAAAGCCTATTTTATTCCAATCGGGGCTGAAAGTTAGACTTTTGGTTAAACTTCCCAATTAAGACTTCAAATAAGGTTATTTAGTAGTAATTGTATATTGAAATTATGTAATACTACTCCCGGCTCCTGAAACTAACGTTTTCTGCCTTTTTGGGACCAATTAAGCTCTTATAAGGCCTAATTCAGGCCAAACGAGGATGAAAGTTTGACTATTGATCAAACTTCCCAACTAAGCTAAAAAATATGATTTATTAGTATTATTTGTTCATAGAATCTATGTAATACTACTCTCGGCACTTGAAAATAATATTTTCACACTAATGGGGCCTAATTCGGCTCTTATAAGACCTAATCAAGCTAATCAGGGCTAAAAATTAGACTTTTGGTCAAACTTCCCAATTAAGTCTTGAAATTTAGTAAATTAGTTGTAATTGTATATAAAAACAATGTAATTCTACTCCTGGCTCTTGAAAAGCAAATTTTCTAACCGATTGGGCCCAATTCGGCTCTTATAAGGTCTAGCTCAGGCCAAACGGGGCTAAAAGTTTGACTATGTGTCAGACTTCTCAATTAATATAAGAAATAAGGTTTATTAATATTATTTGTTCATATAAATAATGTAAAGATCTCGGCTCTTAAAAAGCATATTTCACAAAGTTTGGACCCAATTCGGATCATATAAGGCCTAATTCAAGCCACTCGGGGCTTAAAGTTTGTCTTTTGATCAAGCTTCCTAATTAAGACTTGAAATATGGTTAATTAGTTTTAATTGTGCATAGAAACTATGTAATTCTACTCCCGGCTCTAGAAAAATATTTTCTAGAAGCAATTGTGCATAGAAATTTTGTATCTACTTTCAGCTCTTGAAAAGCACATTTTCTCCCTGTTTGGGCCTTATTCGCTTGTATAAGGCCTTGTTCAGGCTAATCGGGGCTGAAAGTTTATCTTTTGGTCAAACTTTCCAATTAAGGCTAGAATAAGGTTAATTAGTAGTATTTGTAGATAAAAACATGTAATACAACTCTCGGATCTTGAACTCATGTTTTCATGTTGTTTAGGGCTCAATTCGGTTCTTTTAAGGCATTATTCTGGCCAAGCGGGACTGAAAGTTTGACTTTTAGTCAAATCACCCAATTAACACATGATTAAGGTTAATTTGTAGTATTTGTGTATAAAACTACGTAATTCTACTCCCGGTACTTGAAAACTACGTTTTCTCACCGTTTGGCCCTAATCGACTCTCATAAGGCTTAGTTCAGGCCAATCGGCGCTGAAAGTTTGGCTTTCAGTCAAACTTCCCAAATATAACTAGAAATAAGAATAATTATTAGTATTCGTACATAAAAATAATGTAATACTACTCTCGGTTCTTGAAAATCACATTTCCTCCTCGTTATGTATTCTGCTTTTATAACTCCTAATTCAGGCCAATTGAGGCTGAAGTTTGACTTTTGGTCAAACTTTCCAATTAAGACTTGAAATAAGGTTGATTAGTTTAATTGTACATAGAAATTATGTAATACTACTTCCGACTCTTGAAACTCACGTTTTCTCCCTTTTTGGGCCTAATTCCGCTCTTATAAGCCCTAGTTCAGGACAGTCTGGGCTAAAAGTTTGACTATCTGTCAAACTTCCCAAATAACATAAGAAATAAGATTTATTAGTATTATTTGTTCATATATTCTATGTAATACTATGCTGAGTTCTTGAAAACCATATTTTCTCACCGTTTGGGCCCAATTCAGCTCTTATAAGGTCTAGTTCAGGCCAAACGGGGCTAAAAATTTGACTATTAGTCAAACATTCCAGTTAACCTAAGAAATAAGGTTTAATAGTATTATTTTTCATAGAAACTATGTAATTCTACTCTTGACTCTTGAAAAGCTTGTTTTCTCACTGTTTGGGCCCTATTCGGCTCTTATAAGGCCTAATTCAAGCCACTCGGGGCTTAAATTTTGACTTTTGGTCAAACCCCCATTAAGACTTGAAATTATGCTAACTAGTTGAAATTGTGCATAGAACTATATAATTCTATTCTTGGCTCTTGAAAAATACGTTTTCTCACTGTTTAGGCCCTACTCAGCTCTTATAAGGCCTAGATCTGGCTAATCAGGGCTGAAAGTATGACTTCCTGTAAAACTTCCCAATTAAGATTAAAAATAAGATTAATTAATAATATTTGTAAATAAAAACTATGTAATATAACTCTCAGATTTTGAAACTCACGTTTCTCCCTCTTTGGGCCCAAGTCGACTCCTTTAAGGCTAAATCAGGCCAAAGGGGCTGAAAGTTTAACTATTAGTCAAACTTTCCAATTAATACAAGAATTAAGATTAAATAGTAGCATGTGTACAAAAAACTATGTAATTCTACTCCCGGTACTTGAAAACCACGTCTTCTCATAGTTTGGGCCCTATTCGACTCTCATAAGGCCTATTTTCAAGTCAATCAGAGCTAAAATTTTGACTTTTGGTCAAACTTCCTAAATATGGCAAGAAATAAGGTTAATTAAGTAGTAGTTGTACATAAAAACTATGTAATACTACTCCCGACTCTTGAAAACCGTGTTTGCTATGGCCCTACTTGGCTCTTGTAAGTCCTAGTTCAGGCCAATTAGGGTTAAAAGTTTGACTTTTAGACAAATTTCTAATTAAGACTTGAAAACAGTTAATTATTTGTAATTATACATAGAAACTATGTAATACTATTCCTGACTCTTGAAACCTATGTATTCTCACTTTTTGGGCCCAATTCGGTTCAAATAAGGCCTAGTTTAGGGCAGTAAGGGCTGAAAGTTTGATTACTGGTCAAACTTCCTAATTAACCAAAAAAAATAAGGTTTATTAGTATTATGTGCTCATAGAATCTATGTAATACTACGCCCGACCCTTGAAAATAACGTTTTCTAACAGTTTGGACCTAATTCGGCCTTTATAAAGCCTAGTCCAAGCCAATCGAGGCTGAAAGTTGGATTTTTTGTAAGTTTCCCAATTAAGATAAGAAATAAGGAAATTTGCTGTAATTGTACATAGAAGCTATGTAATTTTACTCCTGGATCTTGAAAACCCCTTTTTGACCCTATTCGGCTCTAATAAGTCCTAGTTCACCCAATCGAGGCTGAAGGTTCGACTTTTCATCAAATTTCCCAATAAAGACTTGAAATAAGATTAATTAGTTTTAATTGTACATAGAAACTATGTAATTCTACTCCTGGCTTTTGAAAAACCTGTTTTCTCCTCGTTTTGACCCTATTCGGCTCTTATAAGTCCAAAGGGTTGAAAGTTTGACTTTTGACCAAACTTCTTAATTAAGACTTGAAATAAGGTTAATTAGTTGTAATTGTACTTAGAAACTATGTATTCCTACTACCGGCTCTTGAAAAGCACGTTTTCTCACTGTTAGAGACCAACTCGGCTCTAATAAGACCTAGTTCTTGTCTAGATTTTTAAAACATTATTCACCCCCCTCTAGTGTTTGTGTTGTCATATTTTAAGATCCTACAGAAATTATGTAATATTACTATCTCTTAAAAACTATATTTTCTCACCGTTTGGGCCCTATCGTCTCGCATAAGGCCTAATTCAGGCCAATCAGGCTTGAAAGTTTAAGTTTTATTCAAACTTCCTAATAATTAAGACTAGAAATAAGGTTAGTTTGTAGTAATTGTATATATAAACCATATAATACTGCTCCTGACTCTTGAAAACCACGTTTTCTCCTCGATTTTTTCCAATTCAGCTCACTTAGTTCTTCTTCAGCCCAATCAGGGCTGAAAGCTTGATTATTAGTCAAACATTCTAATTGACACAAAAAATAAGGTTAATTAGTAATATTTTACATATAAACTATATAATACTACTCCCGGCCCTTGAAAATCACATTTTCTCACCGTTTGGCCCTATTCGGCTCTTATAAGGCCAGTTTTGGCCAACCAGGGCTAAAGTTAGGCTTCGGTTAAACTTTAAAATTAAACTATAAATAAGATTAATTAGTAGTAATTGTACATAAAAACTATGTAATACTACTCCCAGCTCTTGAAACTCACGTTTTCTCCCTTTTGGGCCCAATTCAATTCTTATAACGCCTACTTCAGGCCAATCGATGCTGAAAGTTTGTATATTGGTCAAACTTCCTAATTAACCTAAGAAATAAAGTAAATTAGTATTATTTATTTATAGAAACTATGTAATACTACTCCCAACTCTTGAAAACCATATTTACTAACAGTTTGGCCTAATTTGGCTCTTATAAGGCCCAGTTCAAGCCAATCGGGGTTGAAAGTTTGAATTTGGTCAAACATCCCAATTAAGACTTGAAATAAGATTAATTAGTTATAATTGTGCATAGAAACTATGTAATTCTAGTCACGGCTTTCGAAAAACCCGTAAACTCTCCCCGTTTTGACTTTATTAGGCTCTTATAATAAAGGTAAATCGGGTCTAAAAGTTTGACTTTTGATCAAACTTCTCAATTAAGACTTGAATAATATTAATTAATTATATTTGTACATTAAAACTATGTAATCCTATTACCAGCTCTTGAAAGGCATGTTTTTCTCATTGCTTGGGCCCATTTAGGCCCTTATAAGGCCTGTTCAGGCCAATCTGGGCTGAAAGTTTAACTTCTGGTCAAACTTCTTAATTAAGAATAGAAATAAGATTAATTAATAGTATTTGTATATAAAACTATGCAATAAAACTCATGACTCTTGAAACTCATATTTCCTCTTTGTTTGGGCCCAATTCGGCTTTTTTAGGGCCTAGTTCAGAAAATGGGGTTGAAATTTTGACATTTGGTCAAAACTATTCAATGTAGACTTTAAATAAGGTTAATAGTTGTAATTGTACATACAAACAATGTAATTCTACTCCGGGCTCTTGAAAAGCACGTTTTCTCCCTCTCTGGTCTAATTTGACTCTTAAAAGGCCTAGTTCAGGCCAATCGGGCTGAAAGTTTGACTTCTAGTCAAATTTCTCAATTAAGAATAGAAATAATGTTAATTAGTTGTATTTGTACAAAAAACTATGTAATACTACTCCCGACAGTTGAAACTCTCGTTTTCTACCTGTTTTGGGTCTAATTCGGCTCTTTTAAGACCTAAATCAGGCCAAACATGGCTGAACTTTTGACTATTGTTAAACTTTCCAATTAACACAGGAATTAAGGTTAATTAGTGGTATTTGTACAGAAAGACTTGTAATTCTATTCCCGGTACTTGAAAAAAAACTTTTTCTCACTATTTGGGCTATATTCCGCTCTTATAAGGTCTAGATCAGGGCAATTAGGGCTGAAAGTTTGATTTTTGCTTAAACTTCCCAAATATAACTAGAAACTATGTAATACTAATCTCAGCTCTTGAAAATAACATTTTCTAACCGTTTGGGCTTTATTAAGCTCTTATAAGGCCTAGTTTAGGCCAATCAGGACTGAAAGTTAGAATTTTTTTTCAAACTTCCCAATTAAGACCATAAATAAGGTTAATTAGTAGTGATTATACATAAAAACTATGTAATTCGACTCTCTGCTCTTGGAAAGCATATTTTCTTACTGTTTGGGCCATATTCAGCTCTTATAAGGCCTAGTTCAGGCCAATCGGAGCTGAAAGTTTGACACCTGGTGAAACTTCTCAATAAGATTAGAATTAAGGTTAATTAGTCATATTTGTACATAAAAAACTATGTAACACTACTCCAGGCTCTTGAAACTCATCTCCCTGTTTGAGCCTTATTCGCTTGTATAAGGCCTTGTTCAGGCTAATCGGGGCTGAAAGTTTATCTCTGGTCAAACTTCCCAATTAAGGCTAGAATAAGGTTAATTAGTAGTATTTGTACATAAAAACTTGTAATACTACTCTCGGATCTTGAAGCTAATGTTTTCATGTTGTTTAGGGCTCAATTCGGTTCTTTTAAGGCATTATTTTGGCCAAGCGGGACTGAAAGCTTGACTTTTAGTCAAACCTCTCAATTAACACATGATTAAGGTTAATTAGTAGTATTTATATATATAAACTACGTAATTCTACTCCCAATACTTGAAAACCACGTTTTCTCGCCGTTTGGCCCTATTCGACTGTCATAAGGCTTAGTTCAGGCCAATCGGTGCTCAAAGTTTGGCTTTCAGTCAAACTTCACAAATATGACTAGAAATAAACTTAATCATTAGTATTTGTACATAAAAACAATGTAATATTACTCTCAGTTCTTGAAAATCACGTTTTCTCCTCGTTATGTATTCTGCTTTTATAACTCCTAATTCAGGCCAACTGAGGCTGAAGTTTGACTTTTGGTCAAACTATCTAATTAAGACTTGAAATAAGGTTAATTAGTTTTAATTGTACATAGAAATTATGTAATACTACTTCTGACTCTTGAAACTCACGTTTTCTCCCTTTTTGGCCTAATTCGGCTCTTATAAGCCCTAATTCAGGGCAGTCTGGGCTAAAAGTTTGACTATTTGTCAAACTTCCTAAATAACATAAGAAATAAGATTTATTAGTATTATTTGTACATATAATCTATGTAATACTACGCCGAATTCTTGAAAACCATATTTTCTCACCGTTTGGGCCCAATTCGGCTCTTATAAAGTCTAGTTCAGGCCAAACGGGGCTGAAAATTTGACTATTAGTCAAACTTCCCAATTAACCTAAGAAATAAGGTTTAATAGTATTATTTTTCATAGAAACTATGTAATTCTACTCTTGACTCTTAAAAAGCTCGTTTTCTCACTGTTTGGGCCCTATTCGGCTCTTATAAGGCTTAATTCAAGATACTCGGGGCTTAAAATTTGACTTTTGGTCAAACCCCTATTAAGACTTGAAATTATGCTAATTAGTTGAAATTATGCTTAGAACTATGTAATTCTATTCTTGGCTCTTGAAAAATACGTTTTCTCACTGTTTAGGCCCTACTCAGCTCTTATAGGGCCTAGATCTGGCTAATCAGGGCTGAAAGTATGACTTCCTATAAAACTTCCCAATTAAGATTAAAAATAAGGTTAATTAGTAATATTTGTAAATAAAAACTATGTAATACAACTCTCAGATTTTGAAACTCACGTTTCTCCCTCTTTGGACCCAAGTCGACTCATTTAAGGCTAAATCAGGCCAAAGGGGCTAAAAGTTTAACTATTAGTCAAACTTCCCAATTAACACAAGAATTAAGATTAAATAGTAGCATGGGTACAAAAAACTATGTAATTCTACTCCCGGTACTTGAAAACCACGTCTTCTCATAGTTTGGGCCCTATTCGACTCTCATAAGGCCTATTTTCAAGTCAATCAGAGCTAAAATTTTGACTTTTGGTCAAACTTCCTAAATATGGCAAGAAATAAGGTTAATTAAGTAGTAGTTGTACATAAAAACTATGTAATACTACTCTCGACTCTTGAAAACCATGTTTGCTATGGCCCTACTTGGCTCTTGTAAGTCCTAGTTCAGGCCAATTAGGGTTAAAAGTTTGACTTTTAGACAAATTTTCAATTAAGACTTGAAAACGGTTAATTATTTGTAATTATACATAGAAACTATGTAATACTATTCCTGACTCTTGAAACCTATGTATTCTCACTTTTTGGGCCCAATTCGGTTCAAATAAGGCCTAGTTCAGGGCAGTAGGGGCTGAAAGTTTGATTACTGGTCAAAATTTCTAATTAACCAAAAAAATAAGGTTTATTAGTATTATGTGCTCATAGAATCTATGTAATACTACGCCCGGCCCTTGAAAACAACGTTTTCTAACAGTTTGGACCTAATTCGGCCTTTATAAAGCCTAGTCCAAGCCAATCGAGGCTGAAAGTTAGATTTTTTGTAAGTTTCCCAATTAAGATAAGAAATAAGGAAATTTGCTGTAATTGTACATAGAAGCTATGTAATTTTACTCCTGGATCTTGAAAACCCCTTTTTGACCCTATTCGGCTCTAATAAGTCCTAGTTCACCCAATCGAGGCTGAAGGTTCGACTTTTCATCAAATTTCTAATAAAGACTTGAAATAAGATTAATTAGTTTTAATTGTACATAGAAACTATGTAATTCTACTCCTGGCTTTTGAAAAACCTGTTTTCTCCTCGTTTTGACCCTATTCGGCTCTTATAAGTCCAAAGGGTTGAAAGTTTGACTTTTGACCAAACTTCTTAATTAAGACTTGAAATAAGGTTAATTAGTTGTAATTGTACTTAGAAACTATGTATTCCTACTACCGGCTCTTGAAAAGCACGTTTTCTCACTGTTAGAGACCAACTCGGCTCTAATAAGACCTAGTTCTTGTCTAGATTTTTAAAAACATTATTCACCCCCCTCTAGTGTTTGTGTTGTCATATTTTAAGATCCTACAGAAATTATGTAATATTACTATCTCTTAAAAACTATATTTTCTCACCGTTTGGGCCCTATTCGTCTCGCATAAGGCCTAATTCAGGCCAATCAGGCTTGAAAGTTTAAGTTTTATTCAAACTTCCTAATTAGATTAGAAATAAGATTAATTTATAGTAATTGTATATATAAACCATATAACTGCTCCTGACTCTTGAAAACGACGTTTTCTCCTCGATTTTTCCCTATTCGGATCACTTAGTTCTTCTTCAGCCCAATCAGGGCTGAAACCTTTATTATTAGTCAAACATTCTAATTGACACAAAAAATAAGGTTAATTAGTAATATTTTACATATAAACTATATAATACTACTCCCGGCCCTTGAAAACCACGTGTTCTCTCCGTTTGGCCCTATTCGGCTCTTATAAGGCCAGTTTTGGACAACCGGGGCTAAAATTAGGCTTCGGTCAAACTTTCAAATTAAAACTATAAATAAGATTAAT
Organism: Agave tequilana; assembly: GCA_038442645.1. Lineage (NCBI taxonomy): Eukaryota > Viridiplantae > Streptophyta > Magnoliopsida > Asparagales > Asparagaceae > Agave > Agave tequilana. Next base: position 79,568 of record JAVJIF010001081.1, read on the forward strand.
TAGTAGTAATTGTGCATAGAAACTATGTAATACTATTCCCAGCTCTGGAAATTCACGTTTTTCTCCCTTTTTGGGCCAATTCAATTCTTATAAGGCCTACTTCAGGCCAATCGGTGCTGAAAGTTTGTGTATTGGTCAAACTTCCTAATTAACTTTTAGTCAAACCGCCCAATTAACACATGATTAAGGTTAATTAGTAGTATTTATATATATAAACTACGTAATTCTACTCCCGGTACTTGAAAACCACGTTTTCTCGCCGTTTGGCCCTATTCGACTCTCATAACGCTTAGTTCAGGCCAATCGGGGCTGAAAGTTTGACTTTCAGTCAAACTTCTCAAATAGGACTAGAAATAAGATTAATTATTATTATTTGTACATAAAATAATGTAATACTACTCTCGTTTTTTGAAAATCACGTTTTCTCCTCGTTATGTATTCTGCTTTTATAACTCCTAATCCAGGCCAACTGAGGCTGAAGTTTGACTTTTGGTCAAACTTTCCAATTAAGACTTGAAATAAGGTTAATTAGTTTTAATTGTTCATAGAAATTATGTAATACTACTTCCGACTCTTGAAACTCACGTTTTCTCCCTTTTTGGGCCTAATTCGGCTCTTATAAGCTCTAATTTAGGGCACTCTGGGCTAAAAGTTTGACTATTTGTCAAAATTCTCAAATAACATAAGAAATAAGATTTATTAGCATTATTTGTTCATATAATCTATGTAATACTACGCCGAATTCTTGAAAACCATATTTTCTTACCGCTTGGGTCCAATTCGGCTCTTATAAAGTCTAATTCAGGCCAAACGGGGCTGAAAATTTGACAATTAGTCAAACTTCCTAATTTACCTAAGAAATAAGGTTTATTAATATTATTATTCATAGAAACTATGTAATTCTACTCTTGACTCTTAAAAAACTCGTTTTCTCACTGTTTGGGCCCTATTCGGCTCTTATAAGGCCTAATTCAAGCCACTCGGGCCTTAAAGTTTGACTTTTGGTCTAACCCCCATTAAGACTTGAAATTATGCTAATTAGTTGAAATTGTACATAGAACTATGTAATTCTATTCTTGGCTCTTGAAAAACACGTTTTCTCACTGTTTAGGCCCTACTCAGCTCTTAATAAGGCCTAGATCTGGCTAAGCAAGTCTGAAAGTATGACTTCCTATAAAACTTCCCAAATAAGATTAAAAATAAGGTTAATTAGTAATATTTGTAAATAAAAACTATGTAACATAACTCTCAGATTTTGAAACTCACGATTTCTCACTATTAGAGACCAACTCGGCTCTAAGAAGACCTAGTTCTTGTCTAGATTTTTAAAATATTATTCACCCCCCTCTAGTGTTTGTGTTGTCTTATTTTTAGATCCTACAGAAACTATGTAATACTACTCCTATCTCTTAAAAACTATGTTTTCTCACCGTTTGGGCCCTATTCGTCTCGCATAAGGCCTAATTCAGGCCAATCAGCCTTGAAAGTTTAAGTTTTGTTCAAACTTCCTAATTAAGACTAGAAATAAGGTTAATTTATTGTAATTGTATATATAAACCATATAATACCGTTCCCGACTCTTGTAAACCACGTTTTCTCCTCGATTTTTCCCTATTCGGCTCTACTTAGTTCTTGTTCAGCCTAATCGGGGCTGAAAGCTTGATTAAGTCAAACATTCTAATTGACACAAAAATAAGGTTAATTAGTAATATTTTACATATAAACTATATAATACTACTCTCGGCTCTTAAAATCACATTTTCTCACCGTTTAGGCCCTATTCGACTCTTATAAGGCTTAGTTTTGGCCAACCGGGGCTAAAGTTAGGCTTCGGTCAAACTTTCAAATTAAAACTATAAATAAGAATAATTAGTAGTAATTGTACATAGAAACTATGTAATACTACTCCCAACTCTTGAAACTCACGTTTTCTCCCTGTTTAGGCCCATTCAATTCTTATAAGGCCTACACAGGCCAATCGGTGTTAAAAGTTTGTGTATTGGTCAAACTTCCTAATTAACCTAAGAAATAAAGTAAATTAGTATTATTTATTTATAGAAACTATGTAATACTACTCCCAACTCTTGAAAACCATATTTGCTAATAATTTGGCCCAATTTGGCTCTTATAAGGCCCAGTTCAAGCTAATCGTGGCTGAAAGTTTGAATTTGGTCAAACTTCACAATTAAAATAGAAATAAGGTTAATTAGTTGTAATTATACATAAAAACTATGTAGTTGTAATTATTATACATAAAAACAATTACATAATTTTTATGTACAGGTACAATTACCTTATTTTAAAGTCTTCATTGGGAAGTTAGACCTTTTCAACTTTTCAGCCCCGTTTGGCTAGAGTTAGGCCCTAAAAAAGCTGAATTAGTCCAAAACATGGAGAAAATATGAGTTTCAAGAGTCGGAGTAGTATTATATAGTTTCTATGTACAAGTACTACTAATTAACCTTATTTCTAGTCATATTTGAGAAGTTTCAGCAAAAGTCAAATTATCAGCCCCGATTGGCCTGATGTTGGCTTTATTAGTCCAATCGGAGCTGAAAGTTTAACATTTGGTGAAACTTCTCGATAAGACTAGAATTAAGGTTAATTAGTCATTTTTGCACAGAAAAACTATGTAATTCTACTCCCTGCTCTTGAAACTCATGTTTTCTCCCTGTTTGGGCCCAATTCAGCTCTTTTAAGGCCTAATTCAGGCCAAACAGGGATGAAATTTTGACTTTCCAATTAACACAAGATTAAGGTTAATTAGTAGTTTTATACATAAAAACAATGTAATTCTACTCCCTGCACTTGAAAACCACGTTTTCTTATCGTTTGAGCCCTAGTCGGCTCTCTTAAGGCTTACATCAGGCTAATCGTGGCTGAAAGTTTGACTTTTACTGAAACTTTCCTAAATATAACTAGAAATAAGGTTAATTGGCAGTACTTATACATAGAAACTATGTAGTACAACTCTCAGCTCTTGAAAATAAAAAGTTTTTTCTCGCCGTTTGGGCCCTACTCTCGTTCTTTAAAGCCTAGTTTAGCCCAATCGGGGCTGAAAGTTAGACTTTTGGTTAAACTTCCCAATTAAGACTTCAAATAAGGTAATTAGTAGTAATTGTATATAGAAACTATGTAATACTACTCCCAGCTCCTGAAACTCACGTTTTCTGCCTTTTGGGACCAATTAGGCTCTTATAAGGCCTAATTCAGGCCAAACGAGGATGAAAGTTTGACTATTGATCAAACTTCCCAACTAAGCTAAAAATATGATTTATTAGTATTATTTGTTCATAGAATCTATGTAATACTACTCTCGACACTTGAAAATAACATTTTCTCACTGATGGCCCAATTCGGCTCTTATAAGAACTATTCAAGCTAATCAGGGCTAAAAATTAGACTTTTGGTCAAACTTCCCAATTAAGTCTTAAAATTTTGTTAATTAGCTGTAATTGTATATAAATAATGTAATTCTACTCCTGGCTCTTGAAAAGCATATTTTCTAACCAATTGGGCCCAATTCGGCTCTTATAAGGTCTAGCTCAGCCAAACGGGGCTAAAAGTTTGACTATGTGTCAAACTTCTCAATTAATATACGAAATAAGGTTTATTATATTATTTGTTCATATAAATAATGAAAAGCTCTCAACTCTTAAAAAGCATATTTCTCAAAGTTTGGGTTCAATTCGGATCTTATAAAGCCTAATTCAAGCTACTCGGGGCTTAAAGTTTGACTTTTGATCAAGCTTCTTAATTAAGACTTGAAATAAGGTTAATTAGTTTTAATTGTACATAGAAACTATGTAATTGTACTCCCTGCTCTTGAAAAACATTTTCTAGAAGCAATTGTGCATAGAAACTTTGTATCTACTTTCAGCTCTTAAAAGCACATTTTCTCCCTATTTGGGCCTTATTCGCTCGTATAAGGCCTTGTTCAGGCCAATCGGGCTGCAAGATTATCTTCTGGTCAAACTTCCCAATTAAGGTTAGAATAAGGTTAATTAGTAGTATTTGTACATAAAAACTTGTAATACTACTCTCGGATCTTGAAACTCATGTTTTCATGTTGTTTGGGCTCAATTCGGTTCTTTTAAGGCATTATTCTGGCCAAGCAGGGCTGAAAGTTTGACTTTTGGTCAAACCTCCCATTAACACATGATTAAGGTTAATTAGTAGTATTTGTATATAAAAACTACGTATTTTACTCTCGGCACTTGAAAACCACGTTTTCTCGCCATTTGGCCCTATTCGACTCTCATAAGGCTTAGTTCAGGTCAATCGGGGTGGAAAGTTTGGGCTTTCAGTCAAACTTCCCAATATGACTAGAATTAAGGTTAATTATTAGTATTTGTACATAAATAATATAATACTACTCTCGGTTCTTGAAATTACGTTTTCTCCTCGTTATGTATTCTGCTTTTATAACTCCTAATTCAGGCCAATTGAGGCTGAAGTTTGACTTTTGATCAAACATCCAATTAAGACTTGAAATAAGGTTAATTAGTTTTAATTGTACATAGAAATTATGTAATACTACTTCCAACTCATGAAACTCACGTTTTCTCCCTTTTGAGCCTAATTCGGCTCTTATAAGCCCTAGTTCAGGGCAGTCTGGGCTAAAAGTTTGACTATTGTTCAAACATCCCAAATAACATAAGAAATAAGATTTATTAGTATTATTTGTTCATATAATCTATGTAATACTACGTCGAGTTCTTGAAAACCATATTTTCTCACCATTTGGGCCCAATTTGGCTTTTATATAGGCCCAGTTCAGGCCAAACGGGATGAAAATTTGACTATTTGTCAAACTTCCCAATTAACCTAAGAAATAAGGTTTATTAGTATTATTTTTCATTGAAACTATGTAATTCTACTCTTGACTCTTAAAAAGCTCGTTTTCTTACTATTTGGGCCCTATTCGGCTCTTATAAGCCTAATTCAAGCCAATCGGGCTTAAAGTTTGACATTTGGTCAAACCCCCATTAAGACTTGAAATTATGCTAATTAGTTTAAATTGTGCATAGAACTATGTAATTCTATTCTTGGCTCTTGAAAAGCACGTTTTCTCACTGTTTAGGCCCTACTAAGCTCTTATAAGGCCTAGATCTGACTAATCAGGGCTGAAAGTATGGCTTCCTGTAAAACTTCCCAATTAAGATTAAAATAAGTTTAATTAGTAATATTTGTAAATAAAACTATGTAATACAACTCTCAGATTTTGAAACTCACGTTTTCTCCCTCTTTAGGCCCAGTCGACTCCTTTAAGGCTAAAGCAGGCCAAAGGGGCTGAAAATTTAACTATTAGTCAAACTTCCCATTAACACAAGAATTAAGATAAATAGTAGCATGTGTACGAAAAACTATGTAATTCTACTCCCGGTACTTGAAAACCACGTCTTCTCATAGTGTAGGCCCATTCGACTCTCATAAGGCCCATTTCAGATCAATCAGGGCTAAAATTTCAACTTTTGGTCAAACTTCCTAAATATGGCAAGAAATAAGATTAATTAAGTAGTAGTGTACATGGACACTATCTAATACAGTACCGGCTCTTAAAAACCATGTTTTCTCCTTGCTATGGCCCTACTTGGCTCTTATAAGTCCTAATTCAGGCCATTGGGGCTGAAAGTTTAACTTTTAGACAAATTTCCAATTAAGACTTGAAATAAGATTAATTAATTGTAATTATACATAGAAACTATGTAATACTACTCCCGACTCTTGAAACCTATGTATTCTGACTTTTTGGGCCCATTCGGTTCAAATAAGGCCTAGTTCAGGGTAGTAGGGGCTGAAAGTTTGATTACTGGTCAATCTTCCTAATTAACCAAAAAAATAAGGTTCACTAGTATTATTTGTTTATAGAATCTATGTAATACTACGCCCGGCCCTTGAAAATAACGTTTATAACAGTTTGGACCTAATTCAGCTCTATAAAGCCTAGTTCAAGCCAATCGAGGCTGAAAGTTAGATTTTTGGTAGTTTCCCAATTAAGATAAGAAATAAGAAATTTTCTGTAATTGTACACAGAAGCTAGTAATTTTAATCCTGGATCTTGAAACCCCCGTTTTGACCCTATTCGGCTCTAATAAGTCCTAGTTCAGTCCAATCAAGGTTGTAAGGTTCGACTTTTCATCAAATTTCCCAATTAAGACTTGAAATAAGATTAATTAGTTTTAATTGTACATAGAAACTATGTAATGCTACTCCCGACTTTTGAAAAACCTGATTTCTCCTCATTTTGACCCTATTCGGCTCTTATAAGTCCAAGTTGAGACCATTCGGGATTGAAAGTTTGACTTTTGATCAAACTTCTTAATTAAGACGAAATAAGTTTAATTAGTTGTAATTATACTTAAAACTATGTATTCCTACCACTGGCTCTTGAAAAGCAAGTTTTCTCACTGTTAGAAACCAACTCGGCTCTAATAAGACCTTGTTTTTGTCTAGGTTTTTAAAAACATTATTCACCCCCCTCTAGTGTTTGTGTTATCATATTTTTAGATCCTACAGAACTATGTAATACTACTCCTATCTCTTAAAATTATATTTTCCCACCGTTTGGGCCCTATTCGTCTCGCATAAGGCCTAATTCAGGCTAATCAGGCTTAAAGTTTAAGTTTATTCAAAACTTCCTAATTAAGACTAAAATAAGGTTAATTTGTAGTAATTTTATATATAAACCCTATAATACTTCTCCTGACTCTTGAAAACCACGTTTTCTCCTCGATTTTTCCTATTCGGCTCTACTTAGTTTCTTATTCAGAGCCCAATCGGGGATGAAAGCTTGATTATTAGTCAAATATTCTAATTGACACAAAAATAAGATTAATTAGTAATATTTTTACATATAAACTATATAATACTACTCCCGCCTTGAAAACCACGTTTCCTCACCGTTTGGCCCTATTCGGCTCTTATATGGCCTAGTTTTGGCCAACCGGGGCTAAAGTTAGGCTTCGGTCAACTTTCAAAATAAAACTATAAATAAGATTAGTTAGTAGTAATTATACATAGAAACTATGTAATGCTACTCCCAGCTCTTGACTCTCACGTTTTCTCCCTTTTGGGCCCAATTCAATTCTTATAAGGTCTACTTCAGGCCAATCGGTGCTGAAAGTTTGTGTACTGGTCCAACTTCCTAATTAACCTAAGAAATAAAGTAAATTAGTATTATTTATTTATAGAAACTATGTAATACTACTCCCAACTCTTGAAAACCATATTTGCTAACAGTTTGGCCCAATTTGGCTCTTATAAGGCCCAATTCAAGCCAATCGGGCTGAAAGTTTGAATTTGGTCAAACATCCCAACTAAAAATAGAAATAAGGTTAATTAGTGGTAATTATACATAAAAACTATGTAGTTCTACTCAGGCTCTTGAAAACCCTATTTCTCCCCGATTTGAGCCAATTCGACACTTATAAGCTCTAATTCAGCCCATCAGGCTGAAAGTTTGACTTATGTCAAACTTCTCAATTATGACTTTAAGTAAGGTTATTAGTTGTATAATTGTACATCGAAACTTTATAATTCTAATCCCAAGCTCTTGAATGGCATTTTAAGGCATAATGCAGGCCAGTTGGGGTTGAAAGTTTGACTTTTGGTCAAACTTCTCAAATATCACTAGAATAAGATTAATTAGTAGTACTTGTACATAGAAACTATGTAATACTACTCTCGCTCTTGAAGGCTCTTGAAAATCACGTTTCCCTCGTTATGACCA